>JAOWBW010000316.1:829394-1261139 GCA_026119855.1 Campanula takesimana | reverse complement strand
TCCTGATACTACTCCCGAGGACCTCCGGCAATGATCGGTCACATTCATTTTGGCAACGTCACACCTTTGCCGATATGATTCTTCCACCATTTGTTCCGACCACAACGAGGGCTATTTACCTCAAGGTACGAGCAAGGGGAGGCCATCTCAAGAGTCTAGGGACGGTGGTTCCGCACTCAACCTCATGCCGGGCAGAATCCATGGGCATCTGGGGATTAAAGGATTCCGATTTGAAGCCTTCTACTCAAGTAACCGAGGTTATAACAGCACCGCCCGTTAAGTCATGGGCTTGAGTGACGAAATAGACATTGAGTTTGGGAGCATGGTCATGTCCGTTCCATTCCAAGTGCTTGACATACCGGCCCGTTCAACTTGCTTTTGGGTCGACCATGGATTCACAGTTCTAATGCCGTCCCGTCAACTCTCATCAATGTGTCAAGATCCGAAATGGTGATGGAAATAGTGACTGCATGGCCGAAAACGTCACTATCCACAGAAAGGTGAGCCCGTCCACCAAGTTCAGCATGGTTTACTAATCTCCACTCTCTCCGGGCGTCTCAATCAACGCCATTGACAAAGAAGGGGAAAACGGATCATGGACCCCCAACAATCACAAAGCTCCGCATGATGAGGAATATGGACTACTTCCCTAGTTTAGGCCTAGGGAAATATCAACAAGGAACATAAACCTCCTGTGACAAGTCTGTGAATACCCCTTTCCGATGAAGCGACGCATGGGAAGTATCTTGTGATTATTTTTATTTACAAAAGGAATATTCTTAACGACATTAAAATTATGAGAGTCGCCACGCCGTTTTAATTAAAGCCAAAACATTGAAAAAAGCATTTTAGTGGGTTCGGGGGTCAAATTACAACAAGAGAAGAATATTGAACGTTATCACTCCTATTGCCCGAATTGATCGGTCTTTCTATCATGATGCGTGTTTAGTGTGTTAGTGTTTGAGACCGGATCCGAAGATTGCCTACGTTCCTCTCAACGTGAGAAGCTCAGGTCAGCGTAGTTCGCAGAGAATTTAGAATAGGCAGAAGAATCGGGATCATGCATAATGAGGGGGAATTACCTAAAGTTTAGGTTTAGAAGTAGTTCCTAGATCATCCTCGGGTTGATGAACCCTCGATCATCATCGGCTATGAAATAACATGTAATTATGAAGATCGCAACCCTAAATATAGCATAAATAAGGTTTTAATCTATGAACACAATGAACATATGAAGAACATATATGAACATATGAATGAACATGCGAAAGCATATGAAAAAACTATGAATAAACATGCAAGAACATGAATATTAAAGATCTACATTAGAAATAATGCAAGAACGCGAAGAAATAAGTTAGAAAACTTACTATGTTGGCAAGAAATAACCTTGGATCTTCTTGGGATTTTGAATGCTAATTAGAGAGAAAATTGTGTTTAAGAACTCTCAAATTCGGATCCCCTAAACCAATAGCATGGATTGGTTTATATAGTAAACTGAGGGGAAGATCTGATGGTCCAGATCATCCAGCGCAAGGTTGGCCGCCTGGCCATTGTTGAAGCCGGTTACAAGAGTGGCCGCGTGGCCAAGATCAACGCGGAGCAATGTTGGCCGCGTGGCCAAGGCTGCCGGCTGACTTGATTCTTAAGCTAGGGTTTCTGCATGGTTTTAAGGAAACCATTTATTACCTAATTTGATAGATTTTGCCATAAATGAGATATTTTGGGAATCCGGGACAAGTCTTTGAAGGTTTCTAATTCCTATAAAGTCCTTGTATATTTGGGAAAGTCCTAATAAACTCATTTTCAGGTCGGGTACTAACAGTAGCCCCTCGGCGACGCTTCTTTCAAGGCAATGTGGGGTCGACGATAAAAGAAGGATCCGTCTGAAACATGAGTTTCAAAACAGATGAAAGGTAAGGGAACGGCTGAACCTTGGCAGGCGACCTACGTATCCGCGGGGGAATCAAGCCAAACGTAGTTCAAATCTGATGGGAAATTGGGAATAACTGTCCACTTGTGGGGAGCAACATCTTCTGCTGGGAAAATGCACTTGCTGGGGATGAGAGATAACCGCGTCGGTCGGGTGGCTGGACCTTTTCAGGTTTCCTACGTATCCTCTGAGGAATCAAGCCGGTCGTAGTTCGGATCTACTGGGGATAAAACGAGATATCGGACTCCTGCTAGGGATAATAAACCTACGGGCACTATCCTGTACGAATAACGAATCATTCGTAAGCAATGAAGTTATTTGGGAAAAATGAAGACTACGTCGTCTAAATAATCCCAAGTTGGAATGGTAAACGCAATCAGGATCGCCAGGGTTCCTGTCGATCGCGCAAAGTAATAGGTGTCGGGTCTCTCGTGAACAGAAAACGCCGAGGCTTCTGCCAACCACGATCGATCTAGGATGCGTATGTCATAGAGGCGCCGAAGTCTCTACAATCATACGAATCTAATAATAGATGCTGGATCTTTCGCAAATAGAAACGCCGAGGCTTCTGCCAATTACGATTGATCTAGGATAGTATGTCATAGAGGCGCCGAAGTCTCTACAATCATATGAATCCTAAGAAAATATTTGGTAAAAAATGGAAATTTTAAGGGGCTTTCCGTACCCAAAGGTAACGAATATTAGTCAAAATTGTGCTAAGGCATTTAAGATGAATTAATGGGAAAAGATCAGGGATAAATGTGGAATTTTATCTGAAGGGGCAAGGTTGGCCGCGTGGCCAAACACACTGAATTGCAAAAGTGGCCGCGTGGCCAAGGCTTCTGATTGGTCAGATCTCCTTCACGCGGATTGCTGATCTGACGGCTGGGGTTGCATGGACGAAAGTGGCCGCGTGGCCAAGGTAGCCGGCGGGCTGACTCTTGGTCACATCACCAGAAACCTTCCCTCTTCTTCTTCTTTTCTTCTTTCTTCTTCTTCCTTCCTCCATTGACGAGTTAGAGTGAGAAAATTGAGTTTTTAGAGAGAGAAAGCCAGATTTTGATAATTTCGAAGATTTCATTTCACATAATTCTTGAAGCTATGGCGGATTGGATCAATGAGGCATTATTTAGAGATTTTCCGGGCCATAGTGGGTATATGATTCCACAACAAGAGCCACAAGGAGAGGGGCACGGTAATGCTCAGGGCGCAGGGAATGTCGGGGCTGATCCAAGAGCGGGCTTTGAAGCGGCGCCCTTGATTCCACGGGGCGGTTTGAGACCACGAGCCGCGACTCGGAATTATCGCGATAATCTGCTGCGGTCCACGTTCGACCAAGATTACGATTTTTACATCGACTCTGAGCGTCATTGGTCGATGGGGCTTCCGGAGACGCGGAGGTAAATTTCGAATTTTCATTCCTCTCCTTCTCGCACATTTGTATGTTTTATGCACATAATATGAAATGCTAGAATAATGGAATGCTAGAATTTAAATTGCTGGAATTGTAAATTGCTAGAATGGTAACATACCTGTGCTGTGTTTACCTGCAGAGGATCAAGGCTCGTGGGTCCACAGTGACTGTGGGTAAACTGTGGGCGTCCCTGCCGGAGGGACCGGGCGGTTTGCGTGCTCGGATCGAGGCTATGGGCTTTGGCCCATTCTTTGACAGTGTCCGTATGGTTGGGGCTACCCTGAAGGTGGCAGCGGTGATAGAGGTGTGCCGGGAGTTCTGGTGGGATACCACCCATACTTTCCACTTTAGTTGGGGAGAGATTACCATCACGCCGACGGATTTCGCGGCCATCACAGGGTTGAGGTTTACCGGTACCCCTTTGCCTTTTGATGAGAGCTTGGCGGAGCGGCGGGACTATAGACAGGCTCTGCTGGGAGTCGACACCGACCTGGGAGGAGGTGTCAAGGGTTATGGATGGAGGCCGGGAAGGTGAATCGCTTGGTGGAGATGGCTATTGAGGCCTTTAGTAGGGGGGAATATGATTTGGATTGTTTGGTCCGGCTGTTCTTATGGTACAGCTTTTCAGAGATTTTGTTTCCCAGTGGGGCTACTGTCTGCCGGTACTCACTGCTAGGGGCTCTTGTGGACTTGGACTTAGTCGGTGGGATTTCTTGGGGTGGAGCCGGTTTGGCTGAGATTTACCGGGCTTTGGACCATTGCTCGAGGGCTAGCTCGTCGGCCTTTGACGGGTTCCAGTTCGCCTTTGAGGTATGCTCTTGACTACCCTTCTTTTCACTTGTTGAGATTTCTGTTCTATCTTTTTGGTCTGAAACATCTCTCTCATTATATGCACAGGCTTGGGTGTACGAGGTCTTCGGTGTCGCCCCTTTTCAGTTGGTGATGAGTGCCAACAAGGTTGTCCCCATCATGTCGTACTGGTGCAAGGGCAACAGGGCTCCTTCCCGCCGAAACCGGGACAGGAAGACAGTGGATGCTGCTGATCTGAGGAGGGTGTTTGCGATGTCTGAGCCTGTTGGAGTTAGATTTTACCCATGGAGCCCGGCCAATGAGGCTTCGGTGGGTCCCTATGTAGTGGATTTGACCGCTTCTAGGGTTCTGCTTGTGGGTCTCACCGGGGAGGCCATGTATCTCGGGGAGAGGGTGGTTCGTCAGCACAGGGCTGGTGCGTTACCGTGGGCTCCTTATGACCCTCCTCGGGATATGCTCCGTCCCGCGAGGTTGGCGACTTTTTTGGCTCCCACTCCGGCAGAGCATTACAGGGGGTGACGATTATGCCGGCTATGTACGGACGCGGCTGGTCAGTCCACAGGTACGGGCTAGGATGTTGTCTGGAGAGGGGTCGAGCTCGGCCCGTTATGTTGGTCGGAGTCGGCCTTTGGTTGACATGCCCCTTCGCTCGAGTAGCGTGAGAGTGATGAGGGGTGGCCGGGAGGTGGAGCTTAGCTTGGAGCCGACTGATGCAGATCTTGTTGAGGAGACATTCATTCCTCCGCCCGACGCTGGGGTACGGCTTTGTGCTTTATATCAGTCATGTTCGCACACACTTATTTCTTTCTGCCTTGTAATCCTTGCATTGGTTTCCTTCTCAGGTGACTCGGGAGGCATATATCCGTTCAGCTCGGCGGGAGAACGTGTTGATGCGCTTACTGAGGGAGGCGTACCATTCATGTACTTGTCAGAGGGACGACGTTGCGTCACCCCAGCGTCGGGAACGGTCTCCGAATGGTGCGGGCTCTTCTCATATTGGTGGTCGAGCGGTCCGGGGACGGAGTTCGGGTGCCGGTAGCTCTCGGGCTTTAGCGCGGCGTGGAGATACCACGGAGGAAGATTCTGACTAGGCGGGGCCCATCTTTCCATCTTTATTTCCTACACTGTTAGCTAGTAGAGAGCAGAGGGATATGTATGTACAGAACAAATGTATAAAATGCATGTATGTATATTATGCTTAAAATGCAGTTTTATTATGGGAGCCTACTTGTGCAAACTAGTTATTTTACAAATGTCCCTAATTTTATACAATGCATGAGCCGTGGAAGGGGGCAGGTACGTAGTTGCATGGATCCGTCACGGAGTGGGAAGAAACAAGCTGGATTTCTGCATGGAGCAAAGTTGGCCGCATGGCCATGGCGAGGCATAGAGCAATGTTGGCCGCCTGGCCATGGCAAGATCCGGAGCAAAGTTGGCCGCGTGGCCTAGGACGAAGTTGGCCGCCCGGCCAAGGACAATATCGGCCGCGGGGCCAAGGGCATATGTGGCCGCGTGGCCAAATCATGCGCCGCCTCCGGTTTTCCTTTTCCTGGCAAGAATCGGGAGTTGTGCAGTATTTAATGAACCCTTTGCAGCCACAAAAACGTACCAGCAACTTTTTGAGCAGTTTTTTGAGTTCCTTTTTAGCCAATTTTCTTGCTCTTTGCCATGGATCAAGAGGCTAGAATCACAAGTCTTGAGAAGAAAGTCTTTATAACCTCTTTGGAGAAGTGGGTTGCCAAACTTCCTGGTTCGAGTCGTAGGAAACTTGATGAACGGTATGGGATAAAGTGTCTTTGGTCACTTTTGCACATGAACTCCAATACCAACCTCTTGCAAGCTTGTGGTAAATTTTGGAATGATACCCTCCATGTCTTCAACTTTTCATTCAACGAGATAACACCCACTTATGAAGACATCGCAGCATTATGTGGCTACGAAGGGAAGGATAAAGTTGCCTTGCCTTTTGACTTCGTTTGCTTGAGGGACAAGTTGGTGACCTTTGGCGTACCCGCGGATGACTTTGATAGGTATGCTAGGGGCGGTTATGTCGACCTTTCTTGGATGCCACAACACTTCATGCATGCAGACGTGACATCTGACCGCTCCTTGGACCATCTTGCACTGTGCTTGTTTAGCTCTATCCTTTTCCCTTCTGAGGTGGGATTTGCCAGTGAAGGATGTTTGGGTATGGTGAACTTGGCTCGTTTGGGTTATGATATTGTACCGGCCATTCTTGGGGAGATGCTCTGTGGGATTCCCCATCTCGCGGCTTATGGTGGGATGCCTTGTGGTAGTGATAGGCTTTTGACCATGTGGTTGCAAGAGCGGCTTCGAGTGAATAAACCGGCGGCTTCTCTGAAGGTGGCCCCATGGATGCACCGCATTAGAGGCATGGTGGAGCGGTTTGAGGGCATGACTCTCAAAGGTTGGGAAAAGTATTTGGCGGAAATGGTGACTGACGACATTCAGTGGGTGGTGCCCCATTGGCACATTCACTCTGTGAGGAGAAACAAGTGGGACTTCACATGATCAAAGTTCCGACCCTTTCTGGAACTACTTTTTACTATCCCTCTAGAGTGCTTCGTCAGTATGGTTTGGTGCAGACCATCCCGGAGGGTTGGGACGAGGAGAGAGATGATTTCCCTTTTGGGATACTTCAGTTGGATGATAGTGCCTCAGTCCTTCTTTCTCAGATGTGGGGCGAGGCCGGCTTTAGTCGCAGGACTTTCCTCACACGCTCTAGCAACACCTTCCTGCCACGCGAGTATTTGGATTGGTATATGGGGAGACTTGGGCATGCGGAGCAGACTCTAGAGACCCTAAGGGGCACTATCTTGGGATCCTGTGCTCCAAGTTTCTCATTGAGAATTAAGGAGGCTGAGGCTTATGCGAGGAAGATGAGTAAGAGCGTGGCTAACGGAGGCGGAGAAGAAGTGGGGGCGTCAAAGAAGAGGAAAGGTGAAGAGGCTCCTAATGGCAAGGCTAAAGGTGTTAGCGAGTTCGAAAGAAGATTTTGTGAGAATCCTAGCAAGAAGAAAGTTCGCCGTGGGCAAAGCAAGAAGAAAGAGACCGAGGGCACAAATGGCACTAAGGAGTAATCCCGAGCGTCTCTCCATAGTCGTGCAGACACATTAGTTTAATTTAGTTTGCTTTTGTTTGAGTTTCAATTTCAGAATAGGTTATTCATTCAAAAAGTATGTCAAGCTTAGACTCATCAAATAAATGTTATCATGCAATGACTTATGGAAATAAAAGTTTTTGCTTTCAGAAAATACAACTTCTATCTTTATTGCTTAACAAGATTTGGATGTTTATTTGTTTTTTAGACCGCACCTTTTGAAAGGCTGCCTACGTTCCCCTTTTACAAATAGGACTAAGGGGCTCAGGTCACCGTAGTTCATTCCAGTCAGACTAGAATGATTTTAAAGAAAGGGAAGATAGAAGGGGGAATGCTCTAACTTTTGCCTAGACCGCCCTTGCGGGTTTTCGATCTAGCGAGCTCTGTACGCACCCTTATTTTGCATAGACCGCCCTTTGCGGGTTTTCAGTCTATCGGGCTTCTTTTTGCGTAGTAATTAAATTTTTTTTTTTTTTTTTTTTTTTAAGAGAGGGGAGTCTAGTCATAGTAGCGTCTGAGCTTGCTGATGTTGACTGGTTCTTTGAACGGGTTGCCATCCAAATCGCCATTCTGACCGCTCCTCCGGAGAAGATCTTCTGTACCACAAACGGCCCTACCCAAGTGGGGGCCCATTTCCCGAGGGGGTTGAATTTATTGGGTAAGCGTGCTTTGAGCACCAAGTCTCCTTCCTTTATGTCAACAGGCTTGACCTTTTTATTGAAGGCTTTTGTCGTTCTCCTTTGATAGGCCCGGATGTGTTCCATGGCCTTCAATCTGCGTTCGTCGAGTGTTGCCAATTGATCATAGCGACTACGAAGCCATTCTACCTCATTCACTTGGTTCTCGAGCAAGACCCTCAAAGATGGCACCTCCAACTCAATAGGGAGCACTGCCTCCATGCCGTATGTCAAAGCGTAAGGGGTCTCTCCAGTAGCGGTGCGGACTGACGTTCTGTACCCCCAAAGTGCTAATGGTAACTTCTCGGGCCAATCCCGTCCTTGCGAAGCCATCTTGCGAATTATCTGCTCTATCGTCTTGTTGGCCGCCTCAACCGCGCCGTTAGTCTGTGGATAGTATGGGGAAGATTTCTTTCGTTCGATCTTGAATTCTACAAGCAAGCGAGCACACTCGGCTTCGAAATGACTGCCATTATCTGATATAATGAGGTTAGGAACCCCATACCGACACATAATATTCTCTTTGATAAACTGCGCTACCTTCTTGGAATTCAGCACCTTGTAAGACTGAGCTTCGACCCACTTTGTGAAGTAGTCGACCGCGACGAGGACGAATTCATGACCATTACTGCCGGCCGGCGAGATCTTCCCAATAATGTCGATACCCCACGTGGCGAATGGCCAAGGCGTGGTGGAACTATACAATTCGTGTGGGGGGATGTGGTTGAGGTTGGAGCATACTTGGCACTTGTGACACCGTCGAACCCATTGAATACAGTCTGTCTCCATGGTAATCCAATAATAGCCCAGCCGAGTGATCTTCTGTCTAAGCATCCTTGCATTCATGTGGGGTCCGCACAACCCGTTGTGCACTTCTTCCATTATTGCTTCAGCTTTCTTGTTGTCGACACATAAGAGCAACAGACCATTGTAATGCCTCTTGTACAAAGTATCGTCTAACAGCACAAACTGCCCCGCCAACCTTTTGAGTGCTTGCAGACTCTTGGCCTTCACATCTCCGTCAAAGGACATCTCTCCGTGCTTAAGGAATTTGTAGATTTGGGCGTACCATTGATCTCCCTTTACCTCGGCATTGATCTGGATTTCACAGCAATAGGCGGGGTTTTCTCTTCGCCCAACCCTGAATGGTTTTACGGACCTTCCTTCTGGAATTTCAACTAAGGAGGCCAATGTAGCTAGAGCATCCGCGAACCTATTTCTGTCTCGCGGCAGGAAGTGGAAGGTAATCTCTTTGAACTGTGCTATCAACTCATCCATGTAACCTTGGTACCGCTGCAGGCAAGGATCAATAGTTTTCCATTTCTTCGCCGTTTGGTTAATAATCAAAGCAGAGTCTCCGTACACTTCTAACTCTTTCACGTTGCGTTCTAGGGCGGCCTCCAATCCGGCTATACACGCCTCATACTCGGCGGCGTTGTTGGTTGCTGAAAAGTTCAGCTTGATGGCTATGGGAGTGTGCTCATCTTTGGGATCAATAAGTAGGAGTCCGACTCCATTCCCTCGCTTGTTTGCAGCCCCGTCAAAGAATAATTGCCACCTTTCTGCGACCTCAATTGCGAAAATGTCATCATCCGGGAACTCGGGGTCGGGTCCTCTCGTCTCAGTGCTCGGAGCGTCTGCGAGCTGATCGGCCATTGCCCTCCCTTTGATTGCCTTCCTCGGTACATAAGTGATGTCGAACTCTCCCAAGAATACTGACCATTTAGCGAGTCTCATAGAAAGGGATGGTTTATCGAACAGGTACTTGATAGGATCCATTTTCGAGACTAGTAAGATCGGATGGGATACCATGTAGTGCTTGAGCTTCGTCACCACCCATACTAGGCCTACGCAGGTCTTCTCGAGCGCGGAGTAATTGAGCTCGCTGCCTTGTAACTTTCGACTGACAAAGTACACTGCATTCTCAATCCGGGAATCTTTGGCTTCTTGTGCTAACATGGCTCCGACGGCGGTATCTGTCACAGTTAAGTATAGTAGCAACGGCTTCTCCTTATGCGGCGGGCGCAGGATTGGGGTATTCACCAAATATTGTTTGATCCTTTCGAAGGCTATCTGACAGTCATGATCCCACTCCACACTGGCTGTTTTCCTCATTAGCTTGAAAATCGGTTCGCAGATGGTGGTCAGCTGATTGATAAACCGACTGATGTATTGCAGGCGTCCCATGAATCCCTTTATCTCTGTCTCGGTACGGGGTGGCTTCATCTCCAGGATGGCTTGAATCTTCCTTGGGTCGGCTTCGATCCCATTTTCGGTGACCATGTAACCCAATACTTTCCCTCTACGAACTCCAAAGGTGCATTTTGCCGGGTTCAAACGCATGGCGTGCTCTCTCAACCTGTTGAAGAATTTTCTGAGATCTATCAAGTGCTGGCCCCCAGACCCTTTTGAATGTATAATCATGTCATCCACGTACACCTCAATCTCCTTGTGGATCATATCGTGGAATAAAGTTGTAACTGCCCGTTGGTAGGTAGCCCCAGCGTTCCTCAGCCCAAATGGCATGACGGTATAGCAAAAAGTCCCCCATGGGGTGGTGAAAGCTGTTTTTTCTTGGTCCTCCTCGGCCATCTTGATTTGGTTATAGCCGGCAAACCCATCAACAAACGACTTGACCTCATAATGGGCGGTCGCATCCACCAACATGTCGATATTTGGCAAGGGGAAGTCATCCTTTGGCGTAGCTTTGTTGAGATCCCGAAAATCCACACATACTCTGACTTTACCGTTGGATTTCTTGACAGTCACCAGATTTGATAACCAAGTTGGATATTCGATCACCCTGATGAAACCCACACGGAGTAGTTTCTCAATCTCTTCCTTCACTTGCAAAGACCATTCCGGCTTAATGCGGCGCAGTTTTTGCTTGACTGGCTTAGCGTCTGGTGCTGTCGGGATTCTGTGCTCTACGATCGAGTTGTCGAGCCCCGGCATGTCCTTATACGACCATGCAAACACATCCACATATTCTTTGAGTAGCTCAATCAGTGCTTCCCTTTCGGCTCCGCTGAAGAAGCTTCCAATCTGCGTTTCCTTAGGCTCGGCTTGGTCCCCAAATTCACGCATGTTAACACCTCATCGGCAGCTTGGGCTCGAGATTCTTTTTGATTAATAACCTGTTCTGAAATCTCTTTAATGTATTCATCGTTTAATGTGTTTGTGTCTGCCTCTCCTAATGAATCATTATTAACTAAGTGTATATCATTAGTTTGATTATTAGCCAATTTATCAGTTACAAGAGTGACTATGGAGGGATACTCGGAAAGGTCGAGGGTTTCATTCATAGCAAAAGGGAAAATAGCGTTTGCAACAAGATCATAGTCTTCAGACGTAAGGTCGTCAGACTTAGAGGAAGACTCAAATTCAAAATGTAAAACACTAGACTCTGGGGATGGGGATTTTGAGCGAGTGACAGGAGTGCTGCAGGAGTGGCGACAGGAGAAGGAGTAAGCCCCAGTGTTCCCACCATAAATTCCGGAGTAGCCATAGGTCCCCCAATGATGCACCAATTCTTGAGCTTGTCCCCCATGGGTACCACCAATGTCCTTGGGTCCACCTTATCTTCAGAATCATCCCCGATGACGGCAACCATGTCTTCATGCAGCCCCAGATTACCCAGATGTTGAAGCAGATATTGGCCGTCCCACGTCTCAGTCAAACTTGGAGTTTCTGCGGCTTCTATTGCTGGCTTGTCAAGGGTTGCGGCTTCAAGTTGATCTGCCAAGTCATCTGCAACCTTGGTGGAGTACTCATGCCTGATGGTTCTAATTCTGCCCGTGGCTTTGTCATATTCCATGTAAGTCAGCTTCATGTTGGACCGATCGAATTCCACATCTCTGAAAATCTCGAACCCTTTCTGCAACTTCCCAGTGGGGTCAATCCATGGCTCTGCGAACTCAAAACACGAAAACTCCTCGCCTTCCCTAACAAAGTAGTTATTTAGGGACAGACGGTATGGCCGCATTTCGGGCTTTTTGTAGGGAAGTTTCATCTTTTTAAGCAATTCTATCCTCTGTTGCTCCATCTTGTCTTCAAGAGTAAGGGTGTATCCTAGACCAAACAACCCTCGATGATTAATCTCTTCAACCAATTCTGTGGGGCCTTGCAAGTTCTTACCTAGCCCCAGCCCCGGTATAAAACCCATGTTACGCAGTATCTTGACAACAGGTGCCACTTTGTCCGTTGTTTTGGTGAGGTCGATGGTGCAGATCTGTGCTTGAGCGACTATTTCGAAGCCATTGAAGAGTCGGCTCTCCTCCCCATGCTGAATCTGTAATACAGGAACGCCCTTGGTGTCCGTCCCTTGGGCAGTTACAAGATCACTGTAGATGATGGTCACTTCATTACCGGATTGAAACTTCACACACTGATGCAGGGAAGACGGGACAGCGCCCGACTGATGTAACCATGGCCGGCCGAGGAGGAGTGAGAAGGTTGCGGGGATGTCTATGACGTGGAAGTCGGTTGGCAGGATCTTTGTTCCGATGGTAATGGGCAAGGTGACTTCGCCTATCACGGCGCGGCATGTAGAGTCATAAGCTTTGATGGTTTGTTTGGATGGGCGTAAATCAACACCATGAACGCCAACCACATCCATCATCCTTGAAGGCAGGATATTAATAGCAGAACCATTGTCAATGAATACACGGGGAATCTTCTTGCCATTTACTTCGACAGTGATGTACAAAGGCTCATTATGATCAACTCCGAACACTGGCTTGTCTAGCTCCGAGAAAGTGATGATGTTTCCATAGTGGATATTACCAATCATGTGGGTGACGTCCTCCGGGGTAATAGTGGATGGTACCATGGTGGCGGCGAGGTTTTGCTCGAGCATGAGGCGATGGGCTAGGGAGGAGGTGAGTAGGGACCATAGTGAAATATGGGCTTGGGTTTGTTTGAGTTGAGTGAGGATAGGGTCTTCTTTATCTAGGTCGGCTTGCTCGGGTTCCTTCCCAAAGACTTTCTTTGCACCCTTCGGGTCGGATTGGTACACTTGACCGGATCTTGTAAGGAGACAAACTTCCGCACGTAGCTCCTCCAAAGACAATGGCGTGTCAGGACAAGGGGGCGAAGCTTCGGTCTTTTCGGCCTCCTCGAAGATTTCGGCCCAAGAAAGAGGTTGAGAGGGCTTGGGGCTCTCCTCCTCTAGAGATTCGACTTCACTCACTAGTTCTTCTAAAGACAACAAGTAGCAAGAAGATTCTTTATTATTAGTCATTGAAATACAACCCATCTCATCACAGTCCGCCACAACAGGTTCGGCCGGATCAGTGATCTCACTAAGTTCTACCATGAGTACATTGCTAGCTACATAATCTCTAGGGTCTTCGATGACTCCCTTGTGGATGAGCTCTTGCACGGCCTTCTTGAGTTCAAAGCATTCTTCGGTAGTGTGACCGGTGCACTTGTGGTAGTGGCAAAACTTCGACAAATCGCAACCAAGACGGGGGAGATGTCCTTCTAATGGTTCGAGTATTTCTAATGTCACCAACGCCATGAAGATATCCACCATCGTGAGCCCTATCTTGTCAAAAAGCGTCCATGAGCTCTAGGATACTAATCTCGCATGTTTGCACCATATTCACCCCACCCCCATTGTTAGGGAGAGGGTTATTCACCACATTAGGACCCTTCGTCTTCTCAATCTTCTTGTCATTGATCAACCCTTGTACCACACGCTTCAATTGAATACAACCATCCGTTGTGTGCCCGATGTGCTTGTGATACTTGCAGAACTTGGAGGCGTCCAAATCACTTCTTGGGTAGGCAGGTTGGTAATTCTCTAAAGGCTTGATGAGACCTCTCTTGACTAACACGTCAAAGACTTTCCCCATAGGCATTCCAAAATCGTCAAAGTGCTCCCTCTCTCTTTGCGGCGGAGCTCCATTCCTTGTTACGGCTTGGACATCTAACGGGACCTCTTTCTGGACCATATTCACTTGGCCGCCGGCCTCCTTTCCACCCCTAGGAGGCGCAGGCGCAGTAGGAGCCTTGTAGCGGAAGGAATTGTTGTTGTTGGTCTTTGGACTTTCCTTTGGCGGCACAATCCCAGTGAACCCTGCTTCGTACCTTACTCCGGTGTCAACCATTTCCCGCAAATCAGGGAAGTAACCATTACCTATAGCTGCTTTCATCTCCGGTAGCAAGCACTTGTAGAAAATCTGTTTCTGTTCCTTCGCCTTTGGTGGGTATTGGACCTCACACAACCGATGGTTCCACCTCTTGTAAAAATCATAAATAGCCTCGCCGGGTTTTTGCATAGTGTTCTCAAGATCCGTTCGATTCACATGCCAATCCAAGTTAGCCTGATACTTCTCACAGAAAATAGCGCTGATCTGATCCCACGTTTGCCTCTCGCTTGGTTCTAACCCCAAGAACCAACGCAGAGCTATACCATCCAAAGTGCTATGAAATACGCGAGCCATTTGTTCGTTGGTGCAGTCACGAGCCCTCATGGCCAACACATAACTATCCAAATGAGTCTTAGGACACGAGTCACCATGAAACATTGCCACCTTAGGCATCTTGAAATCCTTGGGGAGAGCCCCCACTTGGCTAGGGTTGATTGTCTTGGTAGTCGGTGCACTTTGCTTATCTACGGTCTCAATCAACTTTCGCATTTGCTCTTGCATGGCCATAACTACAGGGTGATTGGCGATGTCGGGGATAGTTTCTGACAGAGTGACGGGAGGAGTAGTGGAAGCAGTAGCAGCGGCCATCCCAATACTCAAAGGCAACGAGGGTGCGGGTAGTTTGCTGGCGGAGAGGTAACCTCCAAGCAGTTCAGGGGAAGGTTCATAGACAGCCTTGTTCTTGCTCATGGTAGTGAAACCTTGTTGGGTGTAGAGAGAAGGAGGTGGAACATTGCGGTAGCTTGGGAATGGGAAGGTAGTAGCATTGGTGTTGGGGGGACAGTTGGTATTGACCTCTTCATCCTCGACATAAATGAAATTCTCTCCATCGGGCACCAGTTTAGTCCCCTTTTGTTGAATGTGACCCTTCAACTGTTGGTTCTGATCCTCCAACATCTTGTTGCTTTCCTCGAGATTCCTGATCTTGGCTTCGAGACCGGCTAGGAAGTTCTGGAGGCTTGGGGGAATACCATTGAGAGTAGCCTCAGTGTTGAGCTCGGCGGTACTGGCAGGAGGAGCAGAGGCTGAAGCTGAAGCGGGAGTTGACATTCCTGATGACGAGACTGAGAACGTGGACGGAGTAGAAGCTTCACGTTGTAGTCGACCACCCGAACGGATCCAAACTCGCTTTGCTGAAAGATTGAAGGGGAATGGATCTTTAGGAGAGGGGGAAGGCTCATGCAAAGTATATTTTAATTTACAAAAACATACATTATTTATATCCTAATTGGTTGGAAGGGATACCCCTTTTTCGCAACTAGTTAGAAGACTACGATCAGTGGAGGCCATCATTACGTCTATAGACCCCTCGTTTTTCACCTGCATTACACACCCCCAAACGGACAATTTGGGCGAGGGTCCTATAGGGCAAGCGGCTTCCACCAACTATCGGATCCTACGACTAACCCTTCCTTAAAGGCATTTAACGTGATGTCTATGTTGCATCCTACGCAAGTTAATGATGAGCGGAGATCTTGACAATAAACACTCATCTCGCCATGGCACGTCCCTTGTAGGGAAATCACTTTTTTTTGTGCACTTTCTCTCAAAGATCTCGATTCATCACTGACTTGGGGATGACTCGACATAGACAGCACGTTAATTGACTATTACGAAAAAGCTAGCCAAACCAACCGGTCAAAACCTAGGTGTGATACCTATACTAGTGTGGGTTGACGCGGGTTAGGTAAAAGGTTCCCACCGCTCGCGGAACGTACACGGTGAGTGGAGTAGACGAGTGACTCGAAAAGAGGGCGACAGTAGCGCACAAATTCCTGCACATCAAATACTCCGGGTAATGGGGACCTGTGCAGTGCTGACATGGACTAGTGGTAGTGTGTGGCAAGAAACTAATTCTTTTTAAGGAGAAAAGAGAGAAGTTTTTGATGTTAGGATGATGCAATGCAATGTATGAGAGAGAGAGAGAGAGAGAGAGAGAGAGAGAGAGAGAGAGAATAATGTACAAGGGAGCATAGCAGAGTTTTGTTTGACCCTAAAACTAAAGCGAAGATAACAAGGGTACATGGTACAAGGTACAAGGTACAAGTTTTAACATGGCGGAGTGCGCGGGTGCATGTGTAAACATGGCAGGTGTGAGCATGTGTAAACATGGCAAGTGTGTGTGCATGTGTAAACATGGCAAGTGTGTGTGCATGTGTAAACATGGCAGGTGTGTGCATGTGTAAACATGGCAGGTGTGTGCATGTGTTAAACATGGCAAGTGTGAGCATGTGTAAACATGGCAAGTGTGTAAGGTGCATGTGAGAACATGGCAGACATCATGATGTGAACGAAAGTTAGACCCACTAAGTTTGAAAAAGTTTCAAAGCAGTCCCCAGCGGAGTCGCCACTGTGAATACCCCTTTCCGATGAAGCGACGCATGGGAAGTATCTTGTGATTATTTTTATTTACAAAAGGAATATTCTTAACGACATTAAAATTATGAGAGTCGCCACGCCGTTTTAATTAAAGCCAAAACATTGAAAAAAGCATTTTTAATGGGTTCGGGGGTCAAATTACAACAAGAGAAGAATATTGAACGTTATCACTCCTATTGCCCGAATTGATCGGTCTTTCTATCATGATGCGGTGTATGTAGTGTGTTAGTGTTTGAGACCGGATCCGAAGATTGCCTACGTTCCTCTCAACGTGAGAGGCTCAGGTCAGCGTAGTTCGAGAAGAATTTAGAATAGGCAGAAGAATCGGGATCATGCATAATGAGGGGGAATTACCTAAAGTTTAGGGTTTAGAAGTAGTTCCTAGATCATCCTCGGGTTGATGAACCCTCGATCATCATCGGCTATGAAATAACATGCAAACATGAAGATCGCAACCCTAAATATAGCATAAATAAGGTTTTAATCTATGAACACAATGAACATATGAAGAACATATATGAACATATGAATGAACATGCGAAGCATATGAAGAAACTATGAATAAACATGCAAGAACATGAATATTAAAGATCTACATTAGAAATAATGCAAGAACGCGAAGAAATAAGTTAGAAAACTTACCTATGTTGGCAAGAAATAACCTTGGATCTTCTTGGGATTCTTGAATGCTAATTAGAGAGAAAAATTGTGTTTAAGAACTCTCAAATTCGGATCCCCTAAACCAATAGCATGGGATTGGTTTATATAGTAAACTGAGGGGAAGATCTGATGGTCCAGATCATCCAGCGCAAGGTTGGCCGCCTGGCCATTGTTGAAGCCGGTTACAAGAGTGGCCGCGTGGCCAAGATCAACGCGGAGCAATGTTGGCCGCGTGGCCAAGGCTGCCGGCTGACTTGATTCTTAAGCTAGGGTTTCTGCATGGTTTTAAGGAAACCATTTATTACCTAATTTGATAGATTTTGCCATAAATGAGATATTTTTGGGAATCCGGGACAAGTATTTGTAAGGTTTCTAATTCCTATAAAGTCCTTGTATATTTGGGAAAGTCCTAATAAACTCATTTTCAGGTCGGGTACTAACAAAGTCCCATTTGTCAAGAACACATTCGGTTTGGGGTACAAGCCTTCCAGAGAAGACTTGAAACAAGAGCAAGCGATCAAGAATAAAAAGGCCCGAGCTCGTAAAGAAGGCCGTCGTTATGAGGTCCCTAATCTAAGGCCTTACCGCAAGACGTTGAATGGCTATTTTGTCCGCCAAGGGGAAGACGTTCCATACATGATCTGTCCCGAGCCATGGGTTAACAATAAGGGTGTCAAAAAGCCCGGTCTCGAAATCTTCTCCGATTGTGAGATCCAGAAATCTGAAAGGGAACCAATTCCTATGTCGCCCCGTGAATGGTGGGGAAGGAAGGTGACTATAGAGTCCGAGACAGAAATCATCGTGGCGGAAGAACCGACAGATTTAGCCTCCATGTTCGAAGAGGTTGCC
Organism: Campanula takesimana; assembly: GCA_026119855.1. Classification (NCBI taxonomy): domain Eukaryota; kingdom Viridiplantae; phylum Streptophyta; class Magnoliopsida; order Asterales; family Campanulaceae; genus Campanula; species Campanula takesimana. Next base: position 1,243,141 of record JAOWBW010000316.1, on the reverse strand, counting down.
ATAATGAATGAATGCCAAGTCAACGCCATCTATGACACCGTCATCATGAATGAGACTATCAGTGAGATCCTGCCAAGCTCCGAGCCGATCAACAATTGGTATTCTACGAAAGGGCCCGTGGTATCCAAGGAATTCTTAGTCCAAGAAATGGGTTGCATACCCCGCACAGCAACAAAGGAAGAGCGGCTCACACTTACTTTCGAGTCCGAGAGTGTCTCTAATACCCTCACCCAAGAGGATATGGCCATAGCCGAGCGTGTGATTTCTTTCTTTGCTAATGAAAAATTTGATATTTCTGAGTACCCTGAGATTGCAAATATCATAAATGATGAATTAACTAATAATGAACTTAACGAACAAGTTAATAACGATTCAAATTATGATGAAATAGACCACGAAAACACAACATACTTAAATGAACTTGCTCAACAGGTCCGTAGTCGTGGTGAAAATGGTCCAGGGGCTGACGAAGAATTGCATGTTGTTAATCTGGGTACCGACGAAGAGCCAAGGGAAACTAAGATCGGAAGCTTCTTCAAGGGGGACGACAGAGACAAATTGACTACACTACTACGGGAGTTCGTGGATGTGTTCGCATGGTCATACAAAGACATGCCGGGTTTGGACAGAAAGGTAGCGGAGCACAGAATTCCGATCAGAGAAGATGCCAAGCCGGTAAAACAAAAGCTCAGAAAGATCAAGCCAGAATGGTCTTTGCAAGTCAAAGAAGAGATCGAGAAGCTCCTCAGTGTGGGTTTCATCAAGGTTATCGAGTATCCGACATGGTTAGCCAACATCGTGACAGTCAGAAAGGCAAACGGCAAGGTTCGAGTTTGTGTGGACTTCCGGGATTTGAACAAAGCTTCCCCGAAAGACGATTTTCCACTCCCTAACATCGACATGCTGGTCGACTCCACTGCTGCCTACGAGGTTCGCTCATTCGTGGATGGGTTCGCTGGGTACAATCAGATTCTCATGGCCGAGGAAGATCAACATAAGACAGCCTTCACAACACCGTGGGGTACCTTTTGCTACACAGTCATGCCATTTGGGTTAAGAAACGCTGGGGCTTCCTACCAAAGAGCCGTGACAGACTTGTTCCACGATATGATTCACAAAGAAATCGAGGTCTATGTGGACGACATGATCATTCACTCCAAAGGGACCGATGGTCAACATTTAATCGATCTTCGCAAGTTCTTCGAAAGGCTTCGTCAACACAAGATGAGGCTCAACCCTGCAAAGTGCACGTTCGGGGTTATCCGAGGCAAAGTCCTTGGTTATATGGTCACTGAAAGGGGAATTGAAGTAGATCCCTCCAAAATCAAGGCAATCATTGACATGCCTCCTCCAAAGACGCAGAAAGAGATCAAAGGTTTCATGGGCAGACTGCAATACATCAGTCGATTTGTGCACCAACTCACTTCCATGTGCGAGCCAATCTTCAAGCTACTCAAGAAGAATGTGGCTCTAGAATGGACCGACGCGTGCCAAGAAGCCTTCGACCAAGTGAAGCATTACTTGATGTGCCCTCCTGTTCTAGTTCCGCCACACAAGGAGAAGCCTCTTTTTCTCTATCTCACTGTCAATGATGAAGCCCTAGGGGCTATGTTAGCACAAGAGCAACGAAAGTCCACAAAGGAGAATGCCATTTATTTTGTCAGTCACCGATTCCAAGGAGGCGAAAAGAACTACTCTGTCTTAGAGAAGTCATGTGCAGCATTGGTTTGGGTTACTCAAAAGCTCAAACACTATATGGAAGCTTTTCCGATCAAGCTAGTAGCAAAGGTGGACCCGCTCCGCTACATCTTCGAGAAGCCTTTCATGTCAACAAGAATAGCCAAATAGTACTTCATGCTCACCGGCTATGGTATCACTTACGTCACACTAAAATTCGTCAGGGGGAAAGTGTTCAGTGACCAGCTTGCAGAATTCCCGTGTGACGAAGTGAAGGGGGAAGACGTACAGTTCCCCGACGAGCATTTAATTTGTACTGCAACCGAGGAAAATAAGTGGCAACTTTTTTTCGACGGCGCCGCCAATAAACACGGTTTTGGTATAGGAATGTTGCTTGTCGATCCAAAGGACATCTACACTCCCATTGCCATCCGTCTGGAATTTGAGGCCACCAACAACATTGCCGAGTACGAAGCATGCATAGTAGGGCTCGAAGCATCTCTCGAAAGAAACGTCACGGAACTAGAAGTATTCGGCGACTCTTTGCTCCTTATCAATCAGCAATCGGGTAAATGGCAAATCCAAGACTCGACCGTCCAACAGTATGGTCAGCACCTTGAAGAATTGGTTGAACAATTCCAAGAGATCACTTTAAACTACCTGCCAAGGGATAAAAATCGCTTCGCCGATGCACTGGCCACCATAGCTTCATTAGTCGAAATGCCCAAAGGGAAAATGGTGAAGCCTTTCAAAATTGCCCGAAGGAACAGTCCGGCGTACTGCATGAGTATCGAGATCAACGAGGTTCAAAGAAGCTCTCCGTGGTATTCGGATATCATGAATTTCCTCAAAGATGGCACTTATCCCGAGGATAGCAATAAGAAGTCTAAAGCGGCTCTGCAAAGGCTAGCCTCTCGGTACGTACTGATTGGGGACCGAGTCTACAAAAGGCACCATGACGGGATCAATCTCTTATGCGCCAATGAGGCCGAAGCTCAAGAGATAATGTGTGAAGTGCACGAAGGAGAGTGTGGACCCCACATGAATGGGTTTACGCTAGTCAAGAAGATACTCCTCATTGGTTACTATTGGAGCACTATGGAACGAGACTGTATCGAGAAAGTCAAAAGGTGTGCCAATTCCATGCTAATCTGCAACATGCTCCACCCTCGCAACTTTACAACATGGTCACACCTCGGCCTTTCTCTTGTTGGGGGATAGACATCATCGGTAAAGTCCATCCTGCCGGAAGCAATGGGCAGCCATTCGTCCTAGTGGCCGTCGACTACTTCACAAAGTGGGTCGAAGCACAAGCCTATCGGACCCTCAACGCCAAGAAAGTGGCCGAATTTGTAAAGATTAATATCATGTGCCGATACGGCGTGCCTCATGAAATCATTTCCGAAATGGATGCACTTTTGGTAGAATACAAGATCACCAAGCAAAAGTCATCTCCTTACCGTCCCCAAGAAAATGGCGCGGTTGAAGCAGCAAATAAGACCATCGAGACCATCGTCAAGAAAATGGCCTCAACAGGAAGGGATTGGCCCGAGAAGCTACCATTAGCATTGTGGGGCTACCGCACATCAATACGGTCAGCAACAGGAGAAACTCCTTATGCATTAGTCTATGGTTCTGAAGCCGTACTCCCAATCGAGCTTGAAGTCCCATCTCTACGGGTCCTCCTCGAGAATCAAGTCAACGAGGTCGACTGGATGCAAAGTCGATATGAACAGCTAGCCTTACTCGACGAGAAAAGGCTAAGAGCACTCGAACGCACAAGGGCGTATCAGCAAAGGATGGCAAAAGCTTTCAACAAAAAGGTGAAGCCTCGAAACATCAATGTGGGAGATTTGGTCTTAAGACAACATCCTCCTAATGCCATGAATCCCCTGGGGAAATGGGGACCCCGATGGATCGGTCCGTACGTGGTCAAAAAGATACTAAGCGGCGGTGCAGTCCGACTCGTGGATTTAGATGGTGACCAGCTGCCAAAGGAGGTCAACCTCGACAAGCTCAAGAGGTTCTATGCTTGATAAACAAAGACCATAAAAAAAAAAAAAAATAATAAAAAATCGTTCGCTTGGTTGAAAACCCGCAAGGGCGGCCTAGGCAAAAATTAGAGCACGTGCAAAAAAGAAGCCCGCTAGATTGAAAACCCGAACGGGCGGTCTAGGCAAAAAACAGGGTGCACACAAAAAAAAAAAAAAAAAAAGGTATTTGTTTGTTTGAACTACGGAGACCTGAGCCTCCCAACTGGAGGAACGTAGGCAACCTTCGGGTGCGGTCTAAAACATATCAAAAATACCCAATTCACTTCAAATAACAAGATGCAATTTTTATTCATTCAATGAATTATTCAAGCCATTACAACGGATTTATTGAGCAACAAAAGACATCAAACCATTAAATCCTAAAACAAAGTGGTCTAATTTAATTTCAATCTCTTGGGGTACAAAGAAAAATCTAATCTTTCTTAGGTCTGGGAACCCATTGCTTCTTGTTATGACCTTTAGTCTTCTTGGATGGGGACGGAACATTCTTGGGACCGCCAAGACGGGAGAAAACGCTAGGACGGGACGGAGCTTCATCAACGGCTTTCCCTTTGCCCTTATCAAGCGGAGCCTTAGCGGGGACAACCATGGGACGCTTCCACACATGGGAGGAATTTCCCTTACCTTTCTTCTTCTTGGGAAAATGACGGGGTCTATAGTCCCGTACATGAACCACCGGTCTCACGGAGTCAACAACATCGTCATTGGGCCTTCCCAAATGATCAAAAACGCTCGGACGCTTCTCCACCATCGAGACGAACCCCACAGCTGGAACGGCGTTCACCATTGGAACGGACTTCTCACCCTCGGGGACGGAAACATTGACTTCAAAAGAGAAAGTCATTGGGGCCATTATGACAAGAATTTTGTGGTTTAGGAGGAGAAAGTGTTTGCAAAAGAATGTTGTGTGACCATTCTGGTCGAAAATGGTTCAAAATTATAGCTGTTGGAACATTCTGATCAGAAAAAGAAAGGGGCTGTAATTTAGCAAGCCAGAAGCGCGCGCCTCCGACCAAGGCTTCACAACGCGCGCGCCTCCCACAAGCAAGGCCCAACGTGCGCGCCTTTGACAGCAGTTCAGACAGAAATAGCCCTTGTCAGTTCAGAACAGAACCCAAGCACTTCAACATATCCCACCTGCAGCAGCGAAAAGGAGTTCAAGCATCAACAACAAGCATTCTTTGGGCACACATTTGTTTGTAAAGGTCGACATCTAAGATCGAGTCGCTAATAAAACATAAAATGAGTAGTAAGATAACTAGGATTGTAAATACATGTTAAATGTTATTACAGGCAAAATTAAAGGTGTTTCAATCCCTCATCCTCTCAGCCACAACAGCTCGGGCACATCATCACCAGCACTGTGCTCACCCCCTGCTGCCACTCTCGGTCTCCTCATCATCGTCATCATCCTCATCATCATGATCATCATCATCATCCTCAGACTCAGACTCCTCAACTTTGATCTTATGCCGGCTCCTCTTCTGCACCCGTCGAGACGAACTCGCACCACCTCTGCTCTGGCTGGCTCCACCCCTGCTCTGACTGCCTCCCCGGCTCAGACTCCTGCTCAGTGACTGCCTCGCTGAAGAGACAGCCTCATCAATATCCAGTGCAGCATCCCTGCAACCTCGTCTCATGCCTCGAGCACCTCGGGCATCTCATCTCGCAGCACCAGAGACAGCACCAGCGGCCTCTCTAGTCATGTCGGCAATGTCCCTGCACAGCTCTAGTACTTTCTCCTCCAGCTGACGCAGTCTCCTCCTCATCCCCTTGTTCTGTCTGCCCAAGTGCCTATAAGCAGCTACCGGTACCTGTTACAACCGGGGGGGGGGGGTAGAAAAGAAAATTGCATCAGGGACAGAAAAACAAGACTGGAACTGAGAAATACAAAGATGGTCAAAAAAACATACCACAGCAGCCTGAGCAGGAGGCTCTCTCTCTGGTGACATGTCCTCGGGAACAATCTCCCTCTGCTCCTCAAAGACCCCGAAGTTTGAATAAGTCTAGTAGGGAGGAGGCAAAGGAGGATCAAAGCAATACCCGGCACCGGTAGTATAAAACCGAGCGGAGGTCGTAGGAGCAGCCTGTGATCTCCTCGGATCAGCAAACATGAAGCCTTGCATCAAGTTGTTCTCCCTGAAGAGGCCATAATCCTGATCCAAGTGAATGTGAGGGACGATATCAATCCCTGCCATGTATGCCGCGCGATCGGCCTCTGAAAGTGACCTCCAATTACGAGGGCAGAAAGGAGGAACGTCTGGAACTGCAAGACGAGGGGGGTGTAAAAGTCTGTCACCTGGATACCATGCTGCCAGAACACTCTGTATCCCAAATACAGAGCCATGCACTCACCCGAACTCATCAAAAGATGAGAACGGGTAGGAATAAGAGTATGCTCAAACCAGTGCTGAACTGATCTCCACGGATACAAAGAGAAGGCAACAGACTCAGACCTCAAGGTATCCAAATGCCGTCGGGCCGAAGTAAGACTAATGGGGTTCGTACCAGTCTTCACATTCCTCTTCTTGTACGCCCACCGTGCGTAATCTGGATACTGGGGCTAGCCTTCCTTATCAATCTTGAAATCCCTCAGATTCAGGATAGCAAAGGCCCAGAGCTGTAGACAAGAGGCAGAAGCAAAGTTAATGACAGTCAACGAAAAAGGCAGTTATGACCAAGGCAAGGAGAATATAAAAGGGACAGTAAGTGGTATACCTCCCACAGCAAGCTGAAGCCCGTAACCGAGCTAGTGGTCGAGCGGCTGGTCAAATCCATGCCGTGATAACAAGCAGCTAAGCCCGCTGCGCCCCAGTTATGCTGGCCGATCTGGTCCAGATCCACTAACAAGTCGAGCAGAGCCAAAGAGGCCGAAGATCCCCCATTGGCAAACAGAGTATGGGATAACAGGTACCAAATAAAGCAACGGGCCATGGCATCGACCCGATCAGCAGTAACACCTCAAGCCTCAGCCATTAAGATGCCGAAATAGGCCCGGATTCGTCCCCATGTCACTCGAGAATTCTTGACCTCGAACCGGCAGTCAACCAAAGCCAGTAACTCGTCCGGAGTCTGAACAGCCCCTCTCAAACCAAAAGGGACAGGCATCCCTATGAACGGCAAGCCCGTCAAAGCTGTGAAATCGGTAGGCGTCATAGTCACCTCGCCCATGGGTAAATGGAAGGTATGGGTGGTGTCCCACCATCTTTCCCTCAATGCCTGGACCACATCGGGGTCATTCTTCAAAGCTGGGAGGTTGGTGACAAAAAGACCAAAATGAGTCCCTGTAACTCGGGCCCGAACATTCTCAGGCAACCTCTTCCATATAGAGATGGGCCCATGAGCCCCACCACGAATATCTGTCAGACGGGTCCACTCCTGAAAGGAAAGAAGGAACAACGAAAATTTCATCAGCATGACTGCTAGAAAACGGATGAATTCAACACAAAGATTTCAATGGCAGGGCAATGTGCAAGCAAGTGTGTGAACATGAAAATGGGCGCCCCAACATGTTTCTTACAACAAATCAGCAGAAACAAACAACATGCAAGGAATAATCAATAAAGCTGCTGCAACAATATTTCGGGTAAAAAAAAGGAACTTCATGAAGTCCGAAATCGACAAGAAAGGTGAGGCATTCTTACCAAACCCGAAGTCACGAAATGAGAAATGTGGGTATGAGGCCGGAAGGTAAGCAAGCTCGGGTCCATAGCTTCAACCCCAATTTCGGGCTCCTCGCCCTGTGGCATCTCGAACGGAGGAGATTGTTGACGATTCAACATCGTTTCTGTGACGGAATTGATCCTAGAGCAGCAAGAAAGTGTTTTGGGTGATTTCTCCACGAAAATTTGGTTTGGAATTTGGAGGGTTCTTCAAAATTTTGAAAACTCACCGAAAACAGTGAACCGTCTGTTTAAATATGCTGAACTTATGCGCCAGGCGCGCGCCCCCCGACATACTCATCCGAGGCGCGCGCATCCCACAACGATGTCCAGACGCGCGCTCTTCCCATCATCAGGCAGGTTCAGAAGCAGTCTCCCATGTAAGAATCCATGCACAGCATCAATGTTTCTCCAGATTCTGAACTCCCTAAGTTCTGTCACGGGTGCCATACCCCCCTCAAGAGTCAATCTCAACATTTCATCCCCAGCAGGAACATTCTTCTGGTCGCGGTCAACTGTGCCCGCACCCCACAAGTCAAAAAGTCAAGTGGCACGCGACTTCAAAGCAATATTTCATCAACGAATTTCACTAATGGATTCGTCAACAAAGGTTCACCAACGGCCTCTCCAAAGGTTCACTAACAGCCTCCTCAAAGGTTCACTAACGGCCTCTTTAAAGTTTCACTAACGGCCTCTCCAAAGGTTCACCAACGGCCTCTACAAAGGTTCACTAACGGCCTCATTCAAGGGTTCACTAACGGCCTCATCAACGGATTTCACTAACGGATTCGTCTTCAAAGGTTCACTAACGGCCTCTCCAAAGGTTCACCAACGGCCTCTATAAAGGTTCACTAACGGCCTCATTCAAGGGTTCACTAACGGTCTCATCAACGGATTTCACTAACGGATTCGTCCTCAAAGGTTCACTAACGGCCTCCTTAAAGGTTCACTAACGGCCTCTTCACAGGTTCACTAACGGCCTCCTCAAAGGTTCACTAACGGCCTCTTCAAAGGTTCACTAACGGTCTCTCCAAAGGCTCACTAACGGCCTCGTTCAAAGGTTCACTAACGGCCTCATTCAACATATTCAGCCGGCAGGTTCACCTAACGGATCATGCCACCCCCTCTATCAACAAAAGCCGCTCACACAGGGAGTGCACCACTATCTCTCGCAATTTCAAATTCCTGCTTTCATCGAGTCTTTGCTTTTTATTGGTGATGTCCTCGGCGGGTGTTTTTAACTTTCGTTGACGCGTTTTGCTTTGCAATCCGCGTCGCCGAGGGGCTCTATAGACACCCTACCTTGGACCGCTCACCCCGATTGCACATTTGATCTTGTGTTTCTCCCCATTTTAAGTGTTTCTCGTTAGTTTCTGTCACTTTCGTTAAGTTCCTGACTGACTTCGTTAAGTCCAGGGACTAAACTGAATAACAGGGCTGACTTTCTAGTCCATTCTGTCAAAATCGCCTTCTCTGAGTCGTGCGCCTCCGACAGGAGGATCCAGACGCGCGCGCCTCCCGCCCCCAAAGCAGGAAGCGCGCGCCTCTGGGCGTCGGTTACAGATTTCTGGCCAGGATTCTCTCCCTTGCTCAATTTACAGGATTTTGCCCGGGAAAGATCTCTTGGTGACTGAGTTTTGGCACCAAAAACATCTCTCTTTCACCTATAAAAACCCCCCTTTACCTCCATTTTCAAGGACCTTGGCTATCAATCTTACATTCTCAATAAAACACTAAGATTTCACACTTACAAAGCATTTCCAAAGGATTTCTCTAAAGAATTCATCAAGAAGTGTTTGAAGTCTCTTGAAGTCTAGGTAAAGTTATTTCTTTCCTCTTCTTAATTTCATCTATTTTCTCTTTCTTTTTTGTTTTATCAAAGTGCAATCACCCAAATCATTTTGGGACATGACTCTAATGATCACCTCATCTCATTGAGGTCGGTTAAAGAGTTATCTCCTACATTCCAAACTCTATTTTAAAACCCCTTTTTATGATTTAAAGAAGAAGAAGAAGAACGTTTATTATTCATGTAGATTTTGATCAAGTAAGACCAACTTTAGTTGGGCGAGATGGGTGTTTCGGTACTTCCCATCTCGTAACCTAACCCCCGAACCTCAAAACAAAGAAACTCTGTTTTTGTAATCAAACTTAGGCTATTATCAATAGGTTTTTCTTATGTTCCTCAAAACATAGGTGGCGACTCTAAAAACAAGTTAGACATCCTAGGATAACTCACGCGCTCTAGCCAGGCCGTGGTTCCCCCGGGGTATCTACACAGTCAAGTTAACTTCCTTTCACCAACTTCATCCCAGCAAGTAGGTGATCTACACTTTCGTCCATACAATGCCTCATACGGTGCCATTCCAATACTAGCATAAAAACTATTATTGTACGCGAATTCCACTAGCATCAAGTGCTCGTACCACGTTCCTTGCCAGTCCAACGATGTAGCTCTCAAGATGTCTTCTAGAGTATAGATAGTCCTCTCTGACTGCCCATCTGTCTGCGGGTGAAAAGTTGTACTCATCGTCAACTCCATACCCAAGGCTTGTTGTAAAATCTTCCAGAATTTTGATGTAAACCTCGCATCTCGATCGGACACTATCGAAACAAGTATTCTGTTGGTGTTGTATGCTCTAGGAACGTTTTGTAAAACGATTAATGTTATTTATATTAAAGATATTGAATGATTGATTATTATATCTTTTGCATGTTTATTATAATAATCCCCGTCCCTGATAATTATGATTGATTGTTAGTATAAGTTTAATAGATATTCATATGATGATTATGGTGTATGGGATACAATTAAACTTATGGGTATTTGTTGGAGACCAAATACTGGACTGACCCATATGAGATTTATGTCATGGTCATTATGTCATAATTAAGTCTCATATAGTTATATTACTGGAATCTTTAGACCTGAGATTATCACAGTCTTCCACTTGATGAACATTACGTTTGACATATTCAAACGTTACCCCTAAACGGGTAGCTATAAAGAATATGATTGGCGTAATCGGATTCATGTAGGGAAAGGTAATTAATCTAGAAGGGATTTGTTCCTCGTCAAGAGAGATGTCAAGCTTTGGCCACTCGACGAATGGTATTGATGAAATGCATGGCCGTGCTCAAATAAGATTTGTACTATCAATACATTCGGGATCGAGAAAGCATTGAACATTGTAAGTTGACCATTGACCATGGCTTACGTTCAATAGACATCGTGAAACAAAGAGATTGTAATATGTTCTATAAAGGATTCACGAACTTATACAAGTTATATTAATTGGGTAGTCATGATGGCTTGCTAGAGTCCGCTCATGATTTATGAGCACAAATGTTTTTGAGCTCATTGCCAACTTAATATAATCATATGGGGTCACACACAAAAGAACGAATTGTTTAAAAGGCTAAAAATGACTTTCTGCTGGTGCTCTGCCGAGCACCCCAAAGGACTCGGCCGAGAAAGGGAAACAGAAAGAAGATTTTAAGAGGCGCTCGGCCGAGCACCTCAAAGGACTCGGCCGAGCAGGCCCTGTTCGGGCCCAATGACAGATTTCGTGTTGTGATGGGTTTTAACCTATTTCTCCTAAAAGGTTTAGGACTAATAAGTATATAAACTCCTAACAACGACCTAATCAATCAGAGATTGATTCCATGTCAATTAGAGAGCCTCCAAGAGAGAGAAAAATAAGTTCTTCTTCTTCCTCAAGAACAAGAACATTGATTTTTTATATAGCCTTCATAATAGAAATAGTTTCTATTGGGTCTAGCAATCCGTTCAAGAATCGTTCTTGAAATTTGTTCGCGTGTGGATAAACATAGAGGGCGTTGGCATCAACTCCTTCAAAGTTCGTGATCCAAGTTTTGCGGTCGTTCCTACGTTCGTGATTCGAAGAAGCGCGAAGAACAAAGATTGAAGATCTCAGAATTTTAAAGCTCTATCACGGTTAGTGTTCTAAATTCATCCTCGTATTAATTTAATCATCGTGATCGGATCTAGGCTTTTGGGTTTTATTCCGCTGCGCATGTTTGCTCAAAACCCAACATATTCCATACAGTCTCACGATTTCATCAACGTATAACTTGGCCAATTTCTCCAACGAATCTGTCACCTTGATTGCTAGAAAATGAGCCTACTTCGTAAGTTTATCCACAATAACCCAAATTATGTTGTGGCCCTTCAGTGTCTTTGGTAACCCTACTACCAAATCCATCGCTATATGCTCCCATTTCCAGTCTGGAATAGGTAACGACTGCAATAATCCTGCCGGTCTCTGGTATTCACTCTTCACTTGTTGGCACACCAAACACTTTGATACAAACTCGGCTACATCTCCTTTCATGTTGTTCCACCAGAACGGCTCTCTTAAGTTTCTATACATCTTTATACTTCCAGGATGTACGGAAAATCTTGAATAGTGAGCTTCCTTCAGAATCTCTCTTTTTATCTCCTCATTGTCTGGCACCCATATCTTTGATTGGTACCTCATGATTCCATCCTCTCCCACACGAAAGTCTGTTGATTTACCTTTAGCAATACTCTCGTCCACCTTCAACACTTCCTAATATACTCTTTGCGCTTCTTTGATCCTAACCATAAGCGTTGGCTGAACACTCATTTGAGCCAAATAACCCTTAACTTGTACTTCCATGCTTGAAATTTTAGTGCGGTTCCACGCACTTTCCTCCTTAGAAATCCACGTCGATAATGTTCCGCGATTCTTCCTACTCAACGCATCTGCCACCTTATTAGCTTTCCCAGGGTGATACAAAATCATACAATCATAATCTTTTAACAACTCCAACCATCTTCTTTGCCTCATATTAAGCTCCTTCTGGGTGAATATGTACTTAAAACTCTTATGATCCGTATAAATCTGATATGTCACCCCATACAAGTAGTGCCTCCATATCTTCAAAGCAAACGCCACTGCAACTAATTCCAAATCATGGGTTGGATAATTTTTCTCATGATTCTTCAACTGCCTAGATGCATAAGCTATAACCTTATCATTTTGCATTAACACGCAGCCTAATCCTTTAAGCGAAGCATCACTATATATCACAAATCCATCCAATCCCGATGGTAAAGCAAGAACTGGTACGGACACCAATCGTCGCTTCAACTCTTCAAAGCTCTTTTCACACTCTTCTGACCAAACAAACTTAGCTCCTTTCTGAGTCAATTTCATTAATGGCACTGAAAACTTCGAGAAACCTTCTACGAATCTCCTATAGTAGCCAGCTAAACCTAAGAAACTTCTTATCTCACTAACCGAAGTTGGACTCTCCCAATTCACAATAGCTTCTATTTTTGTTGGATCCACAGCAATTCCATCATTTGACAACACATGCCCTAAGAATGCCACTTTCTCCAACCAAAACTCACACTTCTTGAATTTAGCATATAACTTCTGCTCTCTCAAGATTTGCAGTACTAATCTCAAGTGCTCTTCATGCTCTTCCTTGGTCTTCGAATGCACCAAGATGTCATCAATAAACACAATTACACATTTATCTAGAAACTTCTGAAATGTCCTATTCATAAGCTTCATAAACGCTGCCGGTGCGTTAGTCAACCTAAACGGCATCACCACAAACTCGTAATAACCATACCTTGTCCTAAAGGCGGTCTTCTCTATATCGTCCTTCTTTACTCTCAGTTGATGATAATCAGACCTCAAATCTATCTTCGAGAAATAACACGCTTTACGAAGTTGGTCAAATAGATCATCTATTCTCGGCAACGGATATTGATTCCTTACCGTCACACGATTTAATTCACGATAGTCGATACATAACCTCATCGACCCGTCCTTCTTCTTCACAAATAACACTGGTGTACCCCATGGTGACACACTCGGTCTAATCAAACACTTATCCAACAACTCTTGCAGTTGCTCCTTCAATTCTGACGGAGCCATTCTATACGGCGCTTTCGATATTTGTGAAGTCTCCGGTACCAAATCGATGGAAAACTCTACTTCTCTTTCAGGTGGTATCCCCAGTAAATCCTCTGGGAACATATCCTTGAAATCCCTTATCACAGAAAGTGATTCTATAGTTACTTCCTTCTGGTCCGTAGTACTCACGTACGCTAAAAATCCTTCACACCCTTTCCTTAATAGCTTACGAGCCTTCATCACCGATATAAGGTTCGACCGGGTTCTAGGTTTTATCCCTTGAAAACAACACTCTTCTCCAGATAACAGTCTGAAGTGAACTTCTTTCTTATAACAATCTATATGGGCATGGTATGCAGCTAACCAGTCCATTCCCAGGATCACATCAAATTCTTCGATCTCTAAACTAATGAGATCAACCTCAAGCTCTTTCCCGTCCAATTTCAAAGGACACTTCCTATATATAGATGTAATAGGGACCGAATCTTTAGTTAAAGTATCTACCACTAAAGAACTCTCTAACGCCTCAGGAATTAAGTTCATTGTCTTAGCTAAGCAAGCATTTATCACAGAATGCGTAGCACCAGTATCAATCAAAGCACGAACATTACGGGAATAGAGTTGGATCGTACCTGCCACGAGATCATTGGTAGCTCTAGCATCTTTGGCTATCATGGTAAACACACGCCCACGACCTCTGCCATTCCCTTTGTTGTCATCTTTTGCTCCTTGAGCCTTAGTATCTATCTTGGGTTCTGGGCATTTCCACAGTGGATGTCCCACTTTGTCACAGTTAAAGCACTTCTTTTACTTGTACCAACAATCTTCGGTATTGTGTTTTCCGTCCTAGACTTGGTATTTCTCATCAGAACTTTGCCATTTAGCGTCACCCTTTTTGCCATCCTTACGGTTTCCATAGCCTTTACTCGGGTACTTACTGCAGTACCATCCTTTATGCGATCGTCAGCAGCCTTCCGCTTATTGCTTATTGTTTCCATCGTGGTTCCAGTTTCCCTTAGTCGACTCTTTCTCAGTAGACTTCTTTTTCTCTTCCTTCTTACTGCGGTAACTTTCCGCTTCTGTCTCTACTATTCTTGCTCTGTCCAACACTTGGTCATAGGTTGGTAACATCAATGGAGTGATTCTATATCGGATCCGGTCCCTCAAACCAGATTCAAACTTTTGGGCCTTCTGCACTTCATTATCGAAAAATGCTGGGGCAAACTCCAGCAACTCGGTGAACTTCTCACAGTACTCATCCACTGATGAATTTCCTTGTGTCAACGTCATGAATTCTGCCACTCTGGCATTCCAAATGCTCATCGGGTAATATTTTTCGTTGAACACACGCTTAAACCTATCCCACGTGAATTCACAATCTCCACGCGCAACAGCATCCCTTTTCTCAGCTTCCTACCACTTCAAGGCTTGCCCTTTCAGCATGAATGTTGCAAACACTACCTTTCTTTCAGGCGTGCAATCCAAGGTTTCAAATATTTTCTCCATATCCTTTACCCAATCCTCAGGCTTTTCCTTATTAGTACCAGAAAACAACTCTGGGTTTCTCTTTTGAAATACCTCCAGCGGATCTCATAACGGTATCCGCGGAGCTTGTTGTTGTGGCTGGACTAGAGTCGCTACGACTTGCCCAATACCGGCCATTGTCTGGTTCAAAGTTTGCAGCAAGTTTGCCATGTTCGGTTCAGCTTGCTCATCATTGTTTCCGGCATTGTTTACATTCGCGTTTCTTCTTGCACCCCTTCTTGACATCTGGGTAAGATCATACCCTTATTAGTATCATGGAAACGCTATTACTCATGCCACACAAGCATTGCTACTATGCTTAACACTTTCATATAAAAAGGGCCGTCCCCAAAAGATGTAACTTTTTCAAAAGATCGGTTTACTAGATCTCTGGTCGTTTCAATAGACCAATTATGTTGGTGTTTTATGCTCTAGGCACATTATTTGAACGATTAATGTTATCACTTGCTTATGCTTTAATAAAGATATTGAATGTTTGATTATTATATCCTTTGCATGTTTATTATAATATTTCCCATCCCTGATAATTATGATTAATTATTAGTATAAGTTTAATAGATAATCATATGATGATTATGTAACGACATCAAAACCCAACTCTATTTTAAAAATAAATTTAGTATGTGTGTATATTTTGTGTTGCATAACATTTCATGCTTAGCATTATTTGCTTGATTATTTATGCTAATTTTAACTTGTTAGATTAATAAGTTAAGGAAGGTAATTTATTAAAGTTGAAACTTTAGGGTACTTGGTTGAAATTTTAGTTTAGGGGTTTAAGTATTCAAAATTTAAGTAGGGGAGCCTTAGTGGATCTTGTAAAGATCAAAACCATCCTTATCCTCCCATCTCTCCCTCTCAGTCGACACACTCACACACATATATCTCACTTTCCCAATTTCTTTCCTAGGTTGTGAAGAGAAGAAGAAGGTGAGCTCCATTTTGTTTATTTTCCTTCTTTTAATTTACTTCTCTATTTTAAAGTCTAATTACACCAAAATGTTCAGGGTGGTGAATAGATCATTTCTACCCAATTAGAATATATTTTCATCGATACTTTCCTTGTAGTAGGTAAGTTACTATTTCCCTTTTTATTATTAAAATGTTCATATATGTTATATGTGATACTTGCCATGGAAATTGTTGCTTTGTGATGAGTATTGAAGTACTTGTTATGAGTTGTGTTGTAAAGGCTATTTTGGGGTGTTGTTGAGTTCTGAACTTGACACAATTGAGTTAGCTAAAATGGTGATAGTACTTTTGAGATGGTGGAATAGAGGGAGTATAAAAGAATTTAGTTTTGGCCATCGAGGTGTTTTGGGCAACCGCCCAAATTGGGCCAGGCGACCGCCCATGCTTTCTGTGATGTTTTAGAGCCTGAGAAGTAGTTTTTGGGCGACCGCCCAGGTTAGTGTGGGCGACCGCCCAGGCGACTGGAGGGACTAAATAGTTCCAATTTAATTGAGTTGTGGTTCAATCTTGGTCTAGGCCTTAGGTGATATCTTAGGGTACCTAGAGGGTTGTTGTGGAACACCATAGTGGTGGAATTGGTCCATTGTGATCGAGTTTGAAATGGTGTAATTGTTTGGATTCATTTTGGTGTGGTTTCATCTTTATGATGTTTGTGGGATTTCCTACTTTGAATTCATTTGTTTGAGAAATGTTTCTATCGCACTAGTTGTTGGGCTCTTTATGGGCATTTACCATCTTTATGATGTACCTAGTATGGTTCCCTATTTTGGAATCATACACTAATTGTGCTTTCGTTTAAAGTCCAGCTGGTCTTACTTGGTTGAGTCAGACAGTGGTAGGAGATTATAATGGCACCCGAGTCAAGTTCATTATAATGTTCCCACTGGTTCCTTTTCTTTTACCCCTTCTAGATGGCCTTGGTTGGCTTGAGCTAGCTCCCTTGTGTGAGTATTCTAGCTACACGTTTTAGGGTTATGACTTTGTGTCATTTTCCCACCGTTGTTGTTGTTATTGGTTGGTTCCGGAACCCCTGCTTCAGCTCTTTGATGCGGCTCGGTTGATACTGCTCAGATTTTTATATCCTTTTGGGAGAACCTTGGCTCAGTATCCTTTGTAATGTGTTATTTCAGTCTAATGTGCTAAGTTATGAGTTGGCTTCGCCTCTCATGTTATGTGCTATGTGATTGCTTATCATAAAAGTTCATTTGAAGTTATCTTGTATAACATGCCATGTAGTTGCATATTAGTAACTTACTTAGATTTATCTCATCCCGTTCCTTGTTTAATTGTTTTCCTTAGATAAGGGCGAGCCAGGGGCTAGGACACGTTGAGCTCGGGGTGGACGTTGAGTTGGTAAGCTATTTTGGTGCATGAGTTATTTTGGGTTACATTATGTAAATGTATCACCTATGGGTAGTATACTCGAGATTTTATCGTCTTATCGGTGTTTTTGGTACACTTTTAGTGATTGTAAATTTAGTAAGTAAAGTGTGTAAGCCTTGAGGCTTTGTAATTTGAATTGTGTACTTATGAAAAATGTGATGCTTGGAAGTTTTTAAACTCATCAAGTTTTTTGTATATTGAATATTTAAGAAAGGACATTTCGAAAATAAAATGTGAATTATGACGTCTTCCGTGCGTGTCCCAAGCGTGGGGGACAAGTAGGACCCCGGGTCGGGGCGCGACAGATTATGTGTATGGGATACAATTAGACTTATGGGTATTTGTTGGAGAACAAATACTGGACTGACCCCTATGAGATTTATGTCATGGTCACAATGTCATAATTAAGTCTCATATAGTTATATCACTGGAATCTCTAGACCTGAGGTTATCACAATTTTCCACTTGATGAACATTACGTTTGACATATTCAAACGTTACCCCTAACCGGGTAGCTATAAAGAATATGATTGGCATAATCGAAATCATGTAGGGACGAGTAATAAGCCAAGATGGGATTTGTTCCTCGTCAAGAGAGATGTCAAGCTTTGGCAACTCGATGAATGGTATTGATGAAATGCATGTCCATGCTCAAACGAATTGATTAGATCAATGAAATTTGGATTATCAATATATTTGGGATCGAGAAAGCATTGAACTATGTAAGTTGACCATTGACCATGGCTTACGTTCAATAGACATCGTGAAATAAAGAGATTGTCTTATGTTCTATTTAAGAAACTTTAGATTTCAAAGTTATACTAATTGGGTAGTCATAATGGCTTGCTAGAGTCCGCTTATGACTTACGAGGATTGAATGGTTCGGACTCGTTGCCAACTTAGTATAATCCTATTGGGTCACACACGCAGAACGGATAATTAAAAGGAGCAAAAAATGAGGAAACTTATTATGGTCACCGTACGGCTGGATGTTGTGCGTACGGCTCCAGATCAGCCGTACGGCTGTATGCCCGTAAACCAGTTTATTTTAAGTCTTTTCTTGTTGGACAAGAAGACCTAAGTCCTAAAGGGTTTTGGACACCCCTTGGATATAATATGGACTAACGGGAATTGTTCTCAGAACATTGATTTGATCAATTCCAAACTCTTTCTTTGAGAGAGAAAATACACATTATATTCTTGGGTTATTGTGATTGATAATTCCCAATCATCAAGTCACAATAATCATTGGGAGCTTTGAAGAATCGTTCTTCAACATCGTTTTTAAAACCGAAGGCCTAGCAGTCAAGTTCAAGAAGGCGTTCTTGAAATCTGTTCGTTGTGTGGATCACCGGTAGAAGGCGTTTCTCTTAACGTCTAATCCAAGTTTTATTTCGATCTACAAGGGTTAGTTTCTTTCATCTTCATATTATGAATTATTGTTCATAGCGGATCTAGGCTATTGAGTTTTATTCATGTCTTTCTTCCGCTGCGCATGATTGCACGAAACCCAACAGTGGTATCAGAGCTCCGTTGATAATCAATAATTCTAATATTGTCATGATATAATTATTTAATGCGATTATTTAATTGGTATGATCATGATAAGATGAATTTATGTGATGAATTTTATATGAGATATAGAATTTGCATGCTAGTAGATGATGGGATTATGTGGTTATAATATTAATTCGAATGATATGTATGATTGCATGCTTAGATTATCATGTTATAATTGGATTATAATTGTTGATAATATTGATCTAATTTGTATGAGGAATAAATTGGTTATTGTTTGTATGGATTAGATGGGTTAAAATTCGTATTCTGTATTTTTCGTATTTCTGTAATCTGATTATGTATAAATATGATAATGGATTGATCGAATTTCTGAAAACTGGATAATCTGGAAATCCGGGAACTGGCTCCGTACGGCGGCACGACAAGCGTACAGCGCGCGCCTAGCCCGATTTCCAAAATGTTTCTCTGTCTTCTGGTGTCCAGATTGTTCTGTAAATTGTTTACAGAATTCAAATCTGGAAACATAAACTGGTTTCAGACAGCTGGTTTTCGAAACCGTGTTTCCTGAAACAGTTTTCTGTCAAGAATTCAGAGTAACTGCAAAAATCAGAGTTCTAAAGAGTTTAGAACTGTTGTAATCTGTGAGATTAAGAGACAATGAAAGATCTTGAAACAAGTGACTGATCTATACAGGAATGTGGATGCCTTTTGGATTAGTTTCGACCATATAGAGAAGTTGCTTGGTTTCTTGATCCTAGTACGGGAATGTGGATGCCTTTGGCTTAGTTTCGAACGTACAGTTTGTGCTCTCAATTTCAAGATGCTCTGTGGATGGTTTGGACAATACTGATTTTGATCTATTTCAGATGGCTGGTTTTGGAAACTGTGTTTCCTGAAACATATTTAAGTTTAGAAGTTCAGACAATGAGATCAGAATCTTAAAGGAGTTTAAGATTGGTGTGATCTCAAAGTTTTAGACTTTAATCCTATAACTAGCGCAACTAATGTCACATAAAATTAATTCGGTTAATTAATTAACATTATGTGTGTGAACCTTCTTTAAAATTTAAGTTATGTGCCAATCCATGATTAAAACACTTGTGAGTATTTTTCTATAACTAGAACTAACTATCATTACTATGAAATGGAATAAACTCCATGTTCCACTTTTCAATCATGGAACACCTTCCCAGGCCTTCCCCTAGGTCTTCCACTTGGCACATTTGGAGCCTTCTCAGAACCTCTTGGTCTTCCTTTGGACCTACGAACAGGTACCATTTCTTGTTCTAGCTCTTCATCATCATCAAGAATGATTGGGGCTGCTTCACTACCCTCAAGGATAATATCTATTTCATCGACCTCTTCTTCAGCTACCAATTTATCTTCCTTTGGCGCTTCATTGCCTACGGGGTTTGTTGGTTCTGACTCCCAAGCTCTTGCTTCCTTTAAGTCTTTCAATTCGTAGTACCACTGGTACGTCTGTTCTCGGGTTTCATGATAATACTTTTCATTCTGAGTCATGGTCTCCTTGACTTCTTCTAATTCTTTAAGAGTGTCAATTAATGCTTTTCTGTCTTGCATCCACTTTCCTAGTGTGACTTCCACCTTAGTCTCTTCAGCTTTTAATGCCTCGTTTAGTTTCTTAATCTTGAGTAAATATCTCTAAATCACACTCTTCTTAATTGTTCTGTGCATCAGGTTCATCTTCGGGTTTCTTCTATGTCCGTCCATGACCTACAATTAAGACATAACCATTATCAGTGTCATATAACTTAAAGATATAGGACCATAATTTATCATTTGCATAAGCAACTTAAAAGAATAACATTCTAGTGTAACCCTTCAAGTTTTACTCCCAAAGTGTTCACTCATATTCCTCTATATTCCTTCATATTCCATCTTAGGTTCTTTCTTAAAATAGTAAGTTTCCATAATTAACTAGTTTGACTTCAAGCAATCTTAGTCTTCCTAAAATTCTCAAACTCATAATCAAACCTATTCAATATCAGAGTTCCTATCCCCTTTAAGCTCTAATCCCAAAGTTCCGATACCAACTGTAACGACCCAAACTTTCCAATAATAAAAATAGTCTTTAATTATCCATAAACTAGGAAATCCTAAACGTCAAACACAATTCAAATCTAACGTTCAAATGTAACGGCTAGTATAATCTAACCACAATTCAAAATACTGCGAAACCATAACTGTCTTTCAAAACTTAACGTCTAGTGCATCCACTAGCTTATTCAACTAAATGTTGGGTTTCCAAGTAACATGCGCAGCGGAAAATAGCATTTAAAATTTTATGAAACCCAAAGCCCATAGATCCGTTCATATGATTGAATCAAATACTTGCAATATGAATACTAGAAAACTAACCCTTGATGACTTTGAATTTGGTCTTTGATCTTGGTAGAGAAATTGAAGCTTTAATCACGAACAAGTAAGAACACGAACTTTGAAGATGATAAGCTTCACCCTCTAGCGGTATTCACACCTTGAACGAATATCAAGAACACTTGATCTTGGTTGCTAGACCAAAATTGTGAAACACGTTTTCACAATCAATATGAACTATATGGAATTTTATTTGTGTATTATTTTGTTCTTCAATCTAGGATATCTTAGAACAAAATCAAACTCTCTCAAACTCTTTGGAGACTTGTACACAAGCTATGATATGTTCTGGCCCGAATTTGGCTGTTTATATACAAGTTAGACCTATTCCAAATAGGAAACTTGTGTCTAAACCCGTCCAAAATTCTTTTCCAAATCAAATCAGGAAACCAGTCCCGACATGGTGTGCGGCCGCCCAAAACACCTGTGCGGCCGCACATCTATCTGGAAGGTTTCTGGTACTTTTTGAGCCAAGCTGTGCGGCCGCCCAAGCCCTTTTGTGCGGTCGCACACTTTCCCCAGATTTCCTTAATTTCCAAATTCCTCCAAAGTCCTTTCGACTCAATATTCCAATATAGTCCTTATTTAAGATTCGTTCTATTGTGTGTGACCCTCTAGGATTACACTAAGTTGGCAATGAGTTCAAACATGAAACCATAAGATATGATTAGGTTCTAGCAAACCGTCATACCTACCCAAATAGTATAACTAGATACAAGTTCGCATTCCTTTAGAACATGTCATAATCCCTTTGTCCACGATGTCATTGAACACAAGTCATGGTCAACAAGTCAACTTGTTTTGTTCAATACTATCTCTATTCCGAATATGTTGATAATCCAAATGACATTGATCTAATCAATTCATTTGAGTCCGGCCGAACATTTTCATCAACATCATTCATACGAGAGGCCTAAGCTTGACATCTCTCCGAAGAGGGACAATTCCATTTAGCTTATTATTCTTCCCTACGTGAATCTGATTATGCCAATCATACCCTTTATAACTACCCGGTTAAAGGTAGCGTTTGAATATGTCAAACATAATGTTCATCAATTGGAAGACTATAATAACTTTATGTCTAAGGATTCAAATGACATAACTAATATGAGATATATGTATGACATAGACCATGACATAAATCTCATACAGCGGGTCATGTCCAGTACCTTGTCCAAAACAAGTACCCATAAATCTAACATGATCATCTCATGATCATTTAGCCTTTATACTAGTGCTTAAAAAGTACTAGGGACGGATATTATTATAAGTAAACATGAACAACAATAATAATCAAAACATCTTTTTATTGATTTGAAATAAATAATAACAATTACAACATTAATTAAACGTGCCTAGGGCACCACTACCAACAATCTCCCACTTTTCCTAGGCCCAATCTTCCATGTATCTAATACCCATGGACCTAACATGACCTTCATGTTTAGCTTGTGGAAGTCCCTTTGTTAGCGGGTCCGCAACATTGTCATCAGTAGGTACTCTGCATATATTTACGTCTCCCCTATCAACGATTTCTCGAATGATATGAAAACGCCTAAGTATGTGTTTGGATTTCTGATGTGCTCTTGGTTCCTTTGCTTGAGCAATAGCACCATTATTATCGCAATAAAGGTCTATTGGATTAGCAATACTAGGAACCACTTCAAGTTCAGTAATGAACTTCTTAATCCAAACAGCTTCCTTTACAGCATCTGATGCAGCAATATACTCAGCTTCCGTTGTAGAATCAGCGGTTGTACTTTGCTTGGAACTCTTCCAGCTTATAGCTCCACCATTTAACATAAACACAAAACCCGATTGCGATCGGCTATCATCTTTGTCGGTTTGGAAGCTTGCATCTGTGTAAGCATTTACCACGAGATCATCTTCCATTCCTCCATAGACCAAAAACGAATCTTTAGTTCTTCTCAAGTACTTAAGAATCGCTTTTACAGCCATCCAGTGATTTTCACCGGGGTCGGATTGGTATCTACTTGTCATGCTTAAAGCATAAGATACATCCGGCCTAGTACAAATCATGGCATACATGATGGACCCAATTGCCGAAGCATATGGAACATCATTCATTTTCTCACGCTCATCTTTTGTCTTTGGACATTGAGTCTTGCTTAGAGAAATTCCATGTAACACTGGTAAGGTTCCTCTTTTAGAATTTTCCATACGGAATCTTCTAATGACCTTGTCAATGTATGTACTTTGTCTTAAACCAAGTAGCCTCCTTGATCTATCTCTATAAATCTTAATGCCAAGTATATATGCGGCTTCACCCATATCTTTCATTGCGAAGCATTTTCCTAACCAAGTCTTCACGGACTGAAGTGTAGGAATATCGTTTCCAATGAGTAATATGTCATTCACGTATAAAATAAGGAATAGCACTATGCTCCCACTAATCTTCTTGTATACACAAGGTTCATCTTCGTTCTTGATGAAACCAAACTCTTTGACCGATTCATCAAAACGGAGATTCCAACTCCTTGAAGCTTGCTTCAATCCATAGATAGATCTCTGCAATTTGCATACCTTAGAATTCTGTTCAAAACCTTCCGGTTGTGTCATATACACATCCTCTTGTAGTTTTCCATTTAGGAAAGCGGTTTTGACATCCATTTGCCATATTTCATAGTCATGATATGTGGCAATAGCAAGCAGAATTCTTATAGACTTGTAAGTATGCACCTTCCCATCCATGTCAGTCTTCTTCTTGAAGACCCATTTGCATCCTATGGTTTTTACACCTTCGGGCGCATCAATCAAGTTCCAAACTTGATTGTCTTGCATGGATTGCAATTCAGATTCCATGGCTCCAAGCCACTTATCCGAATCAGGAGAAGACATCGCCTCTTGGTAGGTTATCGGTTCATCATTCTCAATGATTTCCACCTCATTACTATCCGTTACGATAAATCCATATCTCTCGGGCTCGGATCGTAACCTACTAGATCTGCGAGTTGCTTGTGTATTTTGAACAGGTTCCACAACTCCTTGTGGTTCTTATTCTTGTTCCACTATTGGTTCAATGTCATTTTCTGGGCTTCGAATCTCTTCAAGATTTATTTTACTCCCACTGATTTCTTTGGAGAGAAACTCTTTCTCTAGAAAGACACCAGTTCGGGCAACAAAAACTTTGTTGTCCTCACGGTTGTAAAAGTAATATCCTCTAGTTTCCTTTGGATATCCCACGAAAATACATTTGTCAGATTTGTGTGCAAGTTTGTCAGAGACAAGTCTTTTGACAAAGGCTTCGCAACCCCAAATCTTCATGAAAGATAAACAAGTTTTCCTTCCGCTCCACATCTCATATGGAGTCTTCTGAACCGATTTAGTTGGAACGCGATTTAGTGTTAATGCAGCGGTTTCTAGAGCGTAACCCCAATAGGATATTGGAAGATCAACTTGACTCATCATTGATCGAACCATGTCTAACAAAGTCCGATTTCTCCTCTCGGACACACCATTCCATTGTGGTGTTCCGGGTGGAGTCAATTGTGAAACTATTCCACAATTCTTTAGATGATCATCAAATTCATGACTCAAGTATTCTCCACCTCGATCTGATCGAAGTGCCTTAATACTTTTGCCAAGTTGTTTTTCTACTTCATTTTGAAATATTCTAAATATCTCAAATGCTTCATTTTTATGTTTCATTAGGTAAACATACCCAAATCTACTATAATCATCAGTGAAGGTTATGAAGTATTGAAATCCTCCCCTAGCATTGCTACTTAATGGTCCGCATACATCGGAATGTATCAGCCCCAATAGTCGCTTGCCCTTTCACCTAACTTGGTAAAAGGTGTCTTAGTCATTTTCCCAAGAAGACACGACTCACAAGTATCATATGACCCAAGGTCACATGAACCCAAGAGACCGTCCCCATGGAGTTTTGAGATACGCTTCTCATTAATATAACCAAGACGGCAATGCCACAAATAAGTATGATTTATATCATTAGGTTTAGATTTCTTATTTATATGATAGACATTGTCATTATTTTCATTCTTGACATTCAAGACATAAAGGCCATTAAATGAATTAGCAATACCATAAAGCACATCATTTAAATAAATAGAAAATTTCTTATTCTCAATAAGAAACTTAAAACCTTCATTATCCAAACAAGAAATTGAAATAATATTTCTACTTAAATCCGGAACATAATAACAATTGTTCAAAACAAGAATTAATCCGGAAGGTAAAGTGACTTCATAAGTCCCTACGGCTAATGCAGCAACTCTTCTCCATTCCCCACGCGTAGGTCTACTTCACCCTCTTTAAGTAGTCTCCTATTCTTTAGTCCCTGCACATTTAAACAAATGTGAGAACCACATCCGGTATCCAATACCCAAGAGTCAGTGGTAGAAAGGAGAATATCTATCATATAGATACCTAAAGTCGACGCAGCCTTGCTGCCCTTCTTCTTCTTTTGCTCTTCCAAGAAAGCCTTGCAATTACGTTTCCAATGACCAATTTCTTGAAAATGGAAACAGATTGCATCCTTTTGTGAATCGGGTTTTGCCTCAGAAGCCTTGGCAACCTTTGCCTTGCTTATCTTGGGTTTGATAACTTTTTTACCCTTTCCTTTGGCACTAGCCTTCTTCCCATCATGAACCAAGAGCACGGGAGAACCTTTCTCCACAATATTCATCTCCGCAGTTTTAACCATCCCATGCAACTCGGAGAGATTCTTATCCATTCTATGCATGTTATAATTCATCACAAACTGATTATAACTTTTAGGCAATGAATTAAGAATGAGATCCGTGGCTAACTCCAATGGGATTGGATAGCCAAGTTTCTCAAGTTGCTCTACATAACCTTTCATTTTTAGCATGTGAGGACTCACTTGTTGCCCTTCATTCATTTTGCAAGAAGTGAATGCAACAATGGTCTTGTACCTCTCTTGCCTTGCTTGCTCTTGAAACATGGCTCTTAACTCCACGCCTATCTCATAGGCTTCCAAATGTTCCAAACTTTGTTGGAGTTTTGAGCACATGGTAGCAAGCATGAGACAGCTTACATCTCTAGAATCATTACGATGTTTCTTGTAACTGTCTCTTTCTGCCCTAGGGGCAGTAGGTTCTGGTTCAGCATGAAGAGGCCCATCGAGAATGTACAACTTATCTTCTGGACTTAGAACAATTCTTAGGCTACGGATCCAATCCATAAAGTTTGTACCATTCTCTTGGAGCTTATCCTTCTCAAGGATCGATCGCAACGAAATTGATTGAGTGTTAGTGTTCATTTTCTACAAATATGCAAAATTTCCAAAATTTAATAAGTACCGGTTTCATTAAAAAAATAAACAATGTATTTTTCAAACAAAAATACTCCCACTAAATTATACTCCCTCCGTCCCATAGAGAGTGAGACTAGAGGAGTGGGCACGATATTTAAGATAAAGTGATATATATGTGGTAGAAAATGAAGAGAGAGAATGAGTGGGGTAAATAGTAGTGTTGGTTGAATAAAATGAGTGGTGGAAAATGAAGAAAGAGAATGAGTGGGTTTAAATAGTGGGGAATGATGAATATAAGTATATTAAAACATTTCCATTTTGGGTAGTCTCACTTTAAGTGGGACGGCCCAAAAGGGAAATAAGTCTCACTCTTAGTGGGACGGAGGGAGTATAACCTTCATATACATCCTATGTATAATATAATTTTAATTGGGCTAAGATCCAACTTTAATTTAACTTTTGAGTCCACGGAGGCGGACCGCTCAAAACTAAATTAATTAGGTAGACAATCATGTCAATCATATCCCATATGATTCTTAGATCCTTTTATGAGATTCTTTGAGAAATCCAATTTCAAAAAGCATGTTTAATCTCATCTTTTGCCTAGGCCCAAAACAGTTTTGACGCCTAATTAAGTCCAACAATTTTAAACGTATAGGAACCATTCAACTTAATGCACCTTGCGGAGGCAAGCCCACATTGAATTAATGAACCTCATCTTGCTCATACATGAATAAAATTAATGCACCTCGCGGAGGCGAACCCACATCAAAATCACCCATGTATAAACAAGTGTTTTAATCATGGCATGGCAAAAAGAACTTAAAACTTTCTTTGAAGGTTCATCACATATAGCATACAACACATTTATGAGCACATAATATAAACATGTTACGCATCAAGTTTAGCCACTAAATTAATCTCCATTAATTTAAGCATAATATTTATGTGTCATTAGTTTCTCTATAATTATGAGGATGAGACTTTTTGAACTTTGGTTATCATCTTCCAAATCAAGACAACAAGAAGTGCGGCTGAAACTAAGCCATAAGGCATCCACAATTCCGCACTAATTCAAAAAACCAAGAAAGTACTCCATGTGGCCGAAACTAAGCAATAGATGGTCTCGATGAACGTAGGCCAATTGCATCCACAATTCCACATGGATCTCCAATCTTTGAATCAAGAACTTTGTTTCTCAATTTTAGCAATTATGAACTCTTCATAATTCTAACTTCGTTTTATCTTAGAAACTTTGATTGCGATCAAGTTTGGGAAACACAATCACGATGAACGTAGATTAGCCATCCAAACCTTGAACCAATCTTAGAATCACAAGATAAAAAAAAATAGGAAAATCAAACCCCAAGATCCACACCAAAACCAATTGCCCAAAACCCGCTCCAGATCAGCAGGTCTGGCCGGTATTGTCACTAATTCGGTTGGACCCCATTAAAATTCCAGAATCTGATTCTGATTCTGACCAACTGTGCGGCCGCCCAAGAAAATCTGTGCGGTCGCCCAAACATGTGTGGTCGCCCCATATTTTTTGTGCGGTCGCACATTAGCATCAGACCGAATTTTTAAAGTTCGAAAATTTGTCTCAAAATTGTTTTCCCCGATTATTAAAACTTTGATCTAATCAAAAATTAATAATCAAACAATTCAGAATCCAACATAATTTTTAGTGCGATTAAATAGTACGATTAAAGTTGTAAAACAATAAACCACATAAAATCATATAACACATAAACATCATATAATCCAATATTCATATCATGCTAGGCACATAAACAATTTATATACACACAACATGATCTAGGTATTGAAATAATCAACATGAACGGGGCTCTGATACCACTGTTGGGTTTCCAAGTAACATGTGCAGCGGAAAATAGCATTTAAAATTTTATGAAACCCAAAGCCATAGATCCGTGCATAAGATTGAATCAAATACTTGCAATATGAATACTAGAAAACTAACCCTTGATGACTTTGAATTTGGTCTTTGATCTTGGTGGAGAAATTGAAGCTTTAATCACGAACAAGTAAGAACACGAACTTTGAAGATGATAAGCTTCACCCTCTAGCAGTATCCACACCTTGAACGAATATCAAGAACACTTGATCTTGGTTGCTAGACCAAAATTGTGAAACACGTTTTCACAATCAATATGAACTATATGGAATTTTATTTGTGTATTATTTTGTTCTTCAATCTAGGATATCTTAGAACAAAATAAAACTCTCTCAAACTCTTTGGAGACTTGCACACAAGCTATGATATGTTATGGCCCGAATTTGGCTGTTTATATACAAGTTAGACTTATTCTAAATAGGAAACTTGTGTCTAAACCCGTCCAAAATTCTTTTCCAAATCAAATCAGGAAACCAGTCCCGACATGGTGTGCGGCCGCCCAAAACACCTGTGCGGCCGCACATCTATCTGGAAGGTTTCTGGTACTTTTTGAGCCAAGCTGTGCGGCCGCCCAAGCCCTTTTGTGCGGTCGCACACTTTTCCCAGATTTCCCTAATTTCTAAATTCCTCCAAAGTCCTTTCGACTCAATATTCCAATATAGTCCTTATTTAAGATTCGTTCTATTGTGTGTGACCCTCTAGGATTACGCTAAGTTGGCAATGGGTTCAAACATGAAACCATAAGATATGATTAGGTTCTAGCAAACCGTCATACCTACCCAAATAGTATAACTAGATACAAGTTCGCATTCCTTTAGAACATGTCATAATCCCTTTGTCCACGATGTCATTGAACACAAGTCATGGTCAACAAGTCAACTTGTTTTGTTCAATACTTTCTTGATTCCGAATATGTTGATAATCCAAATGACATTGATCTAATCAATTCATTTGAGTCCGGCCGAACATTTTCATCAACATCATTCCTACGAGAGGCCTAAACTTGACATCTCTCTGAAGAGGGACAAATCCATTTAGCTTATTATTCTTCCCTACGTGAATCCGATTATGCCAATCATACCCTTTATAACTACCCGGTTAAAGGTAGCGTTTGAATATGTCAAACATAATGTTCATCAAGTGGAAGACTATAATAACTTTATGTCTAAGGATTCAAATGACATAACTAATATGAGATATATGTACGACATAGACCATGACATAAATCTCATACAGCGGGTCATGTCCAGTACCTTGTTCCAAACAAGTACCCATAAATCTAACATGATCACCTCATGATCATTTAGCCTTTATACTAGTGCTTAACAATTACTAGGGACGGAGATTATTATAAGTAAACATGAACAACAATAATAATCAAAACATCTCTTTATTGATATGAAATAAATGATAACAATTACAACGTTTATTAAACGTGCCTAGGGCACCACTACCAACACTAAACATTAAGGAAACTTCAATCTTCTTTATTTCGCCGCCATCCTCACGACGATCCTTTCTCCTACTCTTTACCTGGGAGGGGAAAAATAATGAAAAGGGTGAGCGAACAATGCTCAGTAAGTTCATACGGGATCTCTCCAGGTACTAAGAAGATATGACCGAAAGAACGGAGCCAAACAAATATTTCCAATGAAAGGTTAATCATCAATAACTTAACTGTACACATTCAAAATACAGTTACAACACTTTAAGGAAGTTGTGGCACTATCAAAAGTTCGTCAATTCCATAGTTACAATGCACCTTTTCAGGGTGTTAAGTAAATAAGAGACCTTACACCTTTTCAGGGTGCTCCCTTATTAAGTTTAGATCATGATCATTAAAACTACCTCATCAAGTAGCACAAAGTGTCTAAGTCCTTTTCAATCAAACTAGAAAATTTCATTTAGTCCTTTTCAATCAGACTAATTCATGCTAAGTCCTTTTCAATCAGACAAAGCTAACTGCACCTGTTTCAAAAGATACAGTAATATTCATTCACAGTGTTCAAGGTACAAGAACACATAACACAATTTCAATCACTTTAGATACCCATTGAACATACACATATCAAGGGTAAGATAATTTCAAAAGACGTTCATGTCATAGGAGTTCAAATACTACCGGCCACTTGGTAGCTAGACTTAGAAAGAATTATGAGGATCCTATTTCAAAGGATGATATCTCAAAAGACTTAGGAACGTAATCCCTTACCTTGGCTTGCGTAATCCTCTTTGCAAAACCACGCGCACGTATCTACAATCATGCGAAAATAACTTTCTTTAGACGCAAGTAAACACTATTTTACTTCCGTCCCCATTATACTTTACTTCTCTTATTATTAACCTACGAGTTATTCTCTTTAACTCCTTTTAAGGTTAATACACATTCTAAGGTTTCGCATACTACCCATTTATATTTACCAAATTGCCCCTAGGGTTTTACCCACAATACCTCTAGGGTTTACATATCTAACTCCCATCATTGTTTTCTAACATTCAATTTACACACACTAGAATCACCTTCGCAGCACATACACCAACACACACACACACACACGTACATACACACTGCGCACACACATATGCGCACACACATACACTGCATGCACACACACATGCGCACACACACACACACGCACACAGACTGGTATACACACACACGCACCAGCGCGCGCACACATACACACACACACACTGTAAAACGCACACACACACACACGGTTGCACACACACGCACACACGCTGCACAACACAAACTCACACACATACTCTTCATCATTCTTAAACCCTAATCAACCCAAACCCTAGTTGATCATATTTATTCTTAGGGTTTCTTAAACAAGAATTCTCAATGTTTAAACTTAAAGAGAAAAGATTAGGCAATTGGGAGTACCTTTGATGAATGATCGGAAATCTTCTCTTCTCCTCCGCCTTCTCTCTCTCTCTCTCTCTCTCGGTTCTCTTTCTCCGCCTCTCTCTCTCTCTCTGCGGCATCTCTCTCTCTTTATCCCGTTCTCTTTCTTTTCTTTTGTGGTAGAATAATAATACTAGGTGTCTTAGAGAGGGGTTTATATATTAAAAAGGGTTTTCACTTCTAACCCAAAAAGTATTCCTTCTCCTCTTCAATAATGACTTGGGCTTTTCTATTTTAACCAAATATCTTAAGCCCAATACTTTCATTAATTGACTTGGCCCAATTAATAAATAAAAGAGTCCAACAAAATAAAATAATTAGGGGGAAAAGTCGGGTATTACAAAAAGTAAACTATATCATACTAATTTAGAGCAGAGAGGTGATCGCAGTCCCAATAACTAGCATCAAAGCCATGTATGTGGCTGGCCCGACGTAGTGGACCATGCGTATGATGTGTGGGATTCCTCCTTGTGTATTAACTCGCGAATAGAAAACCTTGTGTAGATTTTTTTTTGCTTCGTGATTAGGCAGCGTGTCCCGTAGGTGGTGATAGTGAACGGTAGAAGTTTCACAAATATGATACCTGTTGAGAGATGCCAAAAACAAAATGGCTAAGAGACGCCAAAAACAAAACGGTTAAGCTGAAAACGAACAATATCATACTAATGTGGAGTGTTGATGGTGATCGCGGTCTTATACTCCTATCTACACATTTTAAATTTGACATAAAGAACTAAAGCAAAGTGTAACACACACACCACCACCACCACCACCCAGGGGCGGATCTAGTATGTAACCAGGGTGGGCCGATGCATACCCTGGATTTCCCGAAAAAATTACCGAGTAGTTATAAAAAAATAAAAAATAAACATAGGGGTGTAAATTGTGATTTTTGAAAGAAGAGGGGTGCAGAGTGTTAAAAATAAAACTGTTACTAAAAGACTAAACCAAACTGAAACGGGCAACGCAGAAGAACAGACTGAAACTTTTATTTTTTTCGCCGCATTCCGATTCTGCGCTCTGCAAATCGACGGAGACGCCGGCACAGCCGCACAGACCACCGGCCACGGCAAGTCCCCTGTCGGCATACATCCGTGATCTGCCCCCTGTTTTCCTTCCTCCACAATGTCTCAATCTCAAAAAGGTATTTTTTTTAAATTCAATTTTAGGGTTTTAAAATATGAAATTGATGATTTGAGAATTTATTGAGCAATTGTTGTCAGTGGCGGATCTGAGAATCTTGATCACCAGGTGCACCAGCGGCGTATCCAGGATTTGAGGTAAGGGTGCGCATTTTCTTTGGGGGTTCCCGAATTTTTTTTTTGGGTCCAGTCAATTAGAGGAAGTAAATGCAGAGAATTCTAATGCACTAAATAAGACGAGATAAAGTTAACAACAGTCAACTAGCTGCAAGCATGTAAGTTTGCTAAAAAATATCCATGAAATAACCATTCAAACACATATACATTTAAAATCAAACATTTAATAAACACATAAATTGAAATCACCCATGAAATTAGAAGAACAATGTCAAAGCCCCAAATTGTAGTTCAAACCCTAAATTTCTGTTAAATCCAATTTGAAGAGAAATAATGAGATTTGAGAGATGAAAACTTACAAAAAGGGAAGAAGATGGGTAAGATGTCGCCGGCGTCACTAGTTGCCGCCTTGCCGGTTGGAGCCTGGAGGTTGCCGATTGCGATTGGAGGTTGCCGATTGCGTCGGTGTCGTCGCACTCCTGTTTTCTCCTCTCTCTTTTTTTCTGCGCTCTCTCTGATCTCTCTGTATCTCAATTTGTCCAAACAATGAAATAAGTCACTTAAATGAAGTGGGTAAATTTTAATTTTTCTAAGTTCACACACTCACCAAGAATATAATAGCTTACTTTTATTATTTTGGCGGTGCACTTAGTAAAAAAATAAAATATATTTAATTTTTTTGGGTTGACCAGGTGCAAGTGCACCACCTAGCACTAACACAAATCCGCCCCTGATTGTTGTTATCATTTTTGATAGGCATTTTGAGTGTTCATTAGAATACTAATTATGAGAAATATTTTCATTTTGAGTGTTTCATTAGAAGTGTTAAATACAAGTATAGTATTCTTATGCCCGATGTCCTTCTTAGTGCATTTTTATAGTGTGATTTTAATTTTTTTGTCATTTAAAGTTTTAAGCCGACCTGATCGGACCCCAAATTTCTTTTTCGGGGGCGAACCCCCCAAAAAAATGCACGCCCTCACCTCAAATCCTGGATACGCCACTGCCACCACCTCTTTAAAATTTACACTTATTTAATTTTCGTTGTCTCACCTAAGAATACAATACATTATTAAAAATGATTTTCCTTCTTCACAAAACGATTATCTACATCAAGTAACAAAACTGTCAGTCCATAACTCTCGTCTCTGCTTGTGATTATCATGGACTTAATTCATTATTATAATGACAGTAAGGATCCCAACCCAAGTGCACTCCCAAAATTCAAAATTAGAATTATTTAACTTCTTGGCGTCCAAGTTAAGTTACTGCTAAATATTTGGGCGCCCAATATACTACTCTCTCCCTTTGATATTCATCATTCCTTTTTTATACTATGTCACATAATAAAATTTTATTTTATTTTATTTTAAAACAATAAATAATATTTTAAACAAGTTCGGGTTAATAATATTTGATAGAATTACAAAATAAAAAAATGTTTTAACCAATCTACTTGCAATTTTTTTGCTTCAAAACAAAAACCTAATTGCAATTTTGAATAGTGAGCGGACAAACTTACTCAGATAAACTTCTCTAATCTTCAACTTACATGTAATTGTTTATTTAATATTTAATTTTCAATTAAACATGAAAAAACAAATTAAGAATCTTTCTCAGGGTCGGAGGAAATTGTACATACTCCCTCAATTCCGACATACCTATTGTTTAAACGTGTTTACACATATTAAGAAATGTAATTAATACATTTTTACTATAATCTATTGCATACCTATGTAGTTGAATGCATATACATGATTGTTCTGTAGTGACAAATATTTTAAGATAAATTTTAGCGCTTTAAACAACAAATATTATTAAACGTACCAAGGATATATAATACAGTACATATTAGATCATTCACTAAAAAAACAACTTACTTATTTTTGACCAATTACACCTTTCAAAAAAAATAAAAAATTACCAATTACAATCACAACTAATTATTGACTGCTCATATTCCTCGTAACTACTATTTTCCTTTTCAAGAAATTCTCGGCTGTGAAGTATTGATTTTGCAATTATAACCTTTTTTTTTTTTTTGAAGGAGTATTTACGATTCTACTTTTCCTAGAAGGAACAAATTTCTCAAAATTAATTACCAACTGTTTTTAATGTGTTTGTAGAGTCCTATTGGACACAGGAGTTACTTTTACTCCAAGCTATTGGTATTAATTTCAAAATCAATTAGGAAATTAAAAAAAAAAAATCTATAAATACATACGCCAGGGGCGCAAATCCCATTCACTTTGTTTAATCAAAAATCAGATTATCAATCTTTTTCAATTCTTTAATTCTGTGTATTCATACTCCTATTTTCCTTTAAAAAATATATTCCAATGGAGTCTTCTTATACGAATGAGCTCCCTTCAGATATGATTTTCGAGGTATTGTCCCGATCTTCTTTACGAACATTAGATTCATCGAGAATCGTATGTAAAGAATGGAACAATCTTACGTACGAGCCAGCTTTAATGCACGTTCATGCACGAAACACAAACACGGTTTCAGGTTACTTGGTCCAAAGTATGATTTCAAACAATTTCAAGTCGAAATTTGTGTCCGTAGATGGTAGCCATAATTTGTCGCTCGAGTTCATGGCAAATCGCAGAACGAAGATTGAAGCATCTTCTGATCAAGGATGGTTTGTTTGTGTGAATCGTGAAAATCATAGACACCATCGATACTATATTTGCAAGCCAAGTACTAAGAAATTGGTTGCGTTACCAAATCCTAAGACACGGTATTTGACACAAAAAATTGCGTTGCTGATAATTTCTGCCAACCCTCTGCGTTTCAAAATCGTCAGATTTTCTTGGCCATCACGAGGGTACGTATGACTATCATAACTTTGAAATTAATTTTTTTCTTCGTTCTCATTTTTTTTTTTTTGAAATTTTATCAATCTTAGTTGTGCATGCATAGTAGTATTTTTTTTTGTGGCTATCTACTGATAAATCTTGTTGGTTAATCATCTTGTTACAAGATATGTTATCGTTTAATTAGCTTTATCTTCTATTCATATAAATAATGTGGAAATCTTTTGTAGTTATCTTGATTGTACGTACTACATAAAATCTTTTTAGTTCACTTTTATCAGTTTCAATTATATATTTTTGAAATAGGTTAGTCATTATCTTTAAAACTTCCAACCTTGTCCTTTCTATCCCCTATAAAAAAAAAAAAAAAAAATCTGACTATTTTGGTTTCTCTCAAAATAAAAATTAGTTTTTGTTTATCAAAAACATATCCACAACGTGGTTTGCCTAACCGAGATTAGGTTAACCGGCTAGGCAGGCCCGGCCCGGGGGGCAACCGGGCCCTTTTCAGGTAGGGACCCATCCACCAGTGTGCATTAGTATTATGTATCTCCAATTTTCTTTCATAAAAGCAGTCATAATTTATGCTGTTTTCTATTTTCTGATAGGTAAAAGATAATAAAAAGAAAACAAAGTAGACCAAATGGCTATTGACTGACTATGTCATCCTCGTACCAATCTTCAACTCTATCTCCCCTGCTCTTTCCTTCGTTTTAAAACCTCACTTTGGCTTGAACGGAATCACACAACAAAAAATATTGTTCGGCTCCCATTGACTTTCTCTTGGACTAGATAATCATAAACATTGCAATTTTCTGTAAACGTTGTTCTCAATTTTCCTTTTTAAATCTTCTTGTGATTTACAATTATAAGAATTATATTATTTTATATGATTTAATTTTGTTTATATCATTTCAATTTCAAAATTATGCATCATTTATAATTTCTTTTCAGGCCTATCTTATATCTTGTTGCTTATTGCTTATTGCTTATTACTTATTGCTAGGGCATCTAAGAGTAATTTATGTTCCACTCTCACCATAGCATAGTGTAAGTGTAAAATTTTACTTCTTCCGTCTCAAAATGAATGCTCAATTATAATTTTTTAAATTTACTCTAATTTTTAACATGGAGTATTCATTATGAGTCGGAGGGAGTATAATATTTTCCTGTTAGTCAATGAACCTTTTGACCAAATTTATGTAAAGTAACAGATATTGTCATAATGATATAAAATTTATCATGTTACGGCATTTTTGAATGAGAAAATCAGTTACTACATAATTTAATTGTATTAATAGTTAAAAAAAATCATTTGGGTTT
Organism: Campanula takesimana; assembly: GCA_026119855.1. Classification (NCBI taxonomy): domain Eukaryota; kingdom Viridiplantae; phylum Streptophyta; class Magnoliopsida; order Asterales; family Campanulaceae; genus Campanula; species Campanula takesimana. The sequence goes on along the minus strand of JAOWBW010000316.1, from coordinate 1,206,522 downwards.
CGTACAAAACACAATTTATTAAGTCGTAGGGGCCCACTCACTTGACTTTGCCCGGGGCCTTTGAGACGTTAGGATCGGCCCTACGGCTAGGCCAAAGCTTTTGCTAATACACAATTCAAACCTTGTTCTCGTTTGATTAGTATTATATTTTTGAAATAGGTTGGTCATCATCTTTAAAACCTCACCTTGTTCTTTTCTATCTCCTATCAAAAAAATAAAATAAAAATCTGACTATATTTGTTTGTTTCAAAATAAAAATTAGTTTTTGTTTATCAAAACTATAATTACAGTGCATTTAAAAAAAAATAGTAGAAGAAACTAAACCATTATCTAAAACAAATTTGACATGTTAAATGAAAAACTACTTTGTGTACGGCCGAAAGAGTGTTGTATGTTGTTTCTGTGAAGTCATAAATGTTGCAACATACATCAATGTTATATGTGTCAAGTTTGCTCTTAAATATTGACAAATACATATGTGTTTTTTTATTGTTTTAGTTTGCTAATAATATGTGTAACATGTTAAGTTAAGTAACCAGCTTCTCTAAAACCTTAATGTGATAAAGAGGGCGCCCACAATGTATATCATGCTTAGATATTAACATCACACACACATATATGTATATATGTGTGTGTGTATATTGAATTGTGTTACATATTGTTTTAAGTTTGATCAATGTCTTTGATTTGTGATTAGGTTAACCGGCTACGTGATGTACAAATGTGAGATATTCGATTCATTTGCTTGGGCATGGAAAGAAGCAAAAGATGTAGTTTTGCCGTATGGGGAATTTTTGATGTATTGGCACCCTGCAATTTGCGCGAGAGGATCAGCTCACATCCTCACCAGCAAAGACCGAGTCTTGGCATTTGAAGAAAAGTCGGAGTCGTACAATATTTTCCCATTACCACAACCCGCATATGAAAATGATGATGATTACAAACAAAAGCGGATTGTCAAGTACAAAGGAAGGTTAGGGTTTACTTGTAAGGCCCCGAACGGGTGTTTAGAGCTTTGGGTTATGAAGAAGAAGAAGGTTGATGATGGTATAAATATTGATCATGAATTCGTGTGGAAAAAAAGAATGGCTTTAACGAGTCGAGTTTTGGAAGAAAAAGAAGATTATCCAGCTCTTGGAGGGTTTTGTAATTCGGGTGTGGCGGTTGTGGAAGGTGAAAGGAGCGTGATTTTTTACGATGTTAGGAATTGTAATCTTTATCAGCAAAGATTGGAGCACAAGCCCGACGAGCTTTTCGCATTGAGGTCTGATTTTGAGCTAATGTCCTTAAATAGTAAAATTTTTTGAAGTAAATTAATCTTATTGTATTTTTTGGCTACTTTTATTATGTCATTTTTTTCTCTATGGCAAGAAATTTTTTTGCCGGTTAATATGTTGTTTATGAGTTTTTTTCCTTCCAAATTATGAGTTCAATTCTTTTCTTTTTCCAAGTCCGTTTCACTACTAGTACTACCTTCGTTCATCATGAATGAATAACCATCTAGTTTCATTTAAGAACTCAATGACAATTTATTTTTAAAAATTATTAATTATAGCAAAGTATAATTAGTATCTTTTACAATCAATGAATATAATATAATCAATTAGTGACGGATGGAGTAATACTGATGGATTAAAAATAAGGTTACCAATTCTTTTTCTTTCATTTTTTTTTCTTGAAAAAAAAAACATTTGTCATAGATAATTAAACACAGTTGTTAGTACATAATTGAGAGACGACCGTGCCGGAAGTTCGTCTATCCACTAACCGTTAGTGGATAGACGGCTTAATACATTTGACCAGGTTGTCTTCAAGGTTAAGGCTCCATAAAACCTTAGGAAATAGGACTTCGTGACTTGAGCAAAACTTAAGAGCCAAAAATAAAATTTCACTCTCCAAAATTATCAGGTAGTTATGTAGAAAAAGAATAAAGAGTACTTCATGAGTTCTTCACTATGAGTAAAGGCACATAGAAAATATAAAACAAAATAAGTATGTAATGAGAGCCTGGTACCTCCATAATTATTCCCCTCAAACTTTCAGAGGACAAATTTGTCAAGTTGTAACAAGTTAACGGTTTCACACCAATACCCTTCTATTTTCTGAATTTATACAATAACTGATTCCATCATGCTTAAAAATAATTCCCTCATCTAATGAAATGAAACAAGAAATGATAGATTTGATCAGAATATCATATCCTCCAATAATCTGCAGTTTTACACTAATCCTGCACAGTTTTGATCCACGGGAAACTTTTTAATAGTTCTCAACATAGCATCACTATCTTATTTTCAGATTCTGTAGTAAAGTACAACATATGTATTGCCCAGACTTGGATATAGAGCTGGAACACCACCCAAGCAAAGGCTGGAGGAAGGGGACGAATCCCATAGCCCATCCTAAGTTCCAAACTATTTGACAATTCGGTTGCCTTATCGATTCACACATTTGTTTCCAGGAGCCGCATTTCAATCGATTGCATGAGTCATGTCACTGTTTACATTTAAAATGTATGTTTCAGGACCCCTAGCACTACTAAAATCAAAATACTACCCTCACCCATGGCATCAGTTTCTAGCTTAAAAAAGAAGAAGCATACAACCATGACTTCATAATAGGAACACGTAGATATGCTAGTGAAATTACTAACCTCGAAATTAAGTGCCACTCTCGTTTTATAAGACTGAAGTTTCTCCATTATAGTCTGAATCGTAGAATCAGCCTCAAGAACTAGCCGCTGGCCACGTAACACGAAGTAATACTTATTAGGCTGCTCAGGAAGAGAGATTCCCAAAAAGTCACGAGGGAATTCATTCTGATTCGCTTGTTCTGCAGCGTAAATTGACATAATTTATAGTACAAAATTAGAAAGTCAGCTTATACGGAACAAAAAGAAAAAAGGGCATATTACATGTTCTGAAAGGAAAGCTGATGATTTTTGTACAAACTGGAACTCCCCATTATCATATAGAAACTGAGTGTCGATTTCCACTTTCCTTCCTTGACACCATTGATGCTCTCAACACACTGCGAGACTTCTGCAAGAATTGTACTGTTGACAGTCGTTCCAGCATTCGGCTGCCAGTGCAAAACCCTAAAAGAAAACGCGTAAACTCTTTCCTTCTTAAATAGAACTCAACTATAGATTTATACAAATTTCCGCTTTTAAAGAGATTTCTATTGTTTCCATCCAGCAAGTCTTAATTACAACAACCACTTGGAAATTTCACCACACTTTGAAATTCACCCATCCCATCAATAGTTCAAAATGGTATACTATAACATTTGCCACCATAATTACAATTCAGTTGAATTTCAAATTGGATCGTTTTGAATCGGACAAAAGGGTGTTGAAAATTGAAGAAATTGGAGAAAGAATGTACACTTGATGATAAAGAAATAGGGAGTAAATCGGAAACGTAACAGTCATTGATTGACAACAAGAAGTAATAAGTTCATGTGAATGGCAATTAAGTAGCTATATATATAGTGATTTAGGGTTTCGTTCGTTTACCATTTAATGGGCATGGTGTCCGCCGGCTGTGCGAGATGAGTTGCGCCGGAGAGGAAGGCTGAAAGCGGTTCTTTAAGCGTCTTTGTTTTCGGTTTAGTCCCCCATGGCATGGCCCCTCAGCCAAACCATTTTCCCATATAAACCCACTTAATTTACTAAAGCTGACATACACCCTAGCCCAAATCAAAATTCTTTATTAACCCAACACCCATTTGACCCAATAAAAAAATACTCCCTCAGAAAAAAAGCTTCCTAAACAAGCCCCCAACAAGTTCTTCAGCCATCTTGACCTATCAAGCGTATCAAGCAAAAGGAAAAGAAAGAGATGTGGGAAAAGAAAGAGACTGCCCAAAATGATTGTTTAGGAAGCTTTTTTTCTGAAGCGATAACGCAGGTGAAAGTTATTTGCCAGTTTAATTCTATGGAGAAGAAGATTTGTGGGATAATTTGTTGGACATTATAGATAATAATGTAAGGGAGAATGAAAGAGTATAAAGAGTGGAAATTTATCCCACATTGAATGAAAATAGAAAGATGCTTCACTTCATAAAGTGGGTAACATGAAGTACTTTCAAATATTTGGAAAAGGCTTTGGAAGGAAATTCAAATGTATTTGGGCTGAATATATGGATATTTATACATATATATTTAATGTATTCGGATCTAATTTTGCTTTGATATTTTAAAAAATCGTAATTAAATTATTAATTACGTTTTTATTTTTAATTAATTACTGATTTGTAAACAACATGACTTTTCGTTAATTCAGTTTATTTAAATCCTAACTGTATTTTCTTAAAAGTCATGATTGTTGGGAAAGGGTGTTTTACTCATATATAAACAGTAATATGGTTCAAAGCAAATCACGTTTTTCTCACAATCATTCCTTCTATTTTCTGTATATCTCTTTCTCTCACAAGTCAATTCTACAACTTCCATAAATTCTTAAGAAGGAAATTTCAGAAGTGCTGTCTGTTGGTGCTGTAATTGAATCCTAGAAGTGTATTGTCATAATCCCTGCAGCATAATAGTGGGGGCAATAATCACTTTAAGGACAGTGTAATTGGTACATGCAATTAAGCACAAAATCTGTTCGTTCGTCAACAATCTGCAACTCGGTTTATAGCATAATTCAACAAATTGAGCCAATGATCTTGGCTCCAACATGCACACCACCAGAACTTAAGCCAAAGTTTGATGAAATCTTGCATAGAGGCAAATACTTACTCGAGAGGTGCTCGACAACAAAAAAAATATGATTTTATCAGGAAACATCGATATGCTAGGAGATTAATAAAATTAGACGAGGACTTGCGGACCTTGTGTCAAGTTTATGTGCAGTTTGTGGAGATTCAGAAGTTCCAACAACAGGAGAAGAGGATGGAGCTCCTAGTTGTTATGATTAGACGTGGCTTTATTGCCATTGGTGTTGTAGTGATTGTAACAAGTCTGCTGAACACTATTGTAAATAATACTCCCTCCGTCCCACCACAAGTGAGACTAATTTCCTTTTCGGTCCGTCCCACAACAAGTGAGACTGCCCAAAATGAAAATATTTTAATATATTTATATTTAACTAACCCCACTATTTAACCCCACTCATTCTCTCTCTTCATTTTCCACCACACAATTTATTCAACCAACACTACTATTTACCCCACTCATTCTCTCTCTTCATTTTATACCACACATATACTACATTTTTCTTAATTATTATGCCCCAAAAGTTGGTCTCACTTGTGGTGGGACGGAGGGAGTACAGGTCTAGAACGTTATCGTAAATAATAGACGTTCTAAAATATTTTTGTTCATAGATTGTATTAACGCCCCGCAAATTACTTCTCAAATACTCCCTCCGTCCCACCCGAATTAGGATTTTTGGGTTGGGCACGGGGATTAAGGAAAAAGTGTTAGTGAAGTAGGTGTTGTGAGTATGAAAAGTAAAGTAAGAGAGAAAAAGTGAGGTAGAGAATAATGAGTGGAAAGTTGTTGTGAGTGTGAATGTGGGTCCCTTAAATAAAACATTTCCATTTTTGGGTTGTCTTAATTCGAATGGGACACCCAAAATAAAAATTTGTCCTAATTCGAATGGGACGGAGGGAGTATATTGTAATTAAAATACTCTGTGTACCGTTCTTTTCTTTTATGTAGTGTAATTAAAATACCGTGTGCACAGTTCTTAGGGTTGACCAAGGTCAACGTTAAGTTCACCTTCAAGAAATAATAGCTTGTATTGTATATTCATGATACATGTACCATATCACAATGGCATAGTTACATTTTCTTGTTTCAAACTAGTTGCTTTCACTCTCAGATTTGTACCATAGGATTGATAGTGCGAGAAAAAAAAGAAAGCTAGACAAGTTTCAAGTTCCCGGTTACATACTGACAATAGTATATTTGATTTATATACATATGATGGCTCAAGAACGCTCTGTTCTTCAGCCTGTTGATGGAAATGCAGAATCATTGGCGATATTTGAAATGTATATTAACCCAAATCAAGAATTTGGTAAATCTAAGAACATTAATGTTCCTCGAGAACGCTCTGTTCTTCAGCCTGTCGACGGAAATGCAGAATCAGTGGCAAAATTTGAAGAAGGTATTAACCAAAATCAAGAATTCGGAGGGTCCAAAAACATTTTCGGTAAGGATTTTCGACAATGTGGGTGGAAAATTGATGTTATTGATGATCTGTGATTGAGACTGGAATTGGAGGTCTACTTGAAGATGAATTAGTGCGTTTTGCTTGTTATCTCGTAAAGAGTTCTTGGAATCAGATGAAGAAGCAAGAAATATATGGAAAAAAATATGAATTTGTGGCGGAAAGTGCGGAAAGGTTCGAGAAATGGGTCAAGAACTTGTGGGAATGAAAAGGGCATGACTCGTTTGTTTGAGAATCAAAATGTGTATAAGAATGTTTATCAAAGGAGATCTTATTTTCTTGGTGAACAAACAAAGGAGAGGAAGAGTGAAGTACATTTTGGCTCAAGAAAATGGTAAAGAGCATATGCGAATAGAAACGTTTTGACCCGAAATCTTGCTGGTCAAAACATGGGTCACAAGAATTACCCAATGAAGAATAAGGAGACGACAAGAGTTCTTCAAATGTAAAAGAACAAGCGAAAAAACATGAAAACTGATAAGGTTTACTATGTGTGGAGAAAGTGTTAAAGGACAAATTGGAAAGAAAAATGTTTCACCCACAAGTTTTAAGATCAAAATCTCTTTGAAAAGTGAGTAAAAGGGTCAAAAACGGTTCACTATATCAAGCGTTCAAGGGTTGATTCGAATAAACATATTTGCGGAAACAAGTCTGATAGATTGAGAATGGTTTACACGCGGGACGAAATGGAGGCCATGAGGTTTGTAGGGGTAGAAGAGCAAAAGAAGACTTGGGCTGAGGTTTATTACTGTGGCTTAACACCTGAGGTAATGAGAGAATACAATGGCCAGGTTGCAACTAGTTTGGGGAAGTATACTCACGTCAACTTCATTCCTAAGCATTCAATTCTCAGTATGATTTCGTTTCATGTTCCTTTAATCGTATGCCAATTCTTTTGTTTTGATTGTACTAGCTTCGAGTTTTTGAGTTATTACATTTGAAGTTGCATATTTCACAAAATGAAAGTTTTTTGGACATTCATTTAGGGACGGAGGGAGTATGTTATGTTGGAATTTAATATGCAACGATCAGATTAATAGGGCAATCACGTGAGCATATAACAATATCAGATTAAGCCAAAAGCAGAAACGTACCCACAAGAACTGGATCCAGGAATGACAGAAACAAAAAAAAGAGAGTTAGAAAACTTATCAGTTTAGATCGAGTCGCCTATAACAGACTCTCCTAAGAGAAACTATTGCCCCCTACTGGTACGGCTGAGGGTTGCGGCAAATTCCTCCGAGGATGAAACGATCTCAGGAATGTACCAGAAAATCTTCGCACGAACAGGTACCGAACCACTTGCGACTGCTGTCCCACTTCGCCGGAATCTTACTTCTCAGATCAACCACAGATTACGAACTTTAGAGAGAGAACAGTTTATCAGCAATTTAATTGCATGTGTAAAACTGATGCAGGGATCGTATATTTATACTGGTATATAGTCGGTTTAGGTATTCTAGGAGGACTCCAAAACCTACCCGATTTACAGTGACTTATTCCTGAAGGAAAAGAAACTGCACTGTTAGAGTCCAGTTAGGAAACTAACTGACCTAACAGTTTCGTCAGGGACCATTTGGCAAATACTGGAAACTTCAAATAAACTTTGTCAAAAAAGATACGCCCACGAACCGAACCATTCGCCCAAACGCCCTTAGCCCGGCCCGGCCGAGCCGAGCGAACGAGCGCGCGTGTGGGGAAAGGTTCAAGTCCACCTCACATGTAACTTGGACATGAGACTATGATATGCCAAGTAATTTATGGCACATCAACTACCCATTCCAATTCCATGTGGGATGTCCCAAAAGCCTTTTATACTTCCAAGCAAAGGGAAGGTTTGCCTTTCCTTTCCCATGTGGGATGGCAACCAACCTATCTCATCCTTGGAAGCCAAAAAGTCTCTTTCAAAAGCTCATCTTTGAAGTCTTAGAACTATGGATTTAATCCATCATTTGGCTTTCACCAAAAACACCAATATTGTTCATGGTATAACATACTACAAGTATAAACATTGACCAAGGTCAAAGTCAACGGGACCCACCAATGGGACCCACTCAAAGTTGACCATTTCAAGCCAAATTTCCAACAATCCCCCACAAATCCATGGTGATAAGACTAGTAGAGATTATCCATGTCGTGCTTTCAGTAGATGGTGTCTCCCGACTTGAACCCCTACCTAAGCTAGTCAACGCAAACCCCCACAGGACCAGATGAACGGGTGTCTTGAATCTGATTCCTTTGAGTGTAGGAGCCTTTGTTGGTAGCAAAACGACAAAGGCTATGACAGCAGCCTCTATCATTATGTTTGACGCGTATAAGCCATACGTCCTTATCCTCTATCATAAGTGCTTTCGAGGAATAACCCATTTCCTCTAATTGCGGCTAACAATAACACTTATTTAGTTGGGCATCTCCAAAGATGTACTGCTACCATCTTGTCTGAAAGACTTGATCCCATTCAAAGCCTAAAGCTTTTACTATACTTGCAGTAATGAACACCTTTTAGGCTATTCAGGGGACAGACACATACATGTAACATGTTAATCTGTTTAGGTGTTCCAATCCACCCTACGGCTTGTTACTACCACATTGAACCTTCTTTGTGGGATCTCCACTCAGATAGGTTGGGTTCCTACCGCATGTGAATCAGACGGGGTTCAGTCCCATCCCCAACCTAGATTTTTGAACTAAGACTACATCGAGTCCTTTAGTTAAAGGATCGGCTGTATTATCCTTGGTACCAACATAATCTACAGCTATCACCTTTCGAGACACAAGATGTAACGCCCCGAGCCCGAAAACCGGGTCGGAACGCTATCAAATTTGATGGACTGTCCTCACAAACCACCACGAGTCTTTCCAGCACGTTTTTGTCCTCACTCACGTGCTCACTGAGAAACTTCCCAGTGGGTCACCCATCCCAGAATTGCTCCAAATCAAGCACGCTTAACCTTGAAGTTCTTATGAGATGAGCTTCCGAAAAGAAGATGCATCTTAGTGGTATAAGTAGTACCAATCAAATCATCTCAAACATATCAGGCACACACATTTTTGGGTCGAGGTATTACACAAGATCCCTTAAAGATTTCAATCTTATTTGGATGTGTCTCCTTGTTTTGCAGTTGAACTTGACACTTTTAAGTTTCTCAATTGTGGCAGTATTGTCACAATGTACAGAGATCACAGGAATAGGCTTGCTGACTATAGGCAATTCAGACATAAGTCCTTGAAGCCATTCAGCCTCCAATCCAGTAGTGTCAAGAGCAACTAGCTCGGCTTCGAAGGTAGACCGAGACAACAGGGTTTGTTTTGTAGACCTCCAGGCAACTGCAGCTCCGCCTAAGGTAAAAACATACCCACTACAGCCATAACTACCAGAGTTAGTGGCAATCCAGCTAGCATCACTGTACCCTTCGAGTACAGCAGGAAATCTCCCATAATGCAGCCCAAGGGAAATGGTTCCCTTCAAGTACCGAAGTACTCTACCTAGAGCTTCCTAATGAGCTCTATTCGGACACTTAGTGTATCTAGCCAACCTCGTAACTGCGTAGGATATATCCGGTCGAGTACAGTTAGCAAGATACATTAAGCTCCCAATTATCTGAGAATATTTCAACTGAGCCACGGGTACTCCATTCTCATTCTTAGCAAGTGCCAAAGAAGGACTAAATGGAGTATTGACGATTTTACCATCCTTATAACCAAACTTCTCAACTCACTCTGAGTATAATGAGATTGTGAGATGGTTATGCCTTTAGTTGACCGAGTCAACTTAAGTCCAAGAATCACGTCAGCTACTCCCATATCCTTCATTTCAAACTTACTTTTCAAGAATGATTTAGTTTCATCGATTATTCTCATATTATTTCCAAATAACAGAATGTCATCAACATATAGGCACAAGACAATACAACTATCACCTTTACTCATAGAATAGACACACTTGTCAAATTCATTAGTAATAAATCCAAACGATGAGACGATTTTATCAAACTTCTCATGCCACTTCTTTGGGGCTTGTTTCAACCCGTAAAGGGATTTAACAAGTTTGCAGACCTTTCTTTCATTGCCAGATGCTATAAATCCTTCAGGTTGATCCATATAGATCTCCTCCTCAAGATCGCCATGAATAAAGGCGGTCTTCACATACATTTGATGGATGTGGAGATCATATACAGAAGCTAATGCTATAAGCATACAAATTGTAGTCATCATAGCAACCGGTGAATAGGTATCGAAATAGTCTATTCCTTCCATCTGCTTAAACCCTTTAGCCACTAATCTAGCCTTAAACTTATCAACGGTTCCATCAGGTTTCAGTTTCCTATTAAAAACCCACTTGCATCCAATTGCTTTGCAACCAGGAGGAAGTTCAACTAATTCCCATGTCCCATTTGAGACAATCGAATCAATTTCACTTTTAACGGCATCCTTCCATTGCTTAGCATCATGAGATGCCATAGCTTCTTTGAAGGTGTTAGGGTCACCCTCGATATTGTAAGTGATGTAATCACTTCCAAAATCCTTGGTAATCCTAGCCCGTTTACTCCTTCTTGGTTCATCCTCATCATCAGATAAAGAACCAATTGGATCTGCCCCCACGTTTGTCATCTCTTCCACTTGAGATGGAATTGAATTAGACGTGGTATTTGACTCTTTGGGGAGTCCGGTTTTCATGGGAAACACATCTTCAAAAAATGTTGCATCACGTAACTCAACAATTGAGTTAACATCTATGCCAAAAAATTCAGATTTGATAATCATAAATCTCAATGCACAACTTGTTTCAGAATATCCTATAAAGATAGCATCAACAGTTTTAGGACCAAGCTTCTTTCTCTTGTGTTCAGGGACAAGTACCTTTGCAAGGCACCCCCACACTTTTAAGTATTTCAAGTTGGTCTTTCTACCTCTCCAAAGTTCAAACGGACTTTCATTTCTATGTTTAGGAGGAACTCTATTCAGAATATGGCAAGCCGTATTTAACGCTTCTCCCCACATATACTTAGGTAGTCCAGAACTTATAAGTAGGCTGTTAATCATATCTTTAATGGTTCTATTCTTACGTTCAGCAACACCATTAGATTGAGGTGTGTAAGGGGGAGTCTCTTCATGTACTATGCCATTTTCTTGGCAATAATGCATAAACGGATTAGACTCATATTCCCCACCTCTATCTGATCTTAACCGTTTAAGTTTCTTACCAGTTTGTTTTTCAGCTTCATTTTTAAATATAATAATTTTTTCAAGTGCTTCGTCTTTTCCATTCAACAAGTAGACATAACAATATCTACTACAGTCATCAATAAAAGTAATAAAGTATTTCTTCTTATCTTTGGTCAACAAGCCATTAAATTCGCAAATGTCGGTGTGAACTAAATCAAGTACTTCAGAATCTCGATTAACTGAATGAAAAGGCCTTTTAACAGATTTAGCTTCAACACAAACATGACATTTAGAATTTTTATCAATAACTTGCTTAGGAACAATATCCAAATTCATCATCTTTTTAACAGATTTAAAATTAATGTGTCCCAAACGACCATGCCAAATATTTGAAGATTCAATGGAATAAGAAACCGGATAATCAATACAACTATCATTAATAAAATGAGTACCAAAATTACTCTCAACTCTAACTTTAAATAAACCATCCGAAGCATAACATTTTCCTACAAAACTACCAGAATCCTAAATAATAACCTTATTACACTTAAATGAAAACTCAAATCCTTCTCTAACTAAACAAGAACCACTAATGATATTACGACGAATGTCAGGAACGTGATGCACATGTTGCAAGGTCTGAATGCGTCCATTAGGAAACTTCAGGTCCACGCGTCCAGTTCCAAGCACCTTTGCCGCACTAGAATTCCCCATCGTCACTGATCTACCACGTTCAGGCTGGTAAGACACAAATAGCAATTTATCAGCACAAACGTGCACATTTGCCCCAGTATCTACCAACCACTCGTTGGGTTCATAAACAGTAAAGATTTCAGGATTAGAAGTTACATACTTGGTAATCTCACGGGTAATAGCATCAACTTCAGGCTGAAGTGTATCATCAACAGGATCATCATCAGATGGTCCAATGACCACGTTCGCCTGAGCTTGATCAGCAGAACCTTGCGCCACTTTTCCTTTCTTGGGACAGTCCCTAGAAAGGTGTCCAATTGTTCCACAATTCCAGCAGGTTTTGTTCGCTTTTGGCTTTTTCTGGATGTTCTTCTTAGGTTTCAGCTTATCATTATTATTATCCTTAGAGCTAATTTTATCGAATTTCCTTTTGTTCTTATTTGCAGTTATCACATTGGCTTTAGCCTCTACAGGCACACTAACACCGTTACTATGGTGCACTTCCTGGATGGATATTGCATTCATCAAATCATTGAGTGTCAAGCTTCCTGTACGGTGCTTGAGAGTCACACCAAATTCCTCCCAAGATCGAGGAAACTTCTCAATGATTGACATAACTACGAACTTCTCAGGAAGTTCCATAGCCCCATCCTTGAGTGATTGCAATATGATCTGGAACTCATGCACTTGATCAGTAACAGATTTCCTATCAGCCATACGATACTTAAGGAACTTAGACACACAGTACTTTTCAACACCAACATCGTCAGTGTTATACTTTGTGTTAAGCGTTTCCCACAGCGATGCAGCAGTGAGGGGGAGAAGAACAATAAACATCGAAGAGCACATTCGACAGAGCCGAAAGAATGCATCCACGAACAGCATCGTCCCTCTCCCTCCACTGCTCAGCAGCTTTCGCTGTTGCAGGGTCCTTCTCATCAATAGCAGGGCACTTTTCAGTTAGCATACCAGTCATCCCCTTAATTGACAACCAGATTTTCATCCGTTCCTGCCAGCGCTTGAAGTTCTTACCACCGAACTTCTCTGGCAGATCAGAAGTGTCAACAAGGGAATTGAATGGAGCGTTAGCAGCAGACATGATTAATAATACTAGTTTCTCTTAGACTGTTGGAATTTAATATGCAACGATCAGATTAATAGGGCAATCACGTGAGCATATAACAATATCAGATTAAGACAAAAGCAGAAACGTACCCACAAGAACAGGATCCAGGAAAGACAGAAAAAAAAAAAAAAAAAAAAAGAGTTAGAAAACTTATCAGTTTAGATCGAGTCGCCTATAACAGACTCTCCTAAGAGAAACTATTGCCCCCTACTGGTGCGGCTGAGGGTTGCGGCAAATTCCTCCGAGGATGAAACGATCTCAGGAACGTACCAGAAAATCTTCGCACGAACAGGTACCGAACCACTTGCGACTGCTGTCCCACTTCGCTGGAATCTTACTTCTCAGATCAACCACAGATTACGAACTTTAGAGAGAGAACAGTTTATCAGAAATTTAATTGCATGTGTAAAACTGATGCAGGGATCGTATATTTATACTGGTATATAGTCGGTTTAGGTATTCTAGGAGGACTCCAAAACCTACCCGATTTACAGTGACTTATTCCTGAAGGAAAAGAAACTGCACTGTTAGAGTCCAGTTAGGAAACTAACTGACCTAACAGTTTCATCAGGGACCATTCGGCAAATACTGGAAACTTCAAATAAACTTTGTCCAAAAAGATACGCCCACGAACCGAACCATTCGCCCAAACGCCCTTAGCCCGGCCCTGCCGAGCCGAGCGAGCGAGCGTGTGGGGAAAGGTTCAAGTCCACCTCACATGTAACTTGGACATGAGACTATGATATGCCAAGTAATTTATGGTACATCAACTACCCATTCCAATTCCATGTGGGATGTCCCAAAAGCTTTTTATACTTCCAAGCAAAGGGAAGGTTTGCCTTTCCTTTCCCATGTGGGATGGCAACCAACCCATCTCATCCTTGGAAGCCAAAAAGTCTCTTTCAAAAGCTCATCTTTGAAGTCTTAGAACTATGGATTTAATCCATCATTTGGCTTTCACCAAAAACACCAATATTGTTCATGGTATAACATACTATAAGTATAAACATTGACCAAGGTCAAAGTCAACGGGACCCACCAATGGGACCCACTCAAAGTTGACCATTTCAAGCCAAATTTCCAACATGTTAGAGTTTCTTGACATCACTTAACATTTTTACAGGTTCATTTGCAGTAAAAAGAGGGGCAGAACCAAGTCAGAAAGTTGCTGTGAATTGAAGAAATGCTGAGAGGGGAATCTGCAGAAGACATTTTGTGCACACATACTGTAAACTCTTTTGTTACTGAACATTTTAGGGATAGTGCACTTGTAGGTTTGGCCTATGATCGATGTGATCGCTATAACGATGTACAAGTCGATGTAGACGGATGGTGTTGGTGCTGACTAGTTGATCGTTTATTCCGTTTAGTAGTTTTTCTGTTTGGTTGAGTATATTGTGAAAAGTAGATGTGTCCACTTTGTAACCCGAACCGGTTTAGCTGTCAGTTTTTAACCGTTCAAAACCGTCAAACTGGTTAACTGTTAACCGGTCCAACCATGAACCGTCTGTTAAAGGTTAGGTTAAGGTTAGACCATTTTGAAAACCGTCAACCGCCGGCTAAAACCGGGAAAGTCAACCGCTGGCTAAAACCGCCGGTTAAACCGCATAGCGGCTATTTCCTGTCAGTTTCCTAACATTTTCCAGTTACTTTTCAGAATTTCAGTCAGTTTTCTAACGATTTCCAGTTAGTTTTCTAACAAAATCAGTATTTTTCACTTTATTTTTAGAAAAATTATACTTGTTGAGTGTAGTCAGTGGCGAAGCCAGAAATTTAGTGAAAGGGGGTCGAAACTATGACGTAGTGTTATTTTTTCTAAATCTAAGGGGGTCAAAATTGCGAAAACCAATATTTTGAATGGTAAAAAAAAAAATCAAAACTTAAAAGGGGTAAAATTGACACAACTCCAAAATCAAGGGGTCGGATGACCCCATGGCCAAAGGGTGGCTTCGCCACTGCACTAACGGCTCAGCCTTAAAAAAAAGTCGGCCGCTTCATTAGCGGAACGTCTAATTAGAGAGAGTTTAAAGTTGGAATGAGAGGCCATAAATTGCTTACAAGCCATGATCACACACCCAAACTCACTAAGGTCCGGTGAAGACTAGTTGTGAACAGCATGGAATACTTCTATTTCAAATATTACATTATATTATTTAGACAAGTAAATATAAAATCACAAAAAAAAAAGTGTCATCAAATTTTGCTTACAAAATGATGCGTCATAATTTTGTTGGTGATTTTAGTTAGTGTGTTCCAATTGATGCAAACCAATAAATATCACCACCTCATTTTATATTCATCATTTTGTAACCTTCTTTTATTTCCTTAGCATTGACATATTTAGACTGAGAGAAAGAACCCAATGCATAGGTTACCAATGTAAGAACTTTTAATATTGTGCATGGATTTAACTTTAACAAATTTAAATGCGGACTTTAATTAAGACCCATCACAATCTTTAATTACCCAAGATCTTAGAACACATAATAAATCAATACATATAAATAATTTAATACAAAGGCAAAATATAATACGTATCTTGATCCATGCTAAATGATTAAGATAATGGTATTTTCTTTCTTTGCCTTTATCTTTTCTTTTCCATCGATGGTACAGGACTAACTTTAATACTCCCTCCGGCCCATTTCAAATTGCAAAATTTGCCATTTTGGGTGTCCCAACTAAAATTGCAAAATCCTTAAATGGAAACTTTTTATTACTTTTTAATCAGTGGGTCCCACTTCTCATACTCACATCAACTAACCCACTTACTATTCCCTACCTCACTTTCTCTCTCCTACCCAACTATCTACACTCACAACACATCACATTTTTTACTTTTTTTTTTAATTCCCATGTACACCTAGTATTTACAATTTAAAATGGGACGGAGGGAGTACTCTCTTTTCCTTTAACTTGAGACCGTCTCTTTTATCTCTCAAGTTATTTCATTTCAGTTGTACGTACTTGGGTACAAAGGGAGAGCAATGTATATACCAGTACTACTCTCAATATCTTAACTTGCACCCAAAGTAGTACTGTTGTTTGGCATTGTGTTAGCCGACTTTTGCCTAGAAAGTCCGCTAAGGCTCCGTTTGTTTCGCGGAAAATAACTTCCGGAAAACGATTTCTTGGAAAATGTTTTCTGGAAAACGATTTCTTGGAAAATGTTTTCCGGAAAATGTAATTTCCACTGTTTGGTGAATTTTAAGAAAATGCTTTCCGGAAAACTTTTTTAGATACATTAATTTTGATCACCTAGAGTATATATTAAAAGAAATAATCAATAAATTAGTCATTATCTCCAATTTCAATTATAAAGTAAAATGGAAATCTATTTTGTAATTATAATGGACTAAAGTTAATAATTTAACATATTGCAAAATATTCATAAAAATAAAATATTTTTAGACATTTTTTAATTAACTGGGCATATTTAAAAAATAATTTTCGTAAAACAAAAATTGGAATTAAAACAACAATTGAAGTGTTAGCATTTTCCGGAAAACGTTTTCCTTAGGTGGAGGTAAGGAAAACGTTTTCCTTAGGAATGGTGGAAAACCACTTCCTTGGAAAACATTTTCCCCATTTTTCGGTGTTTAACAAACACCGGAAAATGGCGATAATGTTTTCCGGAAGTTGTTTTCCGCCAAACAAACGGAGCCTAAGGCAGACTTTTCTTTCCCTTGGCCAGCACAATTGCCAGTTGACTTTTATGTTGTTTGGATGACTTAGTCACCAAACAATATACATGTCATTAACTGTACCACAATATGTGTGTATCACTTGTGTACCACAAGTGATCTGACGGCTATGCATCATTTGTGATATTATAATTATCTCAATCTTAATAAGATATAGCCATTGGATCACTTGTGGTACACAATAGTTCACCAAAAGCGGTACAGGGGATTTCCTCTCGTCATTAACTTGGTGTTATTTTCATGACACGAACACGTGTCCGTTTATTTGAAAAAGATTGTGTTATATTTTTAAGGCGAGAAAGAGGGAGTACCATTTTTAATAACTCCCAAGTTTTAACTTACTTTAATATTCACTTAACCATCATAATGACTTTTATTGTTAAAACTTATTTAATGTATAAGTCATGTGGGACACTATTATTGAATATAATAAAATATTCTAACAACCAATTCTTAAAAGAGCGGGAGCGTAACTTTCAAATTCCACATGAGATGAGAAAAGGAGCTAAATTTACCTAAATGGCCAGAAATAACTAGGAAATACTCTTTATGTCCGGAAAAGTTTGACTCATTTTGTCTTTTTATGAACAAACTAAATAAACTTTGATCAAGCATTGGTGATAATATAATGATCACAATGAAATTTTAAAAATTGTTATTGATAAGTCACTTAATGATTTGTAAATTACAATTTTTTAAAGTTCACTAGAATGATTAGATCGGCATCAATGTTTGATTAAAGTTCATTTATGCTGACTATAAAAAGTCAAAAATGGGAGATATACATTTATAAAAAAAAAAAAAAAAAAAAAAAACCTTTATGAAAAAAATAATGTTAAAAAAGAGCAACTTGGTGTAGTTCCAATGAGTTAATGAGTTAAGGGTAAGCCCATTAATCATTGGGCCAATTAATGTATGCTACAATAAAGTTCCAATTCATAAAATTGCTCACTTGCTTGGGCCAATGTTTGTTACAAAAACGCTTCTTTTCAGATGACAAAATTCCAATACAATACATAGACTTGTTCCAGTAAAATTTATAATACAATACAGGAAGGTTTTAACCGCCTCTTATCCTAAGATAAGTGGTGGCTCAGATTAAAAGTTGAGAAACTAATCCTACGGCCTATAATCCCTTTCACTCCCACGATCTCTGTTCTCTCCCACGATCTAACCCTCCACGATTCTTTCCATTCCACAGCCGCAGTTACACAGGCCCTCTCACTCCCGTATCAGTCCCCATTCTCTTCCCATTTCACAATCGTTCTCCCCTTTCTCCCCTCCGGCGTCATCTCAAACCTTAATCATCCAATCTCCCACGGAATTTCACGGCGGTTGCGCAGCCCCACGTTTAGGTCGAGGTTTCTCAAACAAAGAGAAATCTATTTATGCAAGGGCCGCATCAGTTGCAGAGCCATTCGTTTTCACGGTTTCTCCTCCTCTTCGCCTTTGATTTCACCAGAAAATCAATTTCGCTATAGCATTATAAACAGTTACCGGTGTCCGATCTTCAACTCCCGCAACAAAATCTTTGTGGAATTCGTCAAAATCTTTTTGACTGATGACGTCGATGCCGTTTAATAGCGTGTTCGGAGCAAACTCAACAGTGGGCTCCTTTACGAGGAATCGACGGAGTAAACTTCGACCATTAATTTGAAGGTTTTATTGAAGGTTAGATTTTTACTTTTTTAATTAGTTTCCCTTATTCTTTTCTATTTCTTTTGCTTGCAAGTCCTTGGGCGTTTCTGATTTGTGGTCAAGTCTGCATACTTTTGTTATTAGTACTCCCTCTGTCCCTAAATGAGTTTCCATTTTCAAGAAATCTTTGTCCCAAAATGAGTGTCTTTTTTGAACATAACTTTGACCCTAAATGTTTTTTTTTCGAAATTTTTTTCACCGGTTTCTTTATACGTGCAAAACTAAATATTTGGAAATGAGATTACAAGATTATATATGAATCTTTGCTAGAAAATTGTACATAATGTTGAGATTTTCAGTGTCCCTTAAAATGAAATTTGGACACTCATTTAGGGACAGAGGTAGTATTTTTTTTTTTTTATACTTTGCAGCATAAAATTTTATCAAGGCATTTTGGGATTTCAACCTTCTCTTACTCTCTCAATCCTGTATCACACATACAGTGTTCAAATGCATAGTTTAATTCTTACTCCCTCAGTCCAAAAATAAAAATCCGAACTTTATTCACTTATAATTGATGGGGTTTCTGACCACTTGCTCTTTCCCTTTTCAGTAGGAGCAGCCTTTGATTTTATGCACTCTACTTCCTCCATCACACACATAGGAGTTCGAGGCATAGTTCAATACTTACTCCCTCCATCCCAAAATCAATATCCAAACTTTTTTCATCTCTTCAAATGAATTTACATACTTTCTAAGCTGGTTTTCTGGTGCAGTATTCCTTTACGTTTTTAAACGAGTTTTGAACATATATTTAAATGAGCTTACATACTCCCTCCGTCCCAAAATAAATATCCAAAAATATTTTCCTTTTTTTATTTAAAGAAAAGTTGTGTCAAGTCCACGGTAAGAAACAGAGAGTTTTTTTTTTTTTTTTGTGGTTACTTTTATACTTTCTCCTTCCAATTTGTAATGGTTCTTTGTTTCTGAATTTTGTCAACATTGCCATTTATTTTAGTCCATGGTGTGGCTGTCATTTGGTGTGAATTGATTAAAGTCCTTATTTTAAATTTGTGTCTCTCTGTTTGTGTGAATTTGATTTTAAATTTGTGTGGTTCTCTGTTTGTGTGTGTGTGTGTGTGTCTAAATTGAAATAGGGTGTGTGAGAACATTTCAAGTTGGATGTCAAGAAGAGGCAGGTCAAAGCACAGCACAGATGGTTACCAGAAGTTCAAAAAACCCTCAGTAATATGGGAATGGGTGTTGATTGGGGTGTGACCTGTGGAGCTCCTACAATCTTATCAATGGAGCTCTTTCCATTGCCAGAGATCTTTTTGTAGTATAGCTTTAGTTTTGATAGAAACGGGCCAAACTTTCCAGCAATTTTCATTTTTCAGTTTCTCTTAGTCTTCATAGTATATTAACAACAAAATATCTCTAAGTTTGTGAGTTAATACTTAATTGAACAGTGTATTTATTTTGGTGGGAAGTGCCTCTACTATTGTAGTTGCAGAAGGGAGCCTCAATTGATCCACTCTTTTATTTTTCCCTTCCCATGTTCATTGAAAACTGCCCTGCAAAACTACCAATGAAATCCTCAATCCCCTGCCTCCTCTGAGTTGCGGTCATTAAACTTTTCCCTCATCTTGGGCATTCATTACAGTCAAACGATTCCACTGAAATATCTATTCTATTTTTATAGAGACTGAGAAAGTGAAAGGAAAGTCAAGAAATATGCGATAGAATGCCATGGCCGTAAACTAAGAATTTCAAGCCAAATCCGAAATGCTATTTACGTTTTAAATTATGAATGCTACCCTAATCAGCTAATATTATTTGTTAATTGTTGAGAGTAGAGATTTGGAATTGCAGAAAAAGACAGATTCTTGAGAGAACACATGTTGAGATTGCTAAAATAAGGGAAGGAGATTACTTATGATTGTGGCTGCACTTTTCGTATTCTAATATCCACTTTAATTGCAAACCTTAAATGACTCACCATTTTCATTTTGTTTGTTTTCAGGCATTATACGTTCATATGTACTCAGAAATCCGTGTGTGCATTAGCAGTTGACTCTTTTTAACAATTCATATGTACTCACAAATCTGAGTGTGCATGGGGTGGGATGCATACAGTATTTTTCCATTGTCCAAGTAGAGATGCTTCAAGTATTATGATATTTCATATAGAGCACTTGGTTTTCTGTTAGTATGAAATGTTGAAGCTATACCATACATTTTTTCTCTTCTTTTTATTGCTACTCTGACTAAGCGTGTCTCATTGTTATAAGCAAAGTATTACTGGGTGTACATGGAAGAAGGCGGCGATCTATTGGTAGATTAGAAAGGAGAGTGAAAGTTGGAGGGTGTGTCCTAACAACATTCTAGGCGGATGGAGTATATTGTTGCTACATTTATCATTTTCCTATTACTAACCTTTATGTACTGACCCGTGCCATTGGCACGGGCTTTAGAATACTAGTCTATAATACAATACACGAGGGTTTTAACCACCTCTTAGCTTGGGATAAAGAGAGGCTCAGATTAAAAGTTGAAAAACTCATCCTACCTACGTCCTAGAATTATCTAAGTACCCCACGATCCCACGAACGGCAGCAGAGCACTTTTCTCATCGTTTCTCCCCTTCTTCTTATTCTCTTCCTGTATCGTTCTTGAAAACCCTACGGCTAATATTTGGCAGTTTTCACTTCTCTCCTCCTCTTTCTCTTCAAGCCGTTGTTTTCCTTATCGCCTATTCACTTCCTCTTCGACGCAATTTTCACTTACATCAACATGGCCATTCTTCTTCCCAATTCACAGCGCATCATCTACCCCTTTCTCATCCTTCAATCTAGGGTTTTGTCTGATTCAGTTTAGCTCTTACTGAGGTTGGAAAAGATTTTTCTGTAAGCTATTTTCTTATTGGAATTTTTGTATTTTAATGAACTTCCCCAGTGTCATATTTAGTTAGTTTGAAAAGTGATTTATATAACCTCAACTTCTGATCAGTGTCATATTTTAGTAGTTAGTTTTGTTAATGTAGCTGATTAACAATCCTAATTTTATGGTTGTTCAATAATATTAATTATATGGGTTTTTGAAAATGAAGGCATTATAAAGCAATGGAATAGCATAAATGTGGTTGTGGCTTATGAGTTGTGTTCATTGTATTTTTTTTTTGCTTATGAGTATTATGGATGCAAGATTATAGTTGTTTTGTACTGTGTACTATCTTTGTCTTACTAAAATGAATATTTATTGTTCATGATAATAAAAACTAAAAATGAATACAATATTTATTTTGGGACGGAGATAGTGGTGGTGATATTTTTAAGAGGAAAAAAACATTGAGCTTATGTTCACATTTGGAAGGTTTTCTTATAAATACATATATACCCTTTTAGTTCATGATATGTCCCTTTTCTTCTGTCAATTCCTATTGAAGTACAATCTCCTTCAAATCATTTGTTGGTTATATGTTTCCCTTAAAAACCATGCTAATTCTGGTACTAAACAAATATAAACTTAATTATGATTCGTGTACATGGGTTGTCACAATTTTAGATGTCATCTCACATGTTGGTAGTTTTCTTTTCGCGCTTCCCCCCCCCCCACCCTTTTGGATTCCATTTGTTTATTTACTATGATTTTTTAATTGTATACTCCCTCCGTCCCTATTTACCTTACAAAAATTGTCATTTTTGGTGTCCCTATTTACATTACAAAATCTCAAAAAGGAAACTTTTAAACATTTTTTAAATAGTGGGACCCACTTGTCATACTCACAATAGCTATCCACTTACTTTTTTCTACCCACTTTCTCTCTCCCACTCAACTATCTACACTCACAACACATCAACTTTACAATAATTTTTTTAATCTTTGTGCAAAACCTCATTTTTGTAAGGTAAATAGGGACGGAGGGAGTATGCATGTGAACTGTGGAGGTACCGATTCATGCATAAGTATGTCTAATCTTAACTCTTTAAGAAATATCAAGAAACAATATGAAAAATTAATTCACATACTGTAGCTGTGAACTAAGCCCTTGAAAATGTTTGTAGATCACACTTATCGCGTCAAAATGATTGCTTGCGTCTGATCGTTGAAGTTTTTTTTTTTTTTTTTTTTGGTAGTGGGGGGTGCAGAGAAGGAAAGAAGTGGGCTATTGGAGATGACACATCTGGAATGTCTCGAATGAAAGAATCAACAGATGAATATAACTGTTTGTAATTGTGGAAAACTCAAATGTATCTGAAAATGACATTCTCTCTTCAGAAATGTAATGACATGCTTATGTTTTCCATGATATGTAATTTTGGAAAATGTGCTGGAAAAAAAAAACAAATATGAGAAGAGCATACTAGATTTTTCTGTCAAAGATTGTGAATTGAATGTGTGTTTAGTACTGTTGTAGGAGATGCTAAAAAAGGTCAAACCATCTAAAACCGACCAAATTGACTTCCTTGAATAATTGTTTCTAAGAAAAAATGTTTAGATGCTATTTGTTCTGCTTAATATTATTGTTACGAAAGTTCGCATAGTTATTCTAGACAAATTACCATATAGATTAAATTATAAAGACATGTTTCCTTTTTTCATACTTCACCTTTTTCAGACTGTCGCCTTTCCAGTATATTTAATTATGGACGATATTTATGCTATTTAAGTATTGCTTCAGGTCCCTTGGTTGCCAAGGCATCTAGCAAGCATGGAGGCATGCTGGATAGTCTCGACGCGAGGAGAAAACACAAAGTCTTTTGGGATTTCAGGTTAAGGCCAGTGTACATGGACCTTCAAATGTGAACGGAACATGAACACGAGCTGGTGTTATGGTTAAGCCAAGCAGTTCAAAATATTTTTCCCTTGCACTTACAACCATTTTGATGGGTTAATATTAGTCATCTGTGTTTTGCTTTCTATCAGAGGTTGTAATTCTTCATAGCGAAGCTCGCCATGTGAGCAGAATGTAAATATAATCCATGTGCATATAAATGTACAATAAAATGCACAAGCTATTTAATTGCTTTACATATGACTTTGGCTGGTCTAAATCTTACTGATTTTGTCATTGTTTTGTGTAGAAATTTGACTGACATTGGTATTAATTTTATGAGATTTTTTTTGGGGGGTGGGGGGATTATATATTGATGTTTATTACTATTAATTTGATATTGACAATAAAATGTAAAAAAAAAAAAAAAAAGGTGAGGGGATAGGAGGTGTGAATATTCTTTGTCTTCTAATATAGATATTTTTTAAAACAAACTTGAACTGATATTTGTGACTCTCAAATTTTAGGCTTATGATTTCTCAAGTAGACAGTGAACTATGGAAACATGCAGCTTATCGACAGTGGCGGATCTAGGATTTTCAACCACCGGGTGCACAATTTACACTAAATAACTTCATACTAAAAAATTTCAAAACGCAATTATATTCAAGGACATAATTAAGTACATAAGTTCAAAACAATTGTCTCATAAAAGAAAACAATACAACTAACAAATTAAATTTGCCCCTTACGCGTTTTCATACCTTGAAAACGTTTAATAACATCCTCCTCCTTAACTTTCTTAAGCAAGTCTTTTTCAATGAAACACAAAAGACAATCAGGATCCGAAGGAAGAGTACCCATATCAACAAATTCTTTACTAGCAGAAGCCATCACAGGGACTGATTGTTGACTAGGTGCACTATCAGAACTAGAATTACCCACCCCAAAATTAGTTTCACCATCCCCAATTTTTTTCCTTTTGATAAGAAATTTGTCCATATTCAATAATCAACCGAAAACACCAACAATCCTACAAAAACATCAATGGAGCCATTCGAACACACATATATATTTAAATTCAAACATTTAATCAACAATTATATTGAAATCACCCGAAATTTGAAAAGAAATATCAAAGCCCCAAAATTTATTCAAACCCTAGATGTCAATTTACTTCAATTCGGAGAGAGAAAATAGATGAGAGACTTGAGCTGAGGGTGCTTACAAGAGTGAATAGTGCAATTGTGCAAAAGATTAAGAAGCTTGGTGATGAAGATGGTGGATCCAGATCTGCAGTCGGCTCTTCCTTTCTCGACGTCCAGTCGTCCGCGAAGAAGGTAAGGTTTTTTTTTTTTTTTTTTTTCCTGAAAGGTCATTAAACTTATGCGCTGAGTTGTTTTCCCCGTAAACTTATGCATGGATTTGTTTTTCCTTCTACTAAGTGACACGCCCCCAGGTCCCGGGATCCCCTAATAGAACCTCGAACCTGGATGCGTGTGACTAACAAGAATCAAGAATAAACAAACAACTGGATGACAACTGTTTATAACAAACTGACATGATATATATACTCTAGAGTAAGGAGCTAAACTAGCTCACAACACGAGTTCTAGACAAGAAAATTTAAACCAAACATGATTATACACAGCGGAAACATGCCTAGCACAAATGCTGGCATTACAAGATGTCTAGAGAAAACAAGAGACAACAAGTCTACCCAAAAATACTGAGTTCCATAACCTATAACACATCGTCCTCACCAAAATGTAAAAGGACCACGATCCCCAAAAGAATAACCACCTGTGTAGTAAGCTCCCAGCTATGTCGAGCCTCACTTCGCACTATCACTAGCCTTCCTTTGATCTAAGGAAAACAATTAAACAAGGAACGGGGTGAAATAAATCTCAGTAAGCTATTAGATGCAACTACATGACATGTTATCATGCAATCTAAGTAGATACTCAAGTAATCATGTATCAAGTATCATCAAGTAACAAGTATATGAGAGGCTAAGCCAACTCATCAAGTAGCACATAAGGCTAAGTTATCACGTTACAAAGGATATTGCTTCCTTCCTTATTCCTCACAAGAATACCATTGTTGTCGTAGCTTGTATTACTTTGACAATCACGATCAATATCAAGAAACCGCTTATGCAGTATATATAAGAAGACCCGGTAACCAGTGTCATTCCCAAGATCAAGACTCACGAGGTGTTCAAGAGTTTAGCATTCACTTATATCAGGCGTATTGCTCTAATAAAGGAAGTTATGCCCTTACTATGGCATGTAGTAAGGGGTCAAGCGCAGATACATAGATCTCCGATTATCACTTTGGCCCCAGCCTCATGATAAGCGTGAATCTATATACCTCCGAACAAGCAAAAACCATCTGGACTCACACAAGAATGCACAAGTAGGTATTTACTTGAACTACGGGAGAATAACTAATCCAAAAGTAGTGGACTAGCTCATGACACGGAACATGCTTCAAGTAATCAAGAAGTCACATTGTTATCAAACAACTATATGCAATGTTTGCACATACACATCAAGAACATTTCTCAAACACGTTAGTGCTTGTTCATAGCACTTTCTAGTTCATTACCATACACATGTATTGGTGTCAAGTCATGTACAAGATTTTATCATCTTATATTCAAGTTCTCAATCCACTTCTATGGATGTTTAAGACATGTACAAGATTTTATTGTCTTATACTCGAGTTATCATTCCAATCTTTGGACATTCAAGCATGTATAAGAGTTATATCTTTTTCTCTTACAAGTTCTTAATCCTATTCTTAGGATGTTCAATTCCAAGACTTTGTTCTAATGCCCCTAAGGTGCACAAACATTGATTTCAAGACAAGCATAACACATTAGTGCTTGTTCATAGCACTTTCAAGACATAAAGAAGAGTTGTTACTCTTATACTTAAGTTCTCATTTGAGTTCTATAAGTGTTCATGTTCAAGACTAAGTTCTCATTTTAATTCAATGAGTATTCATGGTTAAGACCAAGTTCTGATACCCCTAAGGTGTCACAACACTTACTAGGATATCTAATACTAAGGCTCTATGCCTTAGGAGGGGTAAGGTTTCATTTCACTTTAGGTTTAAAACACTTTTATTTTTCAGGGTAAGTGGGCGGTCGCCTAAAATGGCCTGTGCAGTCGCACACAAGTAGGTCAATCCATTTGAAAAACCATCCAGAAAGATGGGCGGTCGCCCAGCCTAAAATGGGCGGTCGCCCAAGGTACCAAAATGCGAAATTTTTATTTCTTTCCCAGGTTGAATAATTTTCCGTCCCAAGCGTAGGAGTATAATTTTTACTAACATTTTAACACACCCAGGAGTGCATAACAAGACTCAAATCACTATTTCAAGTTACTCTTTCTTTCTTACACGGAGGGTTTATACTCCCTTTGTCCCAAAATTACAAGTATCACAAAAATTACCCCAAACACAAAATTTACAAGCACAAGTATCAGAAATAACATATATGAATGTTATTACAAGCAAGGGGGAACTAATAACTTACCTAGTCCGAAATCAAAGTCAAGGAAACTTATTTCTGTTCGGCCGGAAACGCTCTATTCAACGCCACGAATATTTATCCGGGATCGGAATCAAGAACGAAGGGATAATTAAGCTCGAGGAGTCGAGAATAGGGTAAAACTCTAACCCTAGCTTTTGAAACAGAGGAAACAACGTAAAGAAATTTGGGGAGAAATGCTTCTGAGAAGAAAGCAAACCCACAAGATATACTTGTAACTTTCCAAGAATGACACCTAGGCCCCTCAAGTTTCACTTTTAACAAAAAGGCCCCTAAAGTCAAATTTTAACAAATGACCCAAAAGTCAAAACTAAACCTTTAACCACCTTAATATTCTAAAGCAGTTAAGAAATTAACTCAAGTAAAACTAACACATAATATGCAAGTTCAAGTATTTAACAAGTAAGTCAAATATTTAACAAGATTAAGGATGGGGGTTACATCCTTCCCACCTTAAAGAAAATTCGCCCACGAATTTTACTTACCAAAATTTTCAAATAGGCTCGGGTATTTATCTCGCATCTCTTTCTCGGTTTCCCAAGTAGCCTCTTCTATTTCATGATTTCTCCAAAGGACCTTCACAATAGGAATCCTTTTGGTACGCAAGACTTGCTCTTTCCAGTCAATAATTTCAACAGGTTGTTCCTCATAAGACAAATCAGGCTGAAATGGAATAGCCTCATACTCAAGAACATGCGACTCATCCGCCATATACTTGCGAAGCATAGATACATAGAATACATCATGAATACCAGATAAAGAAGGTGGTAAAGCCACTCTATAAGCCAACTTCCCAACTCTTTCAAGAATTTCGAATGGACCGATATAACGAGGAGATAACTTCCCTTTCTTCCCAAATCTATTTACACCTCTACGAGGAGAGACTTTCAAGAATACAAAATCACCTACCTGGAATTCAAGATCCCTTCTGAGATGATCAGCATAACTCTTTTGTCTACTCTGAGCTGTGCGCAATCTATCTCTGATTAATTTCACACTCTCAACTGACTGTTGAACCATTTCAGGTCCCAAGAGTCTAGCTTCTCCCACTTCATCCCAGCATATAAAAGATCGACACTTTCTGCCATAAAGAACTTCATAAGGAGCCATTTCAATGCTAGACTGATAACTATTATTATAAGCAAACTCAGCCAAAGGAAGTTGAGTATCCCAACTGCCTTTAAAGTCAACAACACAAGCACGTAACATATCCTCAAGAATATGTATAAGTCTCTCAGATTGCCCATCAGATTGAGGATGAAAAGCTGTACTGAAATTCAATTTAGTACCCATGGCACCCTAAAGAGCCTGCCAAAATCGAGAAGTAAAACGAGGATCTCTGTCAGATACAATACTCACAGGAACTCCATGGAGTCGAACAATCTCCTGAACATACAAAGATGCCAACTGAGACAATGAATATCCCATGGAAACAGACAAAAAGTGAGCTGACTTGGTCAGTCTGTCCACTATAACCCAAACAGCATCATGGCCTCGTCTGGTACGTGGCAAACCAGTCACAAAATCCATCGTGATATGCTCCCATTTCCACTCTGGAATTTCTAATGGTTGCAACAAATCTGCTGGACGTTGATGTTCCACTTTTACCTGTTGACAACTCAAACATTTGGATACATACTCAGCAATTTCTCTTTTCATATTCTTCCACCAGAAATGCTTCTTCAAGTCTTGGTACATTTTAGTGCTTCCAGGATGAATAGTATACTTGCCTTTGTGAGCCTCTTCAAGAACTCTCTTTTTAATCTCAAGATCAACTGGAATAGAAACTCCGCCTCGAAAGGTAAGAATTCAATCACTGTTGAAAGAAAAATCTGGTTGCTTTCCTTCATTCATTCCACTAATAATTTTCTGCAATTCAGAATCAGTTACCTGAGCTTCTTTGATCTGTTGGAGTAAATCTGAAGTAGCCTTTATATTAGCAAGGATAATTCCATGTTTTGATTCACAAGGACTCAAATCACACAAGTCTTCTAACAATTTCCATTCACGAATCATCAAGCAAGAAATATAAGTCTTTCTACTCAGTGCATCTACCACAACATTTGCTTTCCCTGGATGATAAAGGATAGTACAATCATGATCCTTAAATTTCTCCATCCATCTACGCTGTCTCATGTTAAGTTCTTTCTGAGAAAACAAGTACTTCAAGCTCTTATGATCTGTGAAGACTTCAAATTTGGTTCCATACAAGTAATGCCTCCATTTCTGCAAAGCAAAAATAATCGCAGCCAACTCTAAATCATGAGTAGGATAATTCTTTTCATAAGGAGATAATTTTCGAGAAGCATAAGCTATTACCTTGCCATCTTGCTTTAAAACACAACCCAACCCTTCTTTAGAAGCATCAGTATAAACCAAGAAATTTTCAGAACCATTAGGCAAAGCCAAGACTGGAGCTGTGGTTAAGCGCCTTTTCAATTCTTGAAAACTTGCTTCACATTTGTCATTCCACTCAAAAGAAATAGATTTCCGAGTCATATTAGTCAATGGAGTAGCAATCTTGGAGAATCCCTCAATGAACCTCCGATAATAACTAGCCAAGCCCAAGAAACTACGGATCTCTGTCACTGTAGTTGGCCTCTTCCAGTTTACAACTGCTTCAACTTTGGAAGGATCTACTGTAATACCAGTAGCAGATACAACATGTCCCAAAAATGAAACCTCTTCTAACCAGAAAGCACACTTGCTGAATTTTACAAATAATTGTTTCTCACGAAGAACTTGCAATACCACTCTGAGATGTTGTTCATGTTCAGCCCGTGATTTAGAATACACAAGAATATCATCAATGAATACCACTACGAAACAATCTAGATATGGTCTGAAAATACGGTTCATAAAATCCATAAATACAGCTGGAGCATTTGTCAAACCGAATGGCATAACAATAAACTCATAATGCCCATACCTGGTACGGAAAGCTGTCTTTGGTATATCCTCAGATCTGATTTTCAACTGATGATAACCACTTCTCAAGTCAAGCTTCGAGTACACTACTGAACCTTGAAGTTGATCAAACAAGTCATCAATATGAGGTAACGGATATTTGTTCTTGATAGTTACCTGATTAAGATCTCTGTAATTAATACACAATCGCAGAGTCCCATCTTTCTTTCTGACAAATAACACTGGTGCACCCCATGGTGATACACTAGGCCAGATGAAGCCCCTTTCAAGCAATTCCTCAAGCTGTGTTTTTAATTCTCTCAACTCAGCTGGAGCCATTCTATAAGGTGCTTTAGAGATTGGTGCTGTACCTGGTAATAACTCAATACAGAACTCAAGCTCTCGATCAGGTGGCATGCTATACTCAGAAGAGAACACATCTGAAAATTCAGACACAACAGGAATATCTTCCATCTTGGGAACAGATAAACTCTTGTCAAGCACAGCACAACCACGAGATAAAAGTTTTCTAGCTTTTAAAGCAGAAATAACACGTATAGCACATAAAGGCCTATCACCTTCAAAGGTAAAATCAGGCAAACCAGGTATAGAAAAACTTACTACTTTTCTATGACAATCAACAAATGCATGATTCACATAAAGCCAATCCATGCCAAGAATCACGTCAAAGTCCCTTATAGTTAACACGACTAGGTCAGCAAGAAGGGCATGATCACCCACAAGAAACTCACATTTCTTGTAAACCTCAGAAGCAAACATGCAATCTCCCATAGGGGAAGATACTTCTATCACATAAGGCATAGAATCAGGAAGAACATGCAAATGCGACACAAAATGATATGCCACATAAGAATGAGATGAGCCTAGATCTATCAAGACTCGCGCTCTCGTACTAGAAAGTAATATAGTACCTCCTATGACCGCAGAAGACTCAGCTACACCCTGCTGATCTAGAGCAAACACTCGACCATAAAATTTAGGTCGACCCCCGCTATCTCTCTTAGTACCTGAGGCCTGTTGACTCGTACCCCCAACTTGACTTCCCTTGCCTTTTGGACAATTCTTGATAAAGTGCCCAGTTTCACCACAAGATAAACATTTTCCTTGCTTTAGCCAACACTTGTCTTCAGAATGGCCTTCTTTAAAACAATAACCACACACTCTCCTGGGACCTTGAACTGTTGTCTTAGAACCAGTTGATTCACTACCTTTACTTTCAGATGGTTGTCGAAATCGACGATCTTGGCGGCTAGATTTACCACCCTTAGAACCAGATCCCTGTGCTTTCTTTGAAACACGACCTGTCATGACTGTTCCCAATTTCACCTTATGTTCTTCAATGTCATTCTCAATCCCATAAGCCCTCTCCACTGCTTGTTGATAACTAGTAAGCTGTAGAGAAAGAAGTTGCTTCCTGTACTCGGTCTTCAATCCCTTCACAAACCTCTGTGCCTTCTTCGCTTCATTTGGAACTAAGTGATCACAATACCTAGCCAATTCTGTGAACTTGGTTGAGTATTGCCCCACTGTCAAGCTTCGCTGCTCCAGATTAAGAAATTTCATCTCTTTTCTGTCTTGGACCACTGCTGGAATAAACTGTGACTTGAATGCTTTAAGAAAATTCTCCCAAGTCAGTGGTACCCCTTCCAGTTCCCAGCTTCTATTCAGAACTTACCACCAATGTTCAGCAGCTTTCTCAAGTTTAAAGGTTGCAAATGTTACCTTATCACTTCCTGCACATCTCAAGGCTGTAAAGATCTTCTCTATACTTTTAATCCACTCTTCTGCCTTCTTAGCATCAAATTCCCCGTCAAAGCTATGAGGTTTCAACTTCAAGAACCTTGTAAGTCGATTAGGATAATCCCAGTCTATATTATATACAATCTCTTCTTGAGGAGTTACAGATCTCAGCTGATTACTACCACTAGTACCTTTAGAACTTATTGTACATGTAGGTAAACACTCGGCATTAATAACACCCCAAGACTAACCCATACCTAGGCCATAGACCCTATCCAGACTTAGAGAAAACCAAGGTAGCTAAACAGGGTAGCTAAACCAGGGTAGCTCTGATACCAACCTGACACGCCCCCAGGTCCCGGGATCCCCTAATAGAACCTCGAACCTGGATGCGCGTGACTAACAAGAATCAAGAATAAACAAACAACTGGATGACAACTGTTTATAACAAACTGACATGATATATATACTCTAGAGTAAGGAGCTAAACTAGCTCACAACACGAGTTCTAGACAAGAAAATTTAAACTAAACATGATTATACACAGCGGAAACATGCCTAGCACAAATGCTGGCATTACAAGATGTCTAGAGAAAACAAGAGACAACAAGTCTACCCAAAAATACTGAGTTACATAACCTATAACCATCGTCCTCACCAAAATGTAAAAGGACCACGATCCCCAAAAGAATAACCACCTGCGTAGTAAGCTCCCAGCTATGTCGAGCCTCACTTCGCACTATCACTAGCCTTCCTTTGATCTAAGGAAAACAATTAAACAAGGAACGGGGTGAGATAAATCTCAGTAAGCTATTAGATGCAACTACATGACATGTTATCATGCAATCTAAGTAGATACTCAAGTAATCATGTATCAAGTATCATCAAGTAACAAGTATATGAGAGGCTAAGCCAACTCATCAAGTAACACATAAGGCTAAGTTAACACGTTACAAAGGATATTGCTTCCTTCCTTATTCCTCCCAAGAATACCATTGTTGTCGTAGCTTGTATTACTTTGACAATCACGATCAATATCAAGAAACCGCTTATGCAGTATATATAAGAAGACCCGGTAACTAGTGTCATTCCCAAGATCAAGACTCACGAGGTGTTCAAGAGTTTAGCATTCACTTATATCAGGCGTATTGCTCTAATAAAGGAAGCTATGCCCTTACTATGGCCTGTAGTAAGGGGTCAAGCGCAGATACATAGATCCCCGATTATCACTTTGGCCCCAGCCTCACGATAAGCGTGAACCTATATACCTCCGAACAAGCAAGAACCATCTGGACTCAAACAATAATGCACAAGTAGGTATTTACTTGAACTACGGGAGAAGAACTAATCCAAAAGTAGTGGACTAGCTCACGACACGGAACATGCTTCAAGTAATCAAGAAGTCACATTGTTATCAAACAACTATATACAATGTTTGCACATACCCATCAAGAACATTTCTCAAACACGTTAGTGCTTGTTCATAGCACTTTCTAGTTCATTACCATACACATGTATTGGTGTCAAGTCATGTACAAGATTTTATCATCTTATATTCAAGTTCTTAATCCACTTCTATGGATGTTTAAGACATGTACAAGATTTTGTTGTCTTATACTCGAGTTATCATTCCAATCTTTGGACATTCAAGCATGTATAAGAGTTATATCTTTTTCTCTTACAAGTTCTTAATCCTATTCTTAGGATGTTCAATTCCAAGACTTTGTTCTAATGCCCCTAAGGTGCACAAACATTGATTTCAAGACAAGCATAACACATTAGTGCTTGTTCATAGCACTTTCAAGACATAAAGAAGAGTTGTTACTCTTATACTTAAGTTCTCATTTGAGTTCTATAAGTGTTCATGTTCAAGACTAAGTTCTCATTTTAATTCAATGAGTATTCATGGTTAAGACCAAGTTATGATACCCCTAAGGTGTCACAACACTTACTAGGACATCTAATACTAAGGCTTTATGCCTTAGGAGGGGTAAGGTTTCATTTCACTTTTGGTTTAAAACACTTTTATTTTTCAGGGTAAGTGGGCGGTCGCCTAAAATGGCCTGTGCGGTCGCACACAAGTAGGTCAATCCATTTGAAAAACCTTCCAGAAAGATGGGCGGTCGCCCAGCCCAAAATGGGCGGTCGCCCAAGGTACCAAAATACGAAATTTTTATTTCTTTCCCAGGTTGAGTAATTTTCCGTACCAAGCGTAGGAGTATAATTTTTACTAACATTTTAACACACCCAGGAGTGCATAACAAGACTCAAATCACTATTTCAAGTTACTCTTTCTTTCTTAGACAGAGAGTTTATACTCCCTTTGTCCCAAAATTACAAGTATCACAAAAATTACCCCAAACACAAAATTTACAAGCACAAGTATCAGAAATAATATATATGAATGTTATTACAAGCAAGGGGGAGCTAATAACTTACCTAGTCCGAAATCAAAGTCAAGGAAACTTATTTCTGTTCGGCCGGAAACGCTCTATTCAACGCCACGAATATTTATCCGGGATCGGAATCAAGAAAGGAGGGATAAATAAGCTCGAGGAGTCGAGAATAGGGTAAAACTCTAACCCTAGCTTTTGAAACAGAGGAAATAACGTAAAGAAATTTGGGGAGAAATGCTTCTGAGAAGAAAGCAAACCCACAAGATATACTTGTAACTTTCCAAGAATGACACCTAGGCCCCTCAAGTTTCACTTTTAACAAAAAGGCCCCTAAAGTCAAATTTTCACAAATGACCCAAAAGTCAAAACTAAACCTTTAACCACCTTAATATTCTAAAGCAGTTAAGAAATTAACCCAAGTAAAACTAACACATAATATGCAAGTTCAAGTATTTAACAAGTAAGTCAAATATTTAACAAGATTAAGGATGGGCGTTACACTAAGTTCACACCCCTTCCAGTTAAATTACCACTCTATTTTTTTGGGGGGTGCACTTAGTAAAAAAATTAATTAAAAAATTGGGTTGATCGGGTGCACGTGTACCCCCTATTAACATGCAAGATCCGCCCATGCTCTTAACCCCAAATTCCATGGACTTTTTACCCTCTCTTTCCATTTATGCCTGAAATTGATAGATTTTTGTTTCTTTGGCAGAACGTATGAACACAGAGAATATTTTTTGACTACAGCGGGCTACAGGTAAAATCGTTCTCCTTTTTTTTCCTTGCTTTGATGATGCTAGATTTTTGGACTCTGAAATCAGATCTTCTCTTTAATCAGGTGCTTCTTGTTTTTTCATGCATCGTCGCTGCAGTTTCTTCGGTTCTCTGGTCAGTGCTCGAATAATCTTAATTATCAAAAAATCATCTAATGGCCCTCAATTGACGGTTTCTGTTTATGCTCATTGTTCTCCTCTTCCTCCAACACGAGTCGTTGCCCCATGACGGCAACCAATTGCACCGAGGAGATCTCACCTTTTTTTTCTCGGTGTTGATCGACGGCAAAGTTGGTGTTGTTTTGCGGGTATGGATGACCCAATTCTGATTTATTTGTGGTTCTCTTTGAATTTCATTGTATTATAGACTCTCTTTGAATTTCATTCTTGCGTTAGTATTTATCCAATTAATAATTTTAAATTGAATTCTCACCTTTAAAAATACTGTATTTCAAGGGTTTTGTATAGCCTATCATTTCATTTGCAGCTATTTGGGTTTCAGTTTTAGATTGATGTTCTGATATCAGCTATTTGCTGAATTGTCCCTCTTTCGTAGGTCTTTGCAAACAACTGCAAATTACACATAGCATTTGACAAATACTGGAGACTGACGGACGTTCTTCTTTTGATTTATAGGTTTGTTTGTACCTTGATACATTTCACTGAAGTGTGTTTCTTTTGTTGTTGTTGTCTGTCGTCTTCATGCCACAAAAATAAAAGTGGTGAGGGAGGTAGGTGTGTCCTAGAGAGAGGAGTTAAATCACCTCCGACTTAGAAGCTTTCTAGAGGGAGCCAAAGGGAGCGAAGATTACTCCCTCCCCTTATAGTAGATCTTTTTGGGCATTCCTTTTGGGTCGTTGGACATTCATTTTGAGACGGAACATTCATTTTGGGACGGAGGTGGTAGTTTATTTACAAAGAAGAGAGCAAAGTTCATTGGCCTTGATCAGCAGACGAT
Source organism: Campanula takesimana (assembly GCA_026119855.1). Classification (NCBI taxonomy): domain Eukaryota; kingdom Viridiplantae; phylum Streptophyta; class Magnoliopsida; order Asterales; family Campanulaceae; genus Campanula; species Campanula takesimana. The sequence goes on along the minus strand of JAOWBW010000316.1, from coordinate 1,170,882 downwards.
GGTATGAGTTTATGAATAACTTTGCTAATCAGAAAGTTTAGTCTTATCATGGAGGCTTTCTGAGATCATACATGACTTCGATGGATGAGAACTTCATGAGGTTGAGAAATGGGACAATCTCATGGACATGACAAAGAAGTGCTCCAAACCTAAGGTTACTGGTTTTTTTTTTCCCCAAGTTAAACAGGTAGTAATTAGTTTTTTTTTGTTTTTTTTTTTTTTGACCTGGTGTATTAGAAGAGATTATCTTATACTACCTCCGTCCCAACTCAATGCGCACGTTTACTGTTGGGCACAAGATTTAAGGAGAGAGTATTTATATTCAAAAGTATTGTGAGTGGAGAATAATGAGTGGTTGGGAGGAAGAAAGAGAATGAGTGGAGAATAATGAGTGGTTGGGAGGAAGAAAGAGAATAAGTGGAGAATAATGAGTGGTTGGGAGGAAGAGAGAGGATGAGTGGAAGATTATAAAAGTAATAAAAAACTTTCCTTTTTTGGATTGTGCACATATCAACGACACCCACTTAAAAGGTAAGTGTGCACATTGAGCTGGGACGGAGGTAGTACTAAAGGGTGTATATCCAGCTGTTAGTTTCCATTTATTACCTTGACTTTACCTGTGATTGTGTGTGAAGTACTCGCTCCATCGCATAATTATAGTCTCACTTTTTTTTTGGTATACTAGACTTTCTCAAAATTAGTCTATTTATAACTTGTTTTCATACTATCACCGTTTTGTACTGTCATTGTTTTCGTACTGTCACCGTGCCATCGGCACGGGCACGAGTACTAGTGATATCTACACACAATGGCCAAGTCAGATTTTTTCAGAAAGGGTCAACTTCTTTTTTTTTTCAAGGTAAACATTATAGTTAAGATATTCAAATTTAGCATACGTTACGTTAAAATAATGATTTTATGTACAATTATACGTTCCAAAATGAAGAGAGTCGAATGACCCCCCTTGCCACTATCTACAGACCTTGTTTCTATTCATTTATACCCTTTATATCGTGCATTTTTCGTCAGACTTACTCCAAATGGCGGATCTTGAGTTTCCGTCCAGCGGGTGCACAAATTACACTAAAAAATCAAATTATAATCGTCGTTTACTCTATTACATGTTATAATATACAAAACTTTAAATAATACTCCCTCCGTCTTAAAATGAATGTCTGAAAAACTTTCAAATTTGATCTTTATTTTGTATTAAAATATAATTATATGGTGTTTTAATAAAAAAAAATATGGTGAACAATAAAGAAAGAGAAATCAAAATATCATTTAAATATAATTCATATCAACCAATAATTATCATGATCAAAATCAAAACAAAATTGAACTAGCAGCTCAAATTGGAAGGGCATAAAAGCCAAATTGGAGGGGAAGCATGTAATAACTTAATAATTGAAATACTAAAAATGCCTATGCTAGGATTCGAACTCTATTTTTCTAGTAAAAGAAAGCTAGACTCTATCCATCTATACTACAAAGTAATTTGTTTTGGGGGTGCACAGATATATATATATCATACATATAATATTATTTTTTTCTTCTTAAATACAAAAATTCACCGGGTGCACTTACACCCCCTTCTTATACTGAAGATCCGCCCCTGCTTACTCCTTTCATCGCATAGTAAATCCCAATTAATTTATTAGACAAAAGTTATTATCAAATATATGGACTTAAATAAAATGTGTTTGAATTTAGTTTACGCCATTCTTTCTTTATTATTGTACATTTGGAGTAAGACAATAACTATTTCAGAGGGGAGTAATCATGTTAGAGAAAATAGGCTTTTCTAATAAAAAAATAGCTTTCTAAAATTAATAAATGACTTAAATTATTACATACAAGAGTCCATTTGAAAGTATAATTAGTGGAGATTGAATCTCTGATATTTCATATAGAAACAAATTGAAAATAAATGACAATATATAAATTGACAGGAAAATGTGTTCGTTGAAGCTTGTTTTTTTTAGCCAAGCTACAATGTTTCTAATACAAAGTAGAGGAGGGGGATCGAACTCGCAACCTCCCAAAGGAAGGAGTGAGCCCATGCCACTGAGCTAGAAGCTCGTTAGCCATTTGTTGAAGCTTGTGTTGAACATGGTTTTCACAAGAAAAATTTGCCTCATACATACAAGTGCTCACGTTTATTTTGATAATCTTTAAGATGTAACAAATTCTTCAAATCGACAAAAGAAGTTATTCGTATTGATGATTTTCAGGAACTTCGGAATTGGAAAGAAGTTTATGCTTTAAGATACTTCTCTCTTCATATAACTGATGTTACTATCAAAATATGAAAGAAGATCAACATTGCAAAGAAAGAGGATTAATACTCTTTGATTAACATTCCCATGATGAGTGAACAATACAATATACTCACTCCGTCCCACCCGACTTAAGATTCTTGATCAAACAATTTATATTTTGATCAAATATTTGATGATGCTAATAAAAATTTAAAACTTGTTATTGTATCACGATTAATAATAAACTAAATAATTATATTTAGATTTTCATTAAGATAATTATTTTTTTTCAAATTGTTGATCAAAGTATAAATTGCTTGACCAAGATTCTTAAGTCGGGCGGGGCAGAAGGAGTATACAAAACTAATCTAACAACTTTTTACCACTTGACTAACTGTCCTAACAGACTAAATAAATGAACCAATGAAATGACTACATCTGTACAAGACTATATACAAGAAACAAAAATTGACAATCACCTTGAACTTTCTTATTTATCTTCATTTGTCCTTTGTTTGTAGGTATATACACCACCAAACAGCTCTAGCTCAAGCGGTATCTAATGTTAACTTCCCATGCGAAGGTCACGAGTTCGATTCCCATTAGGGAGATTTGTGTTAGCCTATTTTTAAGTCTAGTTGTAGCCTTCATGGCATTATGAATTAATAAAAAAAAGTCATTTAAAAAAAAAAAAAAAAAAAATTAGATATACAGCTTTTTGCAGACATATGCACTTCATGTTTTGGCTCTCTATTTAACTGAATGTTGTTGCAGCATTTATCTTCATCATTTGCCTCTTTGGTGTGTGAACTGTATTATCTGTAATACCCCACCCCACCCCCACCCCCACCCCCTCCCCCTCCAACAAGTTGAAAGGGGAGAGAACCCTTAACTTGTGTATTACTCCTATGTCCCAGAAAGATAGTTTTATTTTGATTTTTTATGATCAACAAAAATAAACTTTGACCAAACATTGGTGTCAATTTAATAAGCACAATTAAATTTAAAAAATTGTTATTGATAAATCACTTAATGATTTATCAATTACAAATTTTAAAATTTCACTAGAATGATTAGATCGTCACCAATGCTTGGCCAAAGTTTATTTTTGTTAACCATAAAAAATCCAAATGAGACTTATTTTTCCGGGACAGAGGGAGTATAACATCTTCCCTAATCATAAGTTTAATATTGCTAACCAGGTCACTCTTTTTGGACGCTTCCACTACTTCTCTTTTTCCCTTTTCCTGAGAATTAATTAAAACCCTTAGGGGGTGTTTGGTTCGTGGTAAAGTGGCGGAATGGAATGGTGAATTCCCTTTGACCAATTCCATTCTCATGTTTGGTTCATTCTTTCTAAAATTTCTATTCCATTGGAATGCCCAATTCCTTCAAATGAAGGAATTTATCATTCCATCATAAAATGGATGGAATGTTCAATTCCCCCAAATTCATTCCATTGGATTAAAGTCAAATTTACTATTATGTTATCATCAACATTTTTTAATGACCAAACTACCCCCAATCCAAATCATATACTCATCAAATCCATAAAACGCGATTTCATTTTTCATCAGCGATCCTGTTCTTCTCGTTCTCGGTCTCGCCTTCCTCCTGCGCATCCAGCGTCGCCGTCGCCCTCGCCGCAGGTAAGTTCCCTCTCTCTTCTCTCCTCTCTCGTCTATCTCTCTCTCTCTCTCTCTCTCTCTCTCTCTCTCTCTCTCTCGATTATGTTTAAAAACCTTTTTCTTTTTCTCATGTCCGCAGCCCTTCCTCAGGCCGCCGCCCTAACATCACCGCCGGTAAGTTTGTCCTCCCTCCTCTCTCGTTTTGCTTGTCTAGTCTCTCTTCTGTGTTGTAGATTAAAAACCCTAATTGGTGTTTGTAGATTAAAAACCCTAGAAATGCTGAAATTTTACTAGCTCAGATTTTTGAAAGACACCCAGATTGTTTGTTGTTGAAATGTGTGGTTTCCATTTGTGGCTTTGATGTTGAATGCTGTGTAACCCCAGTTGGTTTTCTTTAGTATCTGCATTTTGGATCCTTTATTAATGAGGTTGTGGGTAAATGTGTTTGGGGTATTTTGATTGTCGAATGTTTGCTGATTGATATTTTCTTAGGCAAAGTTGTTATGTAGTATGGCTTGATATGCTCCATGGGACCATGATTCACAGGCTTGAACTTTTCTGGATATTATGTGATTGCTATTCTTGGGCTGAAGTTGGAGGCCCAAACTGGATAACATATTGAAAAGAAAAAAAAAAAAACATAGAGTGAACAAAAGGGTATTTTGGACATTTTATCATATAATAATTTCATTCCAACATTGTTGTCTTGAATCCAAACAAGAATTACCAAGGAATTGAATGACAATTCCATTCCATTATGTGTCAACCAAACACAAGGTTTGACCACTTTCCATTCCTTTCCAATTCCTCAAGGATTCCCATTCCATTGACCATTCTATTTCTTCATTTTTTTTTCTGCCGAACCAAACATCACCTTACTCACTTGCAACAGGAGTACGTAGTAGTATTATGTGAATTTTCCTCCCCTTGTAACCTTCACTTTATTCCGTCTTTCTCCCCGTCAAAAAGCAAATGTATTAAATTTCAAACATAACCAGTTACCCTTGCAGCTATTATAAATTAATTCCTCCGTCCCAAAATACTTGTAATTGTAGGATTTTCACACAAATTAAGAAAATCAATCAATACATGTCTAATGGACTAAATTACCCTTGACATATAACAAGTACCAAGACAATTAAATGATTTTACAATGACAACTACCATCATAAATAAGGGTATATTTGACAAACAATGTCAAAGATGTCTAGATAAAAGCAAGACTATAAACATTTTGGGACAAATTTTAACCCCTTAAACTACATGTATTTTGGGACGGAAGGAGTAGCTTTTTTTACCCGCATTCATCTCAACACAAAAATCTTTACAAATTTGGAACAATAAATGCAAAATTTCTCCAGAGAAACTCTAGATCTGGTATTTATTACTCTATCCATCTCATTAAAAATTACAAAATTTATCATTTTAAGTTTTTCGTATAAATTGTAAAATCCAATAAGCAGTATTCACTAACTTATTTTTTCATGATTTCATACACTAGCAATAGCAAATAAGTACTCCCTCCGCCCCATTTCAAATTGCAAATACTAGGTTGACACGGGGATTAAGGGAAAAAATGAAAAAGGTGATGTGTTGTGAGTGTTGATAGTTGAGTGGGAGAGAGAAAGTGGGGTAGAAAATAGTTAGTGGGTTAATGGATGTGAGTGTGCAAGTGGGTTAAAACTTGCCATTTTTGGATTTTGCAATTTTAGTTGGGAGACCTTTTTTGTTAAGTTTTGCAATTTGAAATGGGACGGAGTGAGTATGTACCAGGGAGTAGAGCCGTCAATACGGGCTGGCGGGGTGGGTTGGGCCCAACCCACCACAGCCCACCTTCAAACGGGGCGGGGCGGGCTGGCCCAAATTCTTGGCGGGCTGAGAAAATGCCAACCCAACCCACCCCACCTTGGGTTAGCGGGCCAGGCGGGCCAGACGGGCCAGACCCAAAAGACTATAATATATTTTTTTTTATTATTTTTTTGTGATTTTCAGTTTAATAAGCCACCAATTAGTTAAAAAAAACAACATTTATGCCATTTCTGAAATGAACAAAGCAACAGAGACTGATCATCAATTCATCATCAACCTAATTAACCTAATCCATGAAAAAAAAACAGAGACTGATCATCATCAACCTAATCAACCTAATCCATGAAAATTAATAGATGAAATTAGGCATCGAAACTTCTTAACCTAATTTTTTCCATAAGAATCATACCTAAAATCAATCTATATAATCAAATCGAGAAATAAAGCTAGATTGATCTAGATCTGAGAAAGGGAGAAGGAGAGTGGCGCAGCGACGGCGACCGGCGATGGTTGACTTACCAGAACAGAAGGCGATGGACGGCGACCGTCGATGGTAGCGACTGCGGACTGGCGACGACCGCTATGGTGGCGACTGGCGAAGTGGCGATGTTGGCGGCGCCGCACCGGTGAGAGACTGGGAGTTGAGACTTGACTCTTGAGAGAGGATGAACGAAATCCAAATGTTGTCGAAAAATGAAAGATAGAAACTGTGAAACCCTATTTGTTTTTTTAGAAAAAAAAAAAAAAAGGGGAAAACAAGTGGGTTGGCCCGACCCAGCCCGGTCCAAACCCGTTTAACCCACGACCCAAATGGGCTAGCCCAAATTGGCCCACTTGCATTTAAGTTCGTATATTTCAAGCCCAACCCATCCCTAATCCATAGCGGGCCGGGCCGGTCTAACGGGCTCAACCCAAATTGACGGCTCTACCAGGGAGTAATTGTGAGTCACAAAAGTTGTGAGTTGTGACATTTTAGATGCACAAGAAAAGAAGCACACGTGGGTAGGAAGACAGACAGGACAGGTGGTCACGTGCGGTATGTTGTCATGATTTCATACACACACGTTACTCGTGAACTGGCCTTTTCTGCGTCTGTAATCAGTCTAATTTCTGTATGTAATTGATTGACGTATTTACCAAAAAAAAAATAAAAAATAAGAAAGTAAAACGTGTTTTTGCAAATGAAGCTGACGCTTAGCAAAGCATTATAAATGTTAGTGTTCATATTATAAATTACCAATCATTCAAACTAACACTGACACTTACAATAAACGTCAGTTATTTACAAAAATGTTCCGCCTGTTTTAAAACAACTTCCCATTTTTTACAAAAAAATGTCACCGCGTCATTTTAGAAAAAACGTTTTACGCGAACTTAGGGAAAACACGTTTTCCCCTAGTTTTTCACTTAAATAAATCCCTGAGATTAATTTTTTTTTTGAAGGAGTCCCTGTGATTAATTAATAACCATTAAACGCTCAACTGATCCCATTAGTTATCATATTTTTACGACTGCTTAACTGATCTCATAAAACTTGTTCGATTTTACTCATTTTGATAAATTTTTTTAGGAATTATGATTATTTTGACTAAATATTAATTAAATAGAATTTTTTTAATTACCTTTCTAAAATCTTAGAAATTATTACTGATAGCATCTTAATGAAGCATCAATAAAAATATTTCAAATTTTATGAGTATTAAATTTGTATACTTTTATTTCCCAAAAAAAAAACAAGTTAATCATAAAATTTAAAATGTGATTATACATTTAGAACGATTTACATAAGATTACTGCGAGTATCCAGATTATTTAAACATAGTAACTAAAAGTGCAACCAGTCCATTTCTTAAGGCATAACAAATACTATAATGAAAGGCAAATAAAGAATTAACAATAAAAAGGTAAATTTGTTAAATGAACCAATGCTTTTGTAATATAGGAATACTTTTGTTATGGCTCTCTTTGGATTCGCCATCTAGAATTTGTTCATGATTTATTTTTAAATATAATTTAAATTAATGTGAAAATATGAAATATAAACAAAAGAATTCAAATGGAAAGAATAAAAAAAAACCAAGATATAATAATTATCAACAATTGTGTTGTTGTTTTCAATTCCATTTAATTTGTATTTCATGTTTCTGGTTTTTGATTTTTCGTTGTACTAATAAGTTTCTCCCCTTTGTTGGGAGCCGTTGCTTACTCCCCGCCGTTGGGAGCCTATGCTTATGTGCTTGTTTGTTGTTTTTTTCATTATGAAAAGGCAAATGATGAATCTCCACAACAAAAAGGTGATCATTATTCTTACTACACAAGGAAGCTTTGTGGAATTTGAGATGTCTGGTGGACGTGGTCGTGTCAACCCGGATTCTCTAGTATATCAGGTTCTCAGCGCAAAATATTATCTGATGGGGGATTTTTTAAATACCGGATGGAGGCAGTTTCCAAGTTTTTCTTGGAGTAGAATCCGAACGTCTCAAAATTTCGATCAAAACTGTATTTGTTGTAGTTTTAGAGATGAAACATTTACATATATTTGGAATGACCATTCAATCTTTCTGAAGTGCCATTTCTTTTAATATTGTGAATGAATATGATTTGTCGTTTGTTCAAAAAAAAAATTATCAACATAAAAATTAATCACCTATCCAATGAGGACATATAGTTTCTAAATTCAATTAAAACAAAATAATATCTTAGATAGGAGGGGGACCAAGGACCATTGAAATTGATCCCATAAAAATCGTACTCCCTTCGTCTCAGTTTAAAGTTCTTACTTTTCTTTTTGGTTTGTCTCAGTTTAAAATTCTTAGTTGCTTTATTCCATAAATGGAAAAGAATAAATAGTGCTTTGGAAAATCTTGCCTTCAAAAAGTTCATTTAATTATAAAAAAAACCATTACTTACCTAACTTAATTTCACACACTTGCTTTATAAACAGTGTTTTGGACATTTATATCCTTCAATCTCTACTTTTGGTTGACTCATTTCCATTGTTTTTTCCTTAATTTCTTAATAAGCGAGCATAGTCAAACTAAGAACCTTAAACCGGGACGGACGGAGTACCAAGTTTACTGTATATAGTGGATGTGCATACTCCCTCCGCCTCATTTTAAGAGTTAAAAATAGGTGGGTTCAAGAGTTAAGAAAAAGGTGATGTCTTGTGAGTGTTGATAGTTAGGTATGAGAGAGAAAGTGGGGTAAAGAAGAGTTAGTGGATAATTGTTGTGAGTATGATATGTAGGACACACTTTCCATTTTAGGATTTTGACTCTTAAAATGTAACGCCCTTTTAACAAAATTTGACTCTTAAAATGGGACAGAGGGAGTATTTCATATAATCTCTCTTATAAAATTATTTTTTTGACTTGTTGACGTCTCTATCTAAAATATGTGATTACTTATATATATGTATGCTGTTTATACAATATTAAAATTATATCATGACTAATTTTTTTGTTGAAAATATAATATTTATTTTAGAAAATATTAAAAAATAAAATAAAAGGATTTACTTTTTCCGTCCTAAAATGATATTTATATTTGACTATTCAATTTTTTTAATAATATAAACACTTACTTCATTAGCCATGTTGTTTTTATACTCCCTCCGGTCCAAAATAACTGTCTTTTTTTACATTTGCACAATTCTTAAGAAATGCATTGATTATCATGATTTAGTAACAAAAGTGCCAAATATACCCCTATTAAGTAAGCATCTTTCCTACATTAAAGTCTCACACTATGACAATTAATAAACCATAACAAGTTTCAATGCAAGGGTAAGAAGGACATTTAGCTCAAAAGTGACAATTATTTTTTACCAACATTTTGTTCCAAAAGTGACAGTTATTTTAAATCGGATGGAGTACACATTTAAGCCTAAATTGTAGAAATGTGGAAAAAAAATTAAAAATATAAAAATCGTTTCGTGAGAGAGGGAGTATTATAAAATTAGAGTATGAATAGTTAGCACTAATAGACAAGAGTCCAATGGAATTCGGTTGGTGAGTAGACAAACGTAGGTTGTGTTATGTAGACCAAAGCTTGAGGTGTGGCCCTACCTACACATATAGGGCATTATATATGCACCAGCAAAGTATGTATGGTTGGTCAAAAACACCATCCATATTATGCTTATACGCAGGACCATTTTGCTTCCACCATTCAATTATTTCCTCATTTTGGTCTCTCTCTCAACAACCCTATTAATGTTCCAAAATAGGACAAGTGCTACCCTCCTATGAAAATAATATGAGTAGGGATGGAAATGGGTCGAATACGGTCCGGGCAAAACCCGTATCCGACCCGAGGCAACCGTAGCTTGTACCGAACCCGTCCGTATCTGACGATGGCAAATCCGAATCCACCCGTATCCGCCATGGCTGACCAGTTTTTTTTTTTTTTTTTTTTTTTAGTATTACTCAATTTAAACCAGTCAAAGATTCATATCGGGTTGCACTCTTCTGCCAATCAAAGTAACTAATAAGGAGGCGGAAAAAATCTTTCAGACAAAAGATTATCCAAAAATTAAATTAAAATGACGGGATGATTACATAGTTATGAATTAAAAGGGATAGTAAGAAACCCTAGATTTTTTGACAAAATTTGAAATTCGAATCGCAGATACGCAGAGGTGAATTAAAAGGAACAAACCCTAAGAAAATTGAACACTTACCTTGGACGGCGGGGTAACCGGTGGTGGCCGGAGTAATCTTGGAGGCTGGATCGTCGGCTCGTCGCTCTACCCAGGTCGGCGTCGGCGTCGCCCCCCCTCTCTAGGCAGTAACGGCGGAAAAACCCTTAACAATTGAACCTCTCGCTCAGTCACTTGAGATATACAAGATTAGGGGAGTAATAATGAGTGAAAGTAAGGGTAAAATAGTAAATATCCTTATATAAATACTATCTGGGTCGGATACGGGTGGATCTCATGAAGCTACAGAACCCGTATCCGAACCCGCCGGGTTTTGGAAAGTTGTTATCAAACCCACCCATCCCGGGCCGGATTATCTCGGAAACGGATCGGGTTCGGTAGAATAGCCATCCCTATAAGTGAGTTACAAAAATGAGTATTTTTTCATTCGTAACACATAAACATTTTAGTTTTTATATTATCACAATTGATTGTTATAGTATTGGACGGTTTTAAAATTATAAATGAGGGATTATTTTGTTTTACAATGTCTACGTCTGGAAGCGAGAAAAGAGATCAAACTCTAGCATTCACCGAGAGTGAGACTTGACTTTATCACTTGGTTCATTTAGAGACTATAAATGAGGGATTTTTAAAAGGCTAAAAACTAATTTTCCCTATAGTCTAGTAAAAATTTGTTTTCAAAAAAGATTTTAGAAATATAGTACTCTCTTTGGTCCTGCTAGAAAAAATTAACAATGATAGTGAGTTTCTCAAAATTACGATATGACAAAGATAATATGAATCAAAAATTAAATGAGATACAGATGAAGTAAAATAAATTTTAAATTTGAGGTTATCTTGGCAAGCATCCCTGATATGAAACGACATTCTAAATCGAGTCAGTCTTATGAAAAACCTGTTTTACACTAATAGATGTGTAAAACTTATTTTGCATTAAGAGATTTTGTTTTACATAAGACAAATTCTCAGGTACAACCGTCGCACGGGCGCGCGGCGCGTTATGAGCCACTCGCTGGTTCACCCAGCCGCGCGCTTCCACGTGTCCCCTTAAAAAAAACCCATTAACTTTAAAATGATATATCTTGAGATTTTATAACTTAGAAAAAAAAATAAAAATACTGTTGTGTTCGTCTCGACGAGACGAATAAAACTACATAGGTCATGATATGGTTTTATTTTTTAAAAAAAACATATTTTTTTTATACACAAAAAGTTTGAGTTGCTTGTCAGCCGAGATGTAACACTCTGTTCTAATAAAAGTAACAGTTTTATATTCAAAAAGTAACACTTTTTTACAGTCAAATGTAACAGCATTTTTACAAAAAAAAATGGGTTTGCATTTCAATTGTTACTTTCTCAATAAAAAATTGTTACATTTCAGATATAATGTTACATTTAAGAATATAAACTGTTACAAATTGAGAAAAAAAATGTTACATTCATTTTTTATAAAATGTAACATTAGTTTAGTTTGTCAATCCTATGTTAATTTTGAGAGAAAAAAAGGGTTACATTTGAAAAAAATGAGTGTTCATTCCTTTATAAAAAGTGTTACATTAGTTTAGTTGCCAATCTTTATGTTATCTTTTATCTATTGCAGCAAAATTGTGGTACATATTTTTTTAAAAAGTGTTACATTTGAAAGAAAAATGTTTACATTTCGTTTTAATAAGTGTTACTTTTGTTGGGAGGAAAAAAAGTTGGATGTGGCAAAAAAAAAAAAAAAAAAAAAAAGGAAAAGTCGCCTGGCTCGTCGCACAGCGTGCGGCGGGTGTACAGGAGACCTGCTCTTTACATAAAAGGATGAAAACAAGTTTTACACTAAAACGAATGTAAAACAAGTTTTTCTCAAAATTTTCACTTCTAAATCTATTTCAGATAGAAATATTCTCGCATATAATTGATGTTTCAGAAATTCTACAGTAATTTTCATTTTATTTTTTATTCCAAAAATGATAAAAAGAAAATTATTAAAAAAAAACTATGTCCCAAAAATATTTATACATTTTTAATATTTAACTACATGAAAAATATACATTTGTTAATAACATTTAAACATTCACATAAAGATATACACTCCACGCATGACTTTTTAAGTTTTAAGTTTTTCATCACAAAATTACTGTAGTCCTTCTGTTAATATAGAAGAAATAATTAATTTGACTAAATATTATCTCTGAGACGATCTAAGTGATAAAGTGAGATAAGGTGTACCTATACTTGAAGAAGTAAGTGAGCTTCAGTCTTTCTTTTTTTTCTACGAAGTTGTGATACAAGTTCTTAGCGTAAGTGGCGTTGATATGAGCAAAACCTTATGGTTTTCCTATCGACTTTACAAATACTAAATACGTTACATAAATTTATAGCTATTCTTATATCCACTAGGATGGTTTCCATTGAGTAAGGGGGACGGAGTGAGCCAGCAAGCTAGTTGCGAGTCCGTTAACACGGTGATGTTTGTGAAATTGTGTCCCACTACCCATTCCCTTGCTTTGAGTATTGCCAAGCATTAACAACTGGAATTGAGTCAAAATTATTTTATACGTAAAATGTTAGCACATAATAATATGCAAATTTAACTAGAAAAGTGGTCAAAATTAAAATTTAAAGTATTTTTTGTTCAACAGAACAGAAAGGGGTCAAAATCTAAATTTCTTATTCTAGTACTAAAAGATACATTTTCCAAATTTCAAAGGTAGTAATTATATTAATATGTAATCTTTCCGTCTCATAAACAAGTTACTAAAGTTGAATTTGAATGCACGAGGATTAAATATATATATATATAAATAATCCCTTTGTCCCGAAATTGATTATTTCATTTGACATTTTTCATTGTCTCATTTTTTTTTTTATCTATTTCTACAATTTGAGCTTAAATGTGCATAAATACAACATAGTTAGTGAAGCAAGTGTTTATATCTTTATAAAGTTTGAATAGTCAAATGAGAAGATCATTTTGTGATGAAGAGAGTATAATATTGATACTGAAATAGGTGTTGTGAGTATGAAAAGTAAAGTAAGAGATAAGTTGTAGGGTAATGAATAACAAGCGAATTACTCATTATTGTGAGAGGTTGGAAGTTAAGTCTCATTAAATAAATCAAATTTCTATTTCTTAAATAACCTCTCTTTTTTATTATAAAACAACCTAAAGGAAAATAAGTGATTTTTATAACAAATGGAGGTAGAAAAAACAAAGAAAAAAAAAAAGGTCCCTTGGCTCTAGTCTCTCTACTAAAGCCTCGCCATTGGCCACACGGTTTTTAATTTTTTTTTCCCCTAACAATTGAGTGATCAAAAAAACAATCATTGGTTGTGGTTTAAATATCAAAGAGTGAGAATCCAGTGATCTCAATACTCTAAAGCAGTGTAGAGGTAATTTAAATAAATTTAAATTTTCTCTGCAAAATTTTGTTTATATTTAGTAAGATAGTTTTACTTATTTAGTTTGTATTTATTTATGTACAAATATATCTCTTACTTATTTTTAGGTACTAACAAACTAATAAGTGAAAATCTTGAGAAAAACGTGTTCTACACTAACGCTAGTATAGAACGTGTTTTTAAAAAAGCGGAGAACACTGTGAGAAGGCGCGGTGGTATTGATGTAAATAACTGGAACTCATGAAAACTCATCAGACACTTTTCGAAACTGTAGGAGGCATTTTTCAATATTATAGCAGGCAGATTTTAACACTAGAGCAGGCACATGTTTTGACACTACCAAGGCATGTTTAGACACTTATAAAAGTGTATGAGCAGGCATTTATTTTACATTTGTTATAATGCAAGAGGCATTTTCTAATGCTATAAGAGGCACAAAATAATTCAGAGCATACACTTATTTGGAACTTTAAAACATGCATGCTTGAATTTTAAAACATGCCTGTTGATTTTTTTTACAAGTGCCAAAAAAAGTGCCTTCTCTAAGGTAAAAAAGTGTCTACTTGAGTTTTAAAACATGCCTGCTGGGTTTTTTTTTTTCAAGTGCCAAAAAAAGTGCCTTCTCTAAGGTAAAAAAAAAGTGCCTGCTTGAGTTTAAAACATGCCTGCTGGGTTTTTTTTTTTTTTTTTTTCAAGTGCCAAAAAAAGTGCCTTCTCTAAGGTAAAAAAGTGTCTGCTGTGAAAGTCCAAAAAAAGTGACTGCTGTAAAAATATTGAAAAGTGCCTCCTACAGTATCGGAAAGTGCCTGCCCAAGAACCCTTCTATGCGGAAAACACGTTTTTCACAAGAACGACTCAACTAATAATATTGATCTCCTTGTTTCAGTGTTTACTATAATTTTTTTGTAGGATTTGTCTTCGTTGTTTTTGTGTCTATCATAATCTTTTTGTAGGGACGAAAATTTGGGTGAGACGGTCACACACGTGAGACTAATCTTGTTTTTTAGAGGGTAAATGATTTGCCTGTTGGAACAATTTTAATCCCTGAATGCCACACTCACTTTAGAATAGGATTGAGGAAGAGATGAAGCGGAAGCGATAAAATATATACCTATTGAATCCATGGATGATGTAGGGAGAAATAAGATGAAGAAGAAGAAGTAGGGAATGAAGATTTTCTAAGTAATAGTGACTTCTTAATCTCTCAAGTACTTCAATAATGTGAAGAGAATTTAAGAGAGATAACAAGAATGAATAGTTGTTTCTAGGCTTGATGGAATGGCCTTTAAATAGGAAACATTGTGTCACTTCACCTAGGGACTACACCCTTTCAAGAAGCTTAGTGATATTATATTACCCTTTTGCCCATCACAATTAGGTTATATATCCAGGAATTCTACACATTTTATTATCAACTATACTTTATAAATTAACATTATAATCATAATTTTATAAATGGAAGTCTAAATGACTTGTGTTGCAAGCCATGTCCTTACAATCTCCCACTTGGGTTGCAAAACAAAGTCCTTCCTTTAAATCATGAATATAACACAAATGACAACCCTAATGTGCGCACTTTATTGTCATTTATAACAATCTCGTCCATTAGCCATACAAGTATAGGACTAAAGGGGCAGTCGTTGTAATTGATTCGCAACTAAACCCACAATAATCACGTATACAAATCTAACTAAATGACATAGATCAAAAGTATAGATGTGTAGCATGGAATCATAATGAATATATATATATTCTTCCAACTAGTCCAACTTAACCAAATGAGATCAAAACTTTAAATAATAGAACAAATAATGAAAGAACAACACAAACTCCCACTATACTAAATGTTATCAAAAGTTGTTACACCCATATGAGCAACATGCTCGTGAAACACTGAAGATGATAACTCTTTCATAAATGGATCCTCTAAATAGAGTTTGTTTTTATAAGTTGTATCCCTTTCGTTCATGTTGTACTCTTTTCTTTATAACAAGATAATTAATGTCTAAATCCATAAACTCTTGTTAGAGTACAGAACTGCTACCTGATAGTCATTTCTTAATTGGTCTTTCGACACTTGTTTTGACAAATTACAGTCCATTAAAACATATGCAGCCATATATTTAACTAATGTCGGAATACCTAATGATCTCAAGATGATCCGACTTCAAAACATAGGCATGTAGTTCTTTAGTGTTTTGTAAATACTTCTATCATTCTTTTGGCTGCTACTTAATGTTCTTTCCGGATTGTTTTGGTATTGACCAAGCATCCCAACATTAAATGTAAGATACACATATACATTAAGCTTCCTACTGCTGATGTAAAGAGGGAATTTTCCATATACTTGGATTCAAAATTTACTTTTAGGACACTGTTTGAGACTAAGAATGTCTCCTTTAAAATTAGGGGTGTCATGTGGTTTACATTTTTGCATGCTAAACCCTTTGTAATACCTTTCCATATGGCCTTTTGTGATAATCCTAAAACATCTTGTGAGTGATCACGGTGAATTTGGATTCTTAATACAAAGATGCCTTACCAAGATCTTTCATTTCAAATAAGAAATTTCTTAGTTTCCTTAATAAGGTTCATATCATTACTAGCAAGCAAAATCATCATCCATATATAAGACTAAAATTATAAATTTACTCCCACTGAACTTATGGTATACACAATCTTAATCAAGATTCTTTTCAAAACCAAATAAAAATAACTTGATTAAGTACCATTGATGAGAAACTTGCTTGAGTCCACAAATGGATTTTTTTAAATTCACAAACTAATTGCTTAGTATGATCCAAATCAACCATATATTCCTCAATGTCCCCATTAAGGAAAGTTGTCTTTATATCCATTTGATAAACTTCAAGATCATAATATGCTATATGTGCCATAACGATCTAAAAGTGTTTTTAGAAGATACCAGAAAAGTGCTTTCTTTATAATTAATGTCTTCCTTTTGAGTCAAATCTTTAACAATTAGATGGGCTTTATATCTTTCCATATTACCTTGTGAATCCTTTTGGTCATAAAGATTAATTTAATCCCAATAGGTTTCACATCTTTAGGTAATGGGACAAGATCCCAAACATTGTTATCCTTATAGATTTTAACCCTTCATTTATGACATTAATTTACTATATGAGAATTAGAACTATTAATGGTTTCATGGAAAATGAGAGACTCATCTCCCACTAAACCTAAGTGTCCTTTATTCTCGGCAATATACACTTCATAATTATCCGGATTTGCACTTTCTTCTTACTCTATTGGATCTTCCAAAGGGCACCGGTTCTATCTTATTTTGAGGTTGTTGAATTTTCTTCTTATGATCAACATTTCCATGTTGTTCAATATTTATAGGGAAATCATATTTATTTTGAATTGTATGTTCTTTTTGAATGTCAAGTTCAAAACTTGATATCCAATTGGAACTATGGGAAGTGGTATATAAATGGATTCCATACAAATGAATTCCTCTTCCTTTTCAAATTCAAAATATTACTCCAAATTCTCCCACTAAATTCAACATCCTTAAAAGAACCTAGCATTTCTCGTTTTTCAAAACGTTCTAACTTTCAGGTTGTAAATTTTATATATCCCCTAATTCTCTCGGTTTATGACACGCCCCAAGTCTCGGGATTCCCTAATAGAACCTCGAACCTGGTGCGCGTAACTAACAAGAAACAAGAAACTAATGGGAAACAGGAACAATACCTGTTAAAAACAAAACTGACATGATATATATACTCAAGAGTAGGGAGCTAAGATAGCTCACACCAGTTCTAGACCAAGAAAATTAAAACCAAAATGGTTACATACAGCGGAAGACATGCCTAGCAAATAAGCTAGCAACAAGAACTGTCTAGGGACAACAAATACTACCCCAATACAAGCCCAAAGTTTATTAACTCATACAAGATCGTCCTTACCAAAATATAAAAGGACACTAACTTCGAACAAGAATATCCTGCTGAGTAAGTTCCCAGCAAAGTCAAGCCTCACTGCGTACTATCCCCTGCTTTCCTGGGGGGGAACAATTAAACAAATAAAGGGTGAGATAAATCTCAGTAAGCTATTAACATTCAACTATATGTCATGTTATCATGCAATACAAGTAGATACTCAACTAAACATATATCAAGTATCATCAAGTAACAAGTATAGGAGAGGCTAAGCCAACTCAACAAGTAATCAAGCTCAAGATATGATCAGGTAACAAGTAGTCAAGTAGTGTGAGAGGCTAGACCAGCTCACCAAGATGCACATAGGCCTATCACGCATTTGTACCTGAATCCTTCCTTATTCCTCCCAAGAATACCATTTGTTGTCGATGCTTTTCTAGCTGAGGACAACCAAGAACAAGAACAAGAGACTGCTGTGCAGTATATAAGAAGACCTGGTAACCAGTGTCATCCACAAGAACAAGATCCATGAGGTGTTCAAGACAATCGCATTCACTTAGGTCAGGCTTATTGCTCTAACCAAGGAAGCTATGCCCTTACTATGACTGGTAGTAAGGGGTCAGGCGGAAATACATAAGGACCCGATTGTCACTTAAACCCCAGCTCTCGCGACAAGCGTGAACCTATATATTTTCGAACAAGCAAGGAGAACCAGCTGAACTCACACAAGAATGCACAAGTAGATGTTTACTTGAACTACGAGAACAAAACTCAGTCCCTTATTAGTGGACTATTCTTTATGCACCATGTAATCATGTATCATGTGCTCACGAGAATATGCACCATGTAATTATGTATCATGTGCTCACGAGAATATGCACCATGTAATCATGTATCATGTGCTCACGAGAATACAAGTACCCATACGCAATTATTGCGAATACAAACCAAGATAACACTGGCACATAAGGTGTCCATGTAACACGATCAATCCAAGTAAGAGTCCATTAATAACAGACTTCAGTCAAGTTGTAGGGTATATCACTTTGTCACATGCCAAGTTTGCACGTACATATTCATATCACGTTTAACACATTAAAGTGTCTATCACGATACCCTTACTATCAAGTAGAGCCCAACACCTTAGACTCTAAACACGTAGTAGAATAGGTCACCTTGTACCTAGACACAGTCATACTTCACGTATATGTATCGTTAATAATCGAATACATTTCCTAACACATATTGTGTTCTATAACCATTCTTATTAATTTAAATCGTAGTATTCACGATTATATGAATTATCTTCATATTACACTAGTCTCTACTTTCTTTAGGAACCCATTTCAAGACAAGATATCTTCTTTATTCTTTATATACTTTATTGAGTATATACACGATTAAAACCAATCACTAGCACTTTAGTGTTTGTTCATAACACTTACAATACACACGTATCAAGTTCAAGTATGTAGTAGAGTTAATCATTCTCTATCTAGTTCCATATCCCAACTCTTTTGGTTATTCATACCATGTATCAAGTAGTCAAGAAGTAACATTCTATCAAGTAAATATATGCAAGATTTGCATATACACATCAAGACTCTTTCAAGTTTATTACCATACACCTATATTGGTGTCAAGGCACGTACAAGATTTTATAATCTTATTTTTAAGTCTTAATCCAATTATTTGGATGTTCAAGTCTTGTACAAGATTTTATTGTCTTATACTTCAAGTTACTGTCTCACCTTAAGACATTCAGGACATTCAAGACATTCAAGACATTCAAGACATATACAAGATTTTATCATCTTATATCCAAGTTCTCAATCCATTTCTTTGGATGATTAAACATGTACAAGAGTTAATTATCTTATACTTCGAGTTCAAGCTAGGTAGATGAATTATACATCTTTCACGTACTATTTTCCAAATCCTTTTCTTAGGACATTCAAGCTCTAGACATTAGTTGGTGTCCCTAAGGTACACAAACATTGACTTCAAGACACATAAAAGAGTTATTACTCTTATATTCAAGTTATCATTTAATTATGATTCAAGTCCACATTTCATTTGTTCACAAAGGGACTATTTTTCAGTACTAGAGTGTTCTACAACACTCATCTAGGCCATCTAGGGTAGTACTGTAACGACCCCAAAATCCGTTTTATTTATTTTAATATTTATCTTATATTTTGAGAAATTTTATTTAAAATTATGTGTTGCATTATATTATATGAATTAGCACATCTAAATTGATTATTTGTGTTAGTTAAGTAATGTTATTAGAAAGTTTGAGGCCATTGTAGAATTGGTTCTTAAGTGGTGTAGGTAATTTATGTTAATTAGGAAGACTTTAAGGGCTTAATTGCTAAAAGGGGGAAACTTGGGTGATTTATTTGAGAAATTGGGTGAAACTTCTTTAGGTGACCTCCTCACCTCTTCCCCCTCCTCTTCACCATACTTCCTTTCACCTTCACTTTCCTTAAACTTAAAAACCTCCATTGAAGAAGAAGAAGAAAAGCTAGGTAAAATTTATGTTTTGTTAATTTTCCCTATTTTAATTTACTACTCCATTTTCAAATCTAATTACATATAAATGTTCAGGGTGTTGAATAGATTCTTCCTACCGATCCATATTATTTTTCTTGACATCTTTTCCGGAAAATAGGTAAGTTACTAATCCCCCTTTAAATGTTAAAATGGTCATAAGTATGCTTTATATGCTTTATATGTGATAAAACAATGTTTTGGTATGTTTTATTTATACTTGTAAATTTGGGACAAAGGGAGTAGTATGAAAATGGTATTGTTGGGTGTTAGTATTGTTCTTAGGCTGAGTTTTAGCCTTTATGAAAGTTGCAAAAGTTAAGTGTTGCAAGTATTGGTAATTTTGGGTTGTGAAACAAAAGGAGTGAACTTTGGTTAAATTTTAAGGTCTGCCGGGTGATGTGGGCGGCCGCCCAAAATTGGGTGTACGGCCGCACATCTATCTGAAGGGTTTTCTTCTTGGAGCAGAGCATTTTGGGCGGCCGCACAGCTCAGTTTGGGCGACCGCCCAGTCATCTGAAAAAGTTGAGAGTTTTCAAACCAAGAGATTTAGAGGTCAATCTTGGTCTAGGTTTTGGGTAGTGTTCTAAAGTAGTTAGATGGTTGATGTGGATCACTAAAGTGGTAGAATTGGTTCCTTTGTGAACACAAGTGTTGTGAAATGTTAGTAATTGATTAAGTGAGCATTTTTGAACACTTTGTAATGTGTTGGAATAGTTCATCTTCTTGATGTGTTTGGCATGGTTCCCTACATTGGAATCATTGTCCCTGATTGTCGTTTAAGCAAGTATTTCTGTGTGGTGCTTGCGTGTAAAGTCCAGCTGGTACTTTTGTGTGTGTTGGGCAGTGATAGGGATTATAATGGTCTCCCGAGCCAAGTACATTGTAAGGCTCCTATCATTGGTTTCCCATTTTTAACCCCCTTCCTTAGGCCAAAGGTTGGGCACTTTGGGTTATGACTTTGTGTCATTTTCCCCGTTGTTGTTGTTGTTGTTTGGTTCCGGAACCCGTTTCAGCTCTTCGATGCTGCTCAGTTGATGCCTCTCAGATGGCTATCGTTTGGTTTGAGAACCTTGGCTCAGTATCCATGTATGAGTGTTCATTTCCGCTTTATGTGTTGCATGATGAGTTGGTCGTTATTTCCAACCGGTATGGGACGGTTGGCGATAGGGAGCCTCTCATATGATGTGCTATGTGCTATATGATCATTTGTGGCATTGTTTCTTTATGTTTATCATATTAGCATGTAATGTAGTTGCATTTTAGTAACTTACTGAGATTTATTCTCACCCTTATTTGTTTACTGTTTTAGATAAGAAGGAGCCCAGGGGATAGTTCACACACACTGGGAGGACGTCGAGGAGATCTTTGGGTAAGACATTTTGGGAAATGTTGTGTAAGTAAAGGATACATTATGTAAATGTAATACCTTTTTGGGGTAGTGTACCCGTGACTTAGTTTATATCATCTCTTTTAGTAGATGTTCGATTTGTAATTAAGTAAGTAAAGCTAGTAGTTGTAGCCAAGTGGCTTAGTACTTGTTTGTGAAAGGTTGTTTTATGACTTGAAGTCATGTTTGAGTATCGAGTTGGTTGTGTGAACCTTTTTATAGAAAGTATATTTCGAAAAATTTCTTAAAAATGTTTTATGACGTCTTCCGTGCGTATCCCGGACGTGGGGCCAAGTAGGACCACGGGTCGGGGCGCGACAGTTGGTATCAGAGCTAGGTTGTAGATGGTCTAGAATGACTAAGTGACCTAGGAGGGTAGTTGAGTATGGAGTGAGTAACGTTGAGTGTTTTATGCAGGTACTCAGTAAGAATGCCAGAACATGAGGGTGAACAGTCTGGTACTGCGGGCCAGGGTAATGTAAGGGAAGAGGCTCGAGCTATGTTTCAAGGGATGTTCGAGGCCGCAATGAAAACCATCCATGATCAGAGGCAAGGAGGAGAGCATGCACCTCCGAGGTATGGTCTAGAACAGTTTTTGAAGATGAAACCAACCGGCTATGATGGTGAACCAGATGTGACCAAAGTTGAGAGATGGATTGAATCCATGGAAAAGATATTTGATGTTTTAGTATGTACTGAAGAAGATCGAGTTAGGTTTTCTACCTACAAGTTGAGTGGAGCTGCGGAATACTGGTGGAGAACATTGAAGGCTAGTTGGGACAAAGCTCATGTACCATATACTTGGGCAAATTTTCTGAGGAAGTTCAAGGAACATTTTATTCCAAGGGTGGATCAAGACCGGAAGGAAGTGGAATTTCTTAGCTTGGAACATAATACAATGTCGGTGGCTCAGTATGCAGCCAAGTTCACAGAGTTATCAAGGTATTGTACTCATTTGATAGCAACAGAGGAGAGAAAGGCAACAAGATTTGTTAAGGGTTTAAAAACAGTGATCCGAACTCAATTGGTGTCCCACAAGCTACAAGAATTTCAAGATGCAGTTGATCGAGCTTATCAAGTGAAGCACGACATTGAAGAACACAAGAGGAAGGTGGAATTAACAAGTGCTGGAAGGCAAGGTAGACCACAACCACAAAGGAATGATAATCGTGGAGGGCAAGGGACTTCAACCCCATTTAGAGGACAACCACAAGGGCAACCGAGTGTTAGAAATCAAGGTAATTTCTCATGGGGTCAAAGCAAGAGAGTATGTAATTATTGTCAGAGGGAAGGGCACAGTGAGGAACGGTGTTGGAAGAAACAAGGAAAGTGTTTGAACTGTGGGCAACTTGGCCATTTTCAAAGAAATTGTCCGAGATTGGGGAGTCAACCATCAGGGAGTGGTGTTGGATCGTCTCAGGGTCTGTAAAAGGGATGCCTCAGGGAAACCAAAGGTTCAAGGTCGTGTGTTTGCAATCAATCAACAACAAGCTTCGGATGCTTCTACCGTAATTGGAGGTATAATTTCTATGTCCAGTTTGAGGGCACGTGCACTTATAGACCCCGGCTCATCGCATTCATATGTTTCTGTGTCTTTTGCATCTCGATTGCATTCTTCCTTTGAGTCTTTGCCTTATGTTCTAGAAGTGTCGACTCCTATGGGAGATTGTTTGATAGCTGACAAGGTGTTGCGTGATTGTGATGTGCATATTAGTGAGCATGTTTTACTTGCTGATCTAGTTATTTTGCCATTGCAAGACTTTGATGTTATTTTGGGTATGGATTGGTTAAGTAAATATCATGCATCTGTTGATTGTTTTAAGAAAGTGGTTACGTTTTCTATCCCTAGTGTGCCTGTGTTTACTTTTGAGGCAACTTCTTTGGGTAAGGGAATTTGTATTATTTCGTATGTGAAAGCTAGGAGGTTATTGCACCGTGGTTGTGTGGGGTATTTGGCTTGTGTTTTGGATACTACTAAAAAGTCTCCTAAAGTAGAGGATGTGAATGTTGTTAAAGAGTTTTGTGACGTGTTCTCTTCTGAATATTCTATGCCTCCCGATAGAGAGATCGAGTTTGGTATTGACTTGATTCCAGGTACTACCCCTATATTTGAAGCACCTTATAGAATGGCTCCAGCTGAACTAAAAGAATTGAAGGTGCAATTGCAAGAGTTACTTGATCGGGGATTCATCCGTCCTAGTGTATCACCGTGGGGAGCTCCTGTATTGTTTGTCAAGAAGAAAGATGGGTCTTTGAGACTATGCATCGACTACAGGAAGCTGAATCAGGTAACCGTAAAGAATAAGTATCCTCTACCTCACATTGATGACTTGTTTGATCAACTCCAAGGGTCAGTCGTCTTTTCAAAGCTTGACTTGAGGAGTGGGTATCATCAGTTAAAGATCCGTTCTGAGGATATTTCTAAGACTGCTTTCCGTAGTAGGTATGGTCATTACGAGTTTCTTGTTATGCCTTTCGGGTTGACTAATGCTCCGGCTGTTTTCATGGATATGATAAATCGGGTTTTCAAGCCTTATCTTGACACCTTCGTGGTTGTATTTATTGATGACATTCTTGTGTATTCCAAGTCTAAGGAGGAGCACGAGCAGCACTTGCGAATGGTTTTATCTGTTCTTCGTGAGAAGCAACTGTTTGCGAAATTCAGTAAGTGTGCTTTTTGGCTCGATGAAGTGTCTTTTCTTGGGCACGTGGTTTCTAATAGAGGAATATCCGTAGATCCTTCCAAGATTGAAGCTATTGTGAATTGGAAGAGGCCTGAATCAGTTACGGAAATTCGAAGTTTCTTGGGTCTAGCCGGGTATTATAGAAGATTTATCGAGGGGTTTTCTAAAATTGCTACTCCATTGACTCAGTTGACTCGAAAGAATGTTCCTTATGTGTGGGATGGCAAGTGTCAAGTTAGCTTTGAAGAGTTGAAGAAGAGGTTGACTACAGCTCCTATCCTTGCGCTTCCTAATGGAAATGATGATTTGGTAATTTATAGCGATGCTTCTAAAGAAGGCCTCGGGTGTGTGTTAATGCAAAATGGAAGGGTAATTGCGTATGCTTCAAGAAATTTGACTCCGAGCGAGCAGAATTATCCTACCCATGACATGGAGCTTGCGGCTATTGTCTTTGCGTTGCATAAGTGGAAACACTATCTGTACGGAGCCAAATTTGAGATTTTTACCGATCACCAAAGTTTGAAGTACCTTTTCTCCCAAAAAGAGTTGAATAACAGTCAAAGAAGATGGATGGAGCTATTGAAGGATTATGATTGTACTATCTCTTATCACCCGGGTAAAGCAAATGTGGTAGCTGATGCCATTAGCCGGAAATCTTTTATGGCTTCATTGATGGTACGTGAATGGAAGATGTTAGAGGATGCTCGAGATTGGGATCCTTGTGAGTCAAAGCATGGGGCTATTTTTGCGAGTATTCAAGTATTACCAGTTTTAATTCAACAAATAAAAGAAGCTCAGAAGGATGATCCGGAGTTGGTGAAAATCGTGGATAAAATCGAAGATGGCAAATTTGGGGATTTCTCTCTTAATTCCGAAGGAGTGTTAACTTTCAGAGGTCGGTTATGTGTACCTTGCGTTGATGGGATTAAACGCCAAGTTCTTGATGAGGGCCATAAGTCGAGGTATACTATTCATCCCGGGAGCACAAAAATGTATCAGAATTTGAAGCAACACTTTTGGTGGAATAATATGAAGAGAGAGATAGCGGATTATGTATCTAAATGTTTGACATGTCAACAAGTGAAAGCTGAACATCAAAGGCCTGCGGGGTTACTTCAACCGTTAGAGATTCCGGAATGGAAGTGGGAACATGTTACTATGGATTTCGTGACGGGATTACCTCGCACTCGAAGAAGGTTTGATGCAGTTTGGGTGGTCGTGGATAGATTGACCAAGTCTTCTCATTTTCTACCTATAGAGATCAGTTACTCGATGGAAAGGCTTGCAACCTTGTATATAAATGAGATTGTTAGATTGCATGAAGTTCCGGTGAGTATTGTGTCGGATCGTGACCCTAGATTTACATCTCGGTTTTGGCAAGCATTTCAGAAGGCTTTGGGTTCAGAGTTGAAGTTCAGTACAGCTTTTCATCCCCAGACAGATGGGCAGTCAGAGAGGACTGTTCAGATTCTCGAGGATATGTTGCGAGCTTGCTCAGTTGATTTTTCAGATTCTTGGGATTCTCATTTACCTCTCGTGGAATTTGCCTATAACAACAGTTTTCAGTCAAGTATTGGGATGGCCCCGTATGAAGCTTTGTATGGGAGGAAATGTCGGTCTCCAATTTGTTGGGATGAAGTGGGAGAAGCAAAGATTTGGGGTATTGATATGGTGAACAAGTCAGTTGAGGAGGTTAAGCTTATCCGAGATCGTTTGAGTACCGCTCAGAGTAGACAGAAAAGTTATGCCGATCACCGGAGGCGAGATCTCGAGTTTGAAAAAGGTGACGTTGTGTTTTTGAAGGTTTCACCTAAAGTAGGAATTCGAAGGTACGGGAAGAAAGGCAAGTTAGCACCGAGGTACATTGGCCCATTCGAGATTCTGAGTAGAGTTGGTGATAGAGCGTATCGTCTTGCGTTACCTCATTCTCTTGACAAGATCCATAATGTTTTTCATGTCTTGATGCTTAGGAAGTATGTGTATGATCCTTCTCATGTCTTGTCTGAGGTTCCCGAGGATATTGAACCAAGTATGTCTTACGAGGAGCACCCGGTCCAAGTTATTGATTCGAAAGTTCAAGAGTTGCGAACTAAAAGTATTCCCCTTGTGCGAGTTGTGTGGAGAAATCATAACGTGGAAGAGTCAACTTGGGAGCTTCGGGAGGAGATAGAGAGGAAGTACCCTTGGTTGTTTGAGGGTTGAGGTAAGCAATCCTAAAATTCGGGTCGAATTTTCTTTTAGGGGGAGTGAGTGTAACGACCCCAAAATCCGTTTTATTTATTTTAATATTTATCTTATATTTTGAGAAATTTTATTTAAAATTATGTGTTGCATTATATTATATGAATTAGCACATCTAAATTGATTATTTGTGTTAGTTAAGTAATGTTATTAGAAAGTTTGAGGCCATTGTAGAATTGGTTCTTAAGTGGTGTAGGTAATTTATGTTAATTAGGAAGACTTTAAGGGCTTAATTGCTAAAAGGGGGAAACTTGGGTGATTTATTTGAGAAATTGGGTGAAACTTCTTTAGGTGACCTCCTCACCTCTTCCCCCTCCTCTGCACCATACTTCCTTTCACCTTCACTTTCCTTAAACTTAAAAACCTCCATTGAAGAAGAAGAAGAAAAGCTAGGTAAAATTTATGTTTTGTTAATTTTCCCTATTTTAATTTACTACTCCATTTTCAAATCTAATTACATATAAATGTTCAGGGTGTTGAATAGATTCTTCCTACCGATCCATATTATTTTTCTTGACATCTTTTCCGGAAAATAGGTAAGTTACTAATCCCCCTTTAAATGTTAAAATGGTCATAAGTATGCTTTATATGCTTTATATGTGATAAAACAATGTTTTGGTATGTTTTATTTATACTTGTAAATTTGGGACAAAGGGAGTAGTATGAAAATGGTATTGTTGGGTGTTAGTATTGTTCTTAGGCTGAGTTTTAGCCTTTATGAAAGTTGCAAAAGTTAAGTGTTGCAAGTATTGGTAATTTTGGGTTGTGAAACAAAAGGAGTGAACTTTGGTTAAATTTTGAGGTCTGCCGGGTGATGTGGGCGGCCGCCCAAAATTGGGCGTGCGGCCGCACATCTATCTGAAGGGTTTTCTTCTTGGAGCAGAGCATTTTGGGCGGCCGCACAGCCCAGTTTGGGTGACCGCCCAGTCATCTGAAAAAGTTGAGAGTTTTCAAACCATGCGATTTAGAGGTCAATCTTGGTCTAGGTTTTGGGTAGTGTTCTAAAGTAGTTAGATGGTTGATGTGGATCACTAAAGTGGTAGAATTGGTTCCTTTGTGAACACAAGTGTTGTGAAATGTTAGTAATTGATTAAGTGAGCATTTTTGAACACTTTGTAATGTGTTGGAATAGTTCATCTTCTTGATGTGTTTGGCATGGTTCCCTACATTGGAATCATTGTCCCTGATTGTCGTTTAAGCAAGTATTTCTGTGTGGTGCTTGCGTGTAAAGTCCAGCTGGTACTTTTGTGTGTGTTGGGCAGTGATAGGGATTATAATGGTCTCCCGAGCCAAGTACATTGTAAGGCTCCTATCATTGGTTTCCCATTTTTAACCCCCTTCCTTAGGCCAAAGGTTGGGCACTTTGGGTTATGGATTTGTGTCATTTTCCCCGTTGTTGTTTGGTTCCGGAACCCGTTTCAGCTCTTCGATGCTGCTCAGTTGATGCCTCTCAGATGGCTATCGTTTGGTTTGAGAACCTTGGCTCAGTATCCATGTATGAGTGTTCATTTCCGCTTTATGTGTTGCATGATGAGTTGGTCGTTATTTCCAAACGGTATGGGACGGTTGGCGATAGGGAGCCTCTCATATGATGTGCTATGTGCTATATGATCATTTGTGGCATTGTTCTTTATGTTTATCATATTAGCATGTAATGTAGTTGCATTTTAGTAACATACTGAGATTTATTCTCACCCTTATTTGTTTACTGTTTTAGATAAGAAGGAGCCCAGGGGATAGTTCACACACACTGGGAGGACGTCGAGGAGATCTTTGGGTAAGACATTTTGGGAAATGTTGTGTAAGTAAAGGATACATTATGTAAATGTAATACCTTTTTGGGGTAGTGTACCCGTGACTTAGTTTATATCATCTCTTTTAGTAGATGTTCGGTTTGTAATTAAGTAAGTAAAGCTAGTAGTTGTAGCCAAGTGGCTTAGTACTTGTTTGTGAAAGGTTGTTTTATGACTTGAAGTCATGTTTGAGTATCGAGTTGGTTGTGTGAACCTTTTTATAGAAAGTATATTTCGAAAAATTTTCTTAAAAATGTTTTATGACGTCTTCCGTGCGTGTCCCGGACGTGGGGCCAAGTAGGACCACGGGTCGGGGCGCGACAGTTGGTATCAGAGCTAGGTTGTAGATGGTCTAGAATGACTAAGTGACCTAGGAGGGTAGTTGAGTATGGAGTGAGTAACGTTGAGTGTTTTATGCAGGTACTCAGTAAGAATGCCAGAACATGAGGGTGAACAGTCTGGTACTGCGGGCCAGGGTAATGTAAGGGAAGAGGCTCGAGCTATGTTTCAAGGGATGTTCGAGGCCGCAATGAAAACCATCCATGATCAGAGGCAAGGAGGAGAGCATGCACCTCCGAGGTATGGTCTAGAACAGTTTTTGAAGATGAAACCAACCGGCTATGATGGTGAACCAGATGTGACCAAAGTTGAGAGATGGATTGAATCCATGGAAAAGATATTTGATGTTTTAGTATGTACTGAAGAAGATCGAGTTAGGTTTGCTACCTACAAGTTGAGTGGAGCTGCGGAATACTGGTGGAGAACATTGAAGGCTAGTTGGGACGAAGCTCATGTACCATATACTTGGGCAAATTTTCAGAGGAAGTTCAAGGAACATTTTATTCCAAGGGTGGATCAAGATCGGAAGGAAGTAGAATTTCTTAGCTTGGAACAGAATATAATGTCGGTGGCTCAATATGCAGCCAAGTTCACGGAGTTATCAAGGTATTGTACTCATTTGATAGCAACAGAGGAGAGAAAGGCAACAAGATTTGTTAAGGGTTTAAAAACAGTGATCCGAACTCAATTGGTGTCCCACAAGCTACAAGAATTTCAAGATGCAGTTGATCGAGCTTATCAAGTGGAGCACGACATTGAAGAACACAAGAGGAAGGTGGAATTAACAAGTGCTGGAAGGCAAGGTAGACCACAACCACAAAGGAATGATAATCGTGGAGGGCAAGGGACTTCAACCCCATTTAGAGGACAACCACAAGGGCAACCGAGTGTTAGAAATCAAGGTAATTTCTCATGGGGTCAAAGCAAGAGAGTATGTAATTATTGTCAGAGGGAAGGGCACAGTGAGGAACGGTGTTGGAAGAAACAAGGAAAGTGTTTGAACTGTGGGCAACTTGGCCATTTTCAAAGAAATTGTCCGAGATTGGGGAGTCAACCATCGGGGAGTGGTGTTGGATCGTCTCAGGGTCTGTAAAAGGGATGCCTCAGGGAAACCAAAGGTTCAAGGTCGTGTGTTTGCAATCAATCAACAACAAGCTTCGGATGCTTCTACCGTAATTGGAGGTATAATTTCTATGTCCAGTTTGAGGGCACGTGCACTTATAGACCCCGGCTCATCGCATTCATATGTTTCTGTGTCTTTTGCATCTCGATTGCATTCTTCCTTTGAGTCTTTGCCTTATGTGCTAGAAGTGTCGACTCCTATGGGAGATTGTTTGATAGCTGACAAGGTGTTGTGTGATTGTGATGTGCATATTAGTGAGCGTGTTTTACTTGCTGGTCTAGTTATTTTGCCATTGCAAGACTTTGATGTTATTTTGGGTATGGATTGGTTAAGTAAATATCATGCCTCTGTTGATTGTTTTAAGAAAGTGGTTACGTTTTCTATCCCTAGTGTGCCTGTGTTTACTTTTGAGGCAACTTCTTTGGGTAAGGGAATTCGTATTATTTCGTATGTGAAATCTAGGAGGTTATTGCACTGTAACGCCCATCCTTAATCTTGTTAAATATTTGACTTATTTGTTAAATTCTTGACATGCTTGTTAAATTCTTGACTAGCATATTTATATGCTATTTTATTTGAGTTAATTATTTAACTACTTTAGAAAATTAAGGTGGTTAAATGTCAAAGTTAAAAGTTTAGGGGCCTTTTTGTCAAAGTTAGAACTTGAGGGGCCAAATTGCAATTCTTGGAATCTTGCAAGTATATCTTGTTGTTGCTTTCACTGAGAAAGCAAATTCTCAGTTTCTTCTCGTTCTTTCCTCTGTTCCATAGAAGGGAGTTCAGTTTTACCCTATTCTCGACTCCTCGAGCTTAATTATTCATCCGTTCGTGATTTCGGTCCCGGATAAATATTCGTGGCGTTGAATAGAGCGTTCCAGACCGATCAGAAATTTATTTTGGTCAACTTGATTTTTGACTAGGTAAGTTATTGACTCCCCCTTACTTGTAATAACATGCATATATGTTATTCCCGCTACTTGTTCTTGTTAAAATTGTGTTTTGGGTAATTTTTGTGATACTTGTAAAATTGGGACGACGGGAGTATAACCCTCTGTGTATAAAACGTTGAAAGAACTTGAAATAGGAAAGTGCATCCTGGGAAAGTTAAAAGTATTGAAATTTACACTCCTATTCGTGAGACGGTAAAATAGTAACTCGATTTAAATATTATTAGAAAAATTGTACCATTATTTGTGGTACGAGGAAATGAATGGAAGTATCCCTAAATGGGTATAGTAGTATAATATAAAATTGTACTTACACTTTTGGGGACGGCGAAATATTAAATTGGAATAAAAGGAAATTGTCCTATTATTTATGGGACGGTAAAAGAAATAAATTGAGCCTGAAATAATGTTTTGGGTATTGCCTAAGAGTTAATAAAAATTATACTCCTACGCTCGGGACGGAAAATTATTTAACCTGGGAAAGAATTCGGATTTTGGCATTTTTGGGCCTTGGGCGACCGCCCATTTTGGGCTGGGCGACCGCCCATCTATCTGAAGTATTTTGTTCTTGGAAAGCCTGATTTTGGGCGACCGCCCACACCATTTTGTGCGGCCGCCCATATGTCCTGAAAATTGTAAAACTTGTTCAATGATTGTATAAGTTGGAAATAACCCTTGTTAAGGCATATAGCCTTAAGATAAGATGTCCTAGCAAGTGTTGTGACACCTTAGGGGTATCAGAAGTGAGTCTTGAATATGATTACTCATTAAATTAAAATGAGAACTTGAGTATAAAAGGAAGAACTCTTTTATATGTCTTGAAAGTGCTATGAACAAGCACTTATGTGTTATGCTTGTCTTGAAGCCAATGATTGTGCACCTTAGGGGCATTAAAACAATGACTTGAGATTGAATATCCTATGTAGGGGATTATAAACTTGTAAGTATGAGTTGTATAGCTCATTGACTTAATTTGAACTCGAAGTATTCTTGGTCTAGGTTTAGGGTACTACCCTAGATGGCCTAGATGAGTGTTGTAGAACACTCTAGTACTGAAAAATAGTCCCTTTGTGAACAAATGAAATGTGGACTTGAATCATAATTAAATGATAACTTGAATATAAGAGTAATAACTCTTTTATGTGTCTTGAAGTCAATGTTTGTGTACCTTAGGGACACCAACTAATGTCTAGAGCTTGAATGTCCTACGAAAAGGATTGGAAAAGAATTCGTGAAAAAAGTATAATTCATCTTCCTAGCTTGAACTTGAAGTATAAGATAATTAACTCTTGTACATGTTTAATCATCCAAAGAAATGGATTGAGAACTTGGATATAAGATGATAAGATCTTGTATATGTATTGAATGTCTTAAGATGAGACAGTAACTTGAAATATAAGATTATAAAATCTTGTACGTGCTTTGACACCAATATAGGTGTATGATAATAAACTTGAACGAGTCTTGATGTGTATATGCAAATCTTGCATATATTTACTTGATAGAATGTGGCTTCTTGATTGATTGGTACATGGTATGAATAACCAAAGAATTGGGTTATGGAACTAGATAGAGAATGATTAACTCTACTATATACTTGAACTTGATACGTGTATATTGGAAGTGCTATAAATAAGCACTAAAGTGTAAATGATTTAGTTTTTAATCGTGTATATACTCAATGAAGTATATAAAATATAAAGAAGATATCTTGTCTTGAAATGGTTCCTAAAGAAAATAGGGACTAGTGTAATATGAAGATAGTTCATATAATCGTGAATACTACGATTTAAATTAATAAGAATGATTACAGAACACAATATGTGTTAGAAAATGTATTCGATTACTAACGATACATATACGTGAGATATGACTGTGATTAGGTATGATGTGACCTATTCTACTACGTGTTTAGAGTCTAAGGTATTGGACTCTATTTGATAGTAAGGGTATCGTGATAGACACTTTAATGTGTTAAACGTGATATGAATATGTACGTGCAAACTTGGCATGTGACAAAGTGATATACTCTACTACTTGACTGAAGTCTGTTATTAATAGACTCTTACTTGGATTGATCGTGTTACATGGACACCTTATGTGCCAGTGTTATCTTGGTTTGTATTCGCAATAATTGCGTATGGGTACTTGCATTCTCGTGAGCACATGATACATAATTACATGGTGAATATTCTCGTGAGCACATGATACATGATTACATGGTGCATAAAGAGTAGTCCACTAATAAGGGACTGAGTTCTGTTCTGTAGTTCAAGTAAACATCTACTTGTGCATTCTTGGTGAGTCCAGCTGGTTCTCCTTGCTTGTTCGAAAATATATAGGTTCACGCTTGTCGCGAGAGCTGGGGTTTAAGTGACAATCGGGTCCCTATGTATTTCCGCTTGACCCCTTACTACCGGCCATAGTAAGGGCATAGCTTCCTTGGTTGGAGCAATAAGCCTGACCTAAGTGAATGCTAACTCTTGTCTTGAACACCTCGTGGATCTTGTTCTTGTGGATGACACTGGTTACCAGGTCTTCTTATATACTGCACAGCAGTTCTAGTTCTTGTTCTTGTTCTTGGTTGTCCTCAGCTAGAAAAGCATCGACAACAAATGGTATTCTTGGGAGAAATAAGGAAGGATTCAGGTACAATGCGTGATAGGCCTATGTGCATCTTGTGAGCTGATCTAGCCTCTCGCACTACTTGACTACTTGTTACCTGATCATATCTTGAGCTTGATTACTTGTTGGGTTGGCTTAGCCTCTCCTATACTTGTTACTTGATGATACTTGATATATGATTACTTAAGTATCTACTTGTATTGCATGATAACATGACATATAGTTGCATGTTAATAGCTTATTGAGATTTATCTCACCCTTTATTTATTTAATTGTTTCCCCCCCAGGAAAGCAGGGGATAGTACGCAGTGAGGCTCGACTTAGCTGGGAACTTACTCAGCAGGATATTCTTGTTCGAAGTTAGTGTCCTTTTATATTTTGGTAAGGACGATCTTGTATGAGTTAATAAACTCTGGGCTTGTATTGGGGTAGTATTTGTTGTCCCTAGACAGTTCTTGTTGCTAGCTTATTTGCTAGGCATGTCTTCCGCTGTATGTAACCATTTTGGTTTTAAGTTTCTTGGTCTAGAACTCGTTGTGAGCTATCTTAGCTCCTTATTCTTGAGTAGATATAGCATGTCAGTTTGTTTCTAACAGGTATTGTTCCTGTTTCCCGTTAGTTTCTTGTTTCTTGTTAGTTACGCGCACCAGGTTCGAGGTTCTATTAGGGGATCCCGGGACTTAGGGCGTGTCATGCACCGTGGTTGTGTGGGGTATTTGGCTTGTGTTTTGGATACTACTAAAAAGTCTCCTAAAGTAGAGGATGTGAATGTTGTTAAAGAGTTTTGTGACGTGTTCTCTTCTGAATATTCTATGCCTCCCGATAGAGAGATCGAGTTTGGTATTGACTTGATTCCAGGTACTACCCCTATATCTGAAGCACCTTATAGAATGGCTCCAGCTGAACTAAAAGAATTGAAGGTGCAATTGCAAGAGTTACTTGATCGGGGATTCATCCGTCCTAGTGTATCACCGTGGGGAGCTCCTGTATTGTTTGTCAAGAAGAAAGATGGGTCTTTGAGACTATGCATCGACTACAGGAAGCTGAATCAGGTAACCGTAAAGAATAAGTATCCTCTACCTCACATTGATGACTTGTTTGATCAACTCCAAGGGTCAGTCGTCTTTTCAAAGCTTGACTTGAGGAGTGGGTATCATCAGTTAAAGATCCGTTCTGAGGATATTTCTAAGACTGCTTTCCGTAGTAGGTATGGTCATTACGAGTTTCTTGTTATGCCTTTCGGGTTGACTAATGCTCCGGCTGTTTTCATGGATATGATGAATCGGGTTTTCAAGCCTTATCTTGACACCTTCGTGGTTGTATTTATTGATGACATTCTTGTGTATTCCAAGTCTAAGGAGGAGCACGAGCAGCACTTGCGAATGATTTTATCTGTTCTTCGTGAGAAGCAACTGTTTGCGAAATTCAGTAAGTGTGCTTTTTGGCTCGATGAAGTGTCTTTTCTTGGGCACGTGGTTTCTAATAGAGGAATATCCGTAGATCCTTCCAAGATTGAAGCTATTGTGAATTGGAAGAGGCCTGAATCAGTTACAGAAATTCGAAGTTTCTTGGGTCTAGCCGGGTATTATAGAAGATTTATCGAGGGGTTTTCTAAAATTGCTACTCCATTGACTCAGTTGACTCGAAAGAATGTTCCTTATGTGTGGGATGGCAAGTGTCAAGTTAGCTTTGAAGAGTTGAAGAAGAGGTTGACTACAGCTCCTATCCTTGCGCTTCCTAATGGAAATGATGATTTGGTAATTTATAGCGATGCTTCTAAAGAAGGCCTCGGGTGTGTGTTAATGCAAAATGGAAGGGTAATTGCGTATGCTTCAAGAAAGTTGACTCCGAGCGAGCAGAATTATCCTACCCATGACATGGAGCTTGCGGCTATTGTCTTTGCGTTGCATAAGTGGAAACACTATCTGTACGGAGCCAAATTTGAGATTTTTACCGATCACCAAAGTTTGAAGTACCTTTTCTCCCAAAAAGAGTTGAATAACAGTCAAAGAAGATGGATGGAGCTATTGAAGGATTATGATTGTACTATCTCTTATCACCCGGGTAAAGCAAATGTGGTAGCTGATGCCATTAGCCGGAAATCTTTTATGGCTTCATTGATGGTACGTGAATGGAAGATGTTAGAGGATGCTCGAGATTGGGATCCTTGTGAGTCAAAGCATGGGGCTATTTTTGCGAGTATTCAAGTATTACCAGTTTTAATTCAACAAATAAAAGAAGCTCAGAAGGATGATCCGGAGTTGGTGAAAATCGTGGATAAAATCGAAGATGGCAAATTTGGGGATTTCTCTCTTAATTCCGAAGGAGTGTTAACTTTCAGAGGTCGGTTATGTGTACCTTGCATTGATGGGATTTGTTGGTCCCAAAGGGCAACAAGGGTATGAAAAATAGCTAGAGGGGGGGGGGGTGAATAGCTGTTTTAAAATTCTTTTCGTACCCTTGAAAAACTCAATTGCGAATGCGCACTTTATCAAGTAAGCGTTATGAAATGCGCCTAAGTGAGTGAGTGAAATGCACAGCGGAATTTAGTAATGAAAATAGGCGCAAAGTGTGATAAAGGGGCGCACACACACTCTAAGTATTTTGGCTCAAAGTGGTTGAAATAAGGAACTAAGGCAAATGATATAACAACACAACACAATTCAGTTCAATCAATCTACAATGAGTAAACAAGCAAATAGTGAGTGAAAATAATAACTTGAAAGAAATGACAAGATAATAACACAAGCTATTTGGAGAGGTTCGATCAATGAAAGATCTACGTCCTCTACCAAGATGGTTAGTCTTGGATTTCTAATGGAGATCTTATATAATGAGTGAGTGTTACAAATTACAATGTTTGAGCTTATACACTAACTCAAGATCTATTACTATGAAAGAACAAATCCAAAACAATAACCGGTGTATCTCTTAAAGAAGAATCTAAATGATTAATCTTAAAGAGGTGCGTGTGTGTTCTTAGTATCACGGCTCTTTAGATCTTTGAGATGGAGAGCACGAGAAACTAAAGTGTTAAGGCTTGAAGATCTGGGCTAAGGATGAAGGTATGAAGATGTTCTTGAGAAATCTGGAAAAACGAAGGCAATCTTCAAATCTTCAACAAATGCTTAGAGAAAGAAATTCTTGAAATTCTTAGCAAAACTCAGCAACTTCAAAATGTTGAAGATATGGGGTATTGAGTAATTTGTTTTTCTGCCCCTCGTACTTTGACCCCAACATCAATTTAACACTCGTACTGCTGAAACACTAAATGTATGATGCGTACTATGGTTTTATTAACAAAATTAACCAATTTACTATTCAGTTGTTAACTTTTTCTAACACACGTTATTTTTCTGACGAACATTAATTTATTTTAACTGATGTTAATAATTTATGTTAACAAAATTAACTTTTGTTATCTCCATCATCTTCCCAAACCCAACATCCACCCCACCCTTCACAACCCAACACCGCCCCATCGCCACCGCCACAAACCAGTCACCACTCCACCCAACCAACTCCACCATTGATGGATTAGAAGCATCTCCAACACCAATCGGCCCCCCTCCTTGCAAATTAGGATTTGAGCTCCCATTTACACCTTCCACACCAAAAAAGCTGTACCAATCCCCTTCCTAGCCATGACCGCACCTACCCTAAACCTAGGCGCCGGCCAAGAGCAAGAAAACCTGGGAAAATTCCGGCCAAAAGGCCAAAAATCGAAGCAAAACCGAATCCCGTCACTTTCCCGATCTGGTCCAGAAAAAATCAATTTCCCGATTCATTAACCGTTGGATCGCCTTCAAATTTCTGGAGAAGGTTCGCGACACCTAGGCGCACATACTGACCGTTGGGATCTGAAAAATATTTATCGGAGAGGGAGATATGTTCGTCGGAAAAAGACTGACGAAAATAAATTTTTAACATTCGTTAAAATAATTTAATGCTCGTTAGAAAAAATAACGTGTGTTAGAAAAAGTTAACAACTGCATAGTAAATTGGTTAATTTTGCTAATAAAACTATAGTACGCATCATACATTTGTTGTTTCAGTAGTACGAGTGTCAAATTGATGTTGGGGCCATAGTACGAGGGGCAGAAAAGCAGATTACTCATGGGGTATTTATAGTGAACTTCAAAAAACTAGCCGTTGGAAATCCTTGTGGATAAGATGAGCTGTCGCTCGTTGATTGGAGCATGCATATATTATGGCCATTTTGACACTCAACATAAATGTGACCGTTGTGGACACGTGTCAATAGATTAGGCGCATATGCATCTTTTAACCACCGTTGGATCATTGGCGTAATTTGAATTCTCTTCAAGTCTTTGAGTCTTCAATAAATCACTGAGTGTTGAATAAACACTTTGAGGCGCGTTTGAGCCAAGAGGCGCATTGAGCCAACAGGCGCACAGTAATTGTGCGGTTAAATCAAGGGGCGCAGAGGCGCGTAACATAGCTTATGAAGAAATCCTTATGCGCGCGCTCTAAATGGCGCATGGCGCGAATGTAGAAGGCGCGTGGCGCGTGGCGCAGGAGGCGCATAAGCGCGGCTCAAACTCACTGAGTGATTTTTCTTGAAACTTGATCTTCTTGCCCTATTTCTAAGCCTATTCTATAACAATGGACAACTTAAAAAATGAAGTATAAATACTTCTTACATGTGGGTCTAAAGTCCATGAAATAAAACTTAGGTGATGGATCAATCAAATCTAATAAATCCTATTACATTAAAACTGAGATATGTGTGGGCATACCCAACAATCTCCCCCTATTTGATTGATGTCATTACCTACTATATCAAGGACAAACATTATACTTGATAAAAACATGTCCAAATGAATGAAATTGGTAATTCATGTCTCAAGTTAATGCACACACTAGTCCAAAATATAGATTCCTAATCTATTCCAATAAGAATAAAGAGTTACATATGGAAAGATAGAAACAACAGTTTAACACATTCAAGATGATATATGATTTTTAGTTTTGAAATGTGTTTAAACCAAGTTTAAACTTAATGCATGAAAGTATGAAACAATTCAATATGATGCATTATGAATTTAAACAATATTCATTGTTCTACAAACAAGGAGTTTGAGTGAACAAGGTTTGATAATAAGTGATGCATTGTTCTCATTAAAACTTGGGGTGTAAGAGTTACAAATTACAAGTTTTGAATAGAACAAAAACAAAATGTGCTAAAACAAGTAAGCACAAAATCACTATCACAAAAGAGATGATTCTATTACAAAAAAGGTTCTAAAAACTTACAAACAAAAATAATAGAAACTAAGGGTTGGGAGGCGCATCATCTTCCTTCAATCCTTCAACGATCTCTGAAACAGAACGCTGAATTTGTTTTGCGAGCTGATGACTACGGTTCGCTAACCCTTGAGTGTCAGTGACACTGGAGTGAGTGGCAGTGAGACCGTCTCTAATGTAACTCAAGTGATTCACATTGATGTTTTGGTATTCATCAATGGAACGCTGAGTGATTTGCTGCTGCTGTGAAATATTTTCTTCTAAGATTTGAATGCGAGCTTCAATGGCATTTTGAGCCGTGATAATATCGAAAGAAATATGTTCGGCGCGTCTGTCAGAGCTTGAGTGAGCAGCAGTAAAATGAGTGACGACCAATTCTTTCAGGACATCCAACTTAGATACTAGCACGTTCATGTTGGATTGAGACGCATCAGACTGAGGTATGAAAGTAGGCGCAGAGGTAGTGGTTTGCGCCTGATCAATATGAGGTTGAACCTGAGTCTGGGACGGAGGAGGAGAAGGAGCAGAAAGTTTGTCCTTGAGAGAGTTCATCTCCCCCTTAATGGCAGCGATCTCTTCAGATTGATCAGTGAGTAAGGAAGTAAGAAGCTCAAATTGAGACTTTATATGAGCCTGTCCTTGCTCTAAGTTTGCTTGCCCCTGCTGTAAAGAATGAAGAATGGAAAGTACCTCGCTCAGATCGGGAGCAGATGGAGGAGGCGCAGGGGTAGACAGGGGCGCATCATCTTGAAGGGGCGCAACATCTTGAAGGGGCGCAGAATGAGATGGAGGCGCAGGAGGAGGTGAATGAGTAGGAGACTCAAATTCATCTTCAGTTTCAACATCAACAGTTTCAACAACAATTGTTTCAACATCAACTGTTTCAACATCAACAGTTTCCGTTGTGATTTGATCCGGTCCAGGTGGAGGCGCAACTGGAGAAGGAGTGCGCTGAGGGATGGTCTCTTGCTCCCCCTGAACTGGTTCTTCTATGTCTGAAATGTCATCGCCGAAGAAATCAGAGAGGAGTTGGACCCTTGACACTTTGGTCGGTTGAAATTTAAGTGAGGGCGCACGGGGAGTGGGGGCGCGTTGAGTAGGCGCGCGCTGGGTAGGCGCGAAAACAGAAGGCCCTTTCTCAATATCAGCGCTTGATCCAGCGCCTTTCATGCGCTCTATCTTTTCTGACTCAGCAGCTTGTTTGGCTTGAAAATCTTCATCTCTTTTTCTTTGAGCCTCAAGCCTGCTGGCTTCCTGCGCTAGCCTTAGATCTCGCTCTTCATCAGATTCAAATCTGGTACGTTTGATAGGCGCACGAGGAGGGTCATCAACTACCCGTTTTCCTTTGCTTTTCTCTGCGCCTGGCACGGAATCAGCGCTTTGTCTAGCGCTTGCCTTCACTGCACTCTTTATTAATGGTGCGCTTTTAAGGACAGGCGCATCATCTGACTCTGTGTCTTCATCAACTAAGCCTTCAACAGTCTTGATTTGAATTCCTTTGGCGCGCTTTGTAGGCTTCTTTCTGCGCTTCTTGAGGTTCAAATTCGCTTTACCAAACATTGGAACATCATTGATCTTATATTCAGGATTCTCATTCAAAAACTTAACTAACTCAGGGTAAGTTAGAAAAAGTTTTGTGAGAAGAAGGCAGTGTGAGCGGAATCGGGTCTTTCCATCACTCTTGTTCTTCACAAATTTATCAATCTGCTCACGCAGTGTCTTGAACAGAATGTGAGGCCAGTGAAGCTTCTCCTTGGCCATGATGGCAGCTGTGTATTCCCATTGTTCCATCGTGAATCGGTTCACGTTCCCAGTTTTGAAAACAATTGAAGTTCCCACCAAGTGCGCGATGTGAGTCAAGAGTTCTCCACCATCTCGAATTTCGGTGTTTTTGATATTATTTTGAAGCGTGGGAATATTTAGAAGTGAAGCAGCCATCCTGTTCTGATCATCAATGGAGTAAGTCATCGGACGCCCAATAATGCGATCTTCACCCGTAGATGGAAAACCGAGCAAGTGTCGAATCACAGATGAAGAAATATGGACGTCAACATTTTGAACGCGCGCCTCAATCCGGTAGTGAGTGCGCCCATTTACATCAATTTCCACTAGAACAGCAGTGGAAAAGAACTCATCCACGAGGAGCGCAGAATAGAAATCTTGGTCCATGGTGAATAAAGGGAGCAGACCAGCAACGCGCAGAGTCTCTATGATTTCTCGCCCAATTACTTCACCAGACAAC
This sequence comes from Campanula takesimana, assembly GCA_026119855.1. Lineage (NCBI taxonomy): Eukaryota > Viridiplantae > Streptophyta > Magnoliopsida > Asterales > Campanulaceae > Campanula > Campanula takesimana. Next base: position 1,130,021 of record JAOWBW010000316.1, on the reverse strand, counting down.
TCTAATAGATCAAGAGTTTCTTCTAATTTGAAATTTGCAAGGTCCTGAAAAAAATGATTGATGTTAGAAGTGACATAGGCGCATAGAGACATAAAATGATCAAAGTAACATAGGCGCATGAAATATATAGGCGCATAATTGAATCAGGCGCACAAAATTTTAGAGAATCAAGGCGCATGATTGAATTAGGCGCATAAAATATTAAAGGCGCATAGAGTTACAATGCGCATAATATGGTTCTATGTGAATACTAAGGAAAAATAAAACAACGAAATTTGACTAAATACGAAGTTAGGCGCATAAGGTTTTAGGCGCAGAATGATTTAAGCGCATATACAAGTAGAGGCGCAGAAAGCATTCAGGCGCATAAAAAATAGGCGCATAAAGAAGTACATAGGCGCAAATCGTGAGAATTTTAACTTAGTAAGAAAAACAAACAACAAGCATTCAAATGAAAGAAATGAAAATCAAAAAGTTCAAATTTTCGAAAACAAGATAGAAAATTTTTAGAGACCAAAACATGCAATAATGACGAAGAACACGAAGAACGACCCTTGAATGCTCGAAGAACACCAAGAACACAAAAATCATGAAACTTCACCAAACTAGACTAATAATATATCAAAATGACCGCATGACAACAAGGAATCTAAATATGTAAACAAAAATATGAACAAATCAATAATGAAAGCACAATGATCAAAAGAATGACCGAAAATTTTGAAAAAAATTGAAAACAAAAAAAATCAGATTTGTAACAAACAAAGCATTGATCGTTGAAATGTTGGTTTTGAAAGATTCGAAATCAAGAATAGAACACAACCCAACAAACGATATAGAAAACGGATCATCGAAACAAGAGAAATCAAAGGAAAATGAATCCGGAAAAAAAATAACGAGAAAAAAAAAACGACGAAAAAAAAAAAATCAAAAAAATAAAGAGATTAAAGGTTGAGAATTCATACCATTTCGTCTTGTGTAGATGTTGATGCTTTCTTAGGACCCATAAACTTATATATATATAGAAAATGAAGAAGAAAAAATGGAGACGATGAAGGTAGAGAGAGAGAGAGTGAGAGCCGGGGAGAGAGAGAGAGAGACGAGAGACAGAGAGGGGAGTTTGGTAGGAGGGAGTGTAGGTGATGATGAATATTTATAGGTTAGGTTCAAAATTTTGCACAGATATGGAAAAAAATACAGTCAAAAATTTAAAAAGATGGGAAGTTGAAAGGATGGCATTTATGAGGGATTTTGAAAAATGGCGGCTCATCATGACAAAAAGGACGTTCATTAATGAGGGATTTTTGGGATTTGAAGGGCATTAATGGCTGAATGACCTAAAGTGTCATGATGTGACATTTAGGTTTTAGAAAAACTGCTCCACTTTCCCTTTAAGTGTATGAGCAATTTTGACTAATTTTTGCACAAACACCAAAAACATCTATTTTGGTGTAAGTTTGGGGTGCAAGAAATATATCCCAGAAAATAAAATTTTTCGAAAAGCGTAAAACGAGGGAAAAATTTAATTGCACAAGTACCCTTGAACAATTAAAGGAATGTCAAAAGACATAGATTCCTATAATAAATGAACAGAATTAACATACCTGGTACTTGTGTATTTAATACGTTCAATCATTGAAATTGAATTTTGAGAAATGATTGAGCCGCAATAGTTAATGCGCGCATGAAGGGGCGCATTACTTCAGCAAGGCGCATACTCATCAAGGCGCATAAGAGATGGTTAAGGGCGCATAAGCGTTTTAAGCGCATGGATTGATAGGCGCGCATGGATTGTGCGCGCAGAAAATGAGGGATGAGCGCGCAGTTAGTAAGGCGCATATATGGCGCATAGTTTCCTTGAAACTTTTGAAAAGTTGATTTTAATCATTTGTACCTATTATACTCATAACTCAACACAAACATAAAATCATTAGTATTGACAAAACTATATTGAATTTAGTTGAGTTCAAGCATACCCATTTCGCCTCTCAAAAACATGAACCGTTTCGCGTCAAGTGCTTTCGTTAGAATGTCGGTGATTTGATAGTCGGTTCCCACGTGTTCCAAATGTATATTGCCTTTCTCCACGTGGTCTTTGAGGAAGTGATATTTGATGTCGATGTGCTTGGTCTTTGAGTGCATGACAGGATTTTCAGAAACCGCAATTGTTGATGTATTGTCGCAGTAGATGGGACAATTTTCTTCGATGATATCATAGTCCACCAATTGCTGCTTCATCCAGAGTATTTGGCAACAACAACTTCCCGCAGCGATATATTCGGCTTCGGTTGTTGAAACAGATACAGAAGCTTGTTTCTTACTTTCCCATGACACAAGTCGATATCCGAGGAAATGACAAGTGCCACTAGTGCTTTTCCTATCAATTGTGCACGCTGCATAATCCGCATCTGAATAACCTACAAGTTTAAAGTTCGAATCTTTGGTGTACCAAATTCCAAGGTTAACAGTGCCAGAGAGATATCTTATAATACGTTTCACAGCAATTAAGTGTGCTTCTCTAGGGTCGGATTGATAACGAGCACAAACACAAACACTAAACATAATATCGGGCCTACTAGCAGTAAGATAAAGGAGTGAGCCAATCATACCTCGATAGAGCGTTTGATCAACACGTTTACCTTTTAGATCTTTGTCGAGTTTGTTGCCGGTGGCCATTGGAGTATCGTATGCTTTAGCGTTCTCAAGTCCAAACTTCTTGATTAAGTCCTTTGTGTATTTGGCTTGATTGATAAAGATGCCTTCACTCATTTGCTTGATTTGAAGCCCGAGGAAGAATGTGAGTTCTCCCATCATGCTCATTTCAAACTTGCTCTTCATTAGTTTCTCAAAACGCTTGCACAACAATTCATTAGTAGAACCAAATATAATATCATCAACATAAATTTGAACAAGTAATTTATGACCATTATGTTTGGCAATGAAAAGAGTTGTATCGATTTTACCGCGAGTGAAGCCTTTTTCGATGAGAAACTTTGATAGTGTATCATACATGCTCTTGGTGCTTGTTTGAGTCCATACAAAGCTTTCTGGAGTTTGTACACATGATTTGGAAATTGTGAATCTTCAAACCCAGGTGGTTGAGCAACATAGACTTGTTCTTGGAGTTCACCATTTAGAAACGCGCTCTTCACGTCCATTTGATATAACTTGAAGTTTTTGTGAGCGGCGTAAGCTAGAAATAATCTGATAGCTTCAAGTCTTGCTACGGGCGCAAAAGTTTCATCGTAGTCAATTCCTTCTTCTTGCCTATAGCCTTGTGCAACCAATCTTGCTTTGTTTCTCGTGATGGTTCCATTCTCATCCATCTTGTTCCTGAACACCCATTTTGTACCAATCACTCCATGATCATTTGGTCTTGGAACTAGAGTCCAAACCTTACATCGTTCAAATTGATTGAGTTCTTCTTGCATTGCAACAACCCAATTGGGATCTTGGAGCGCTTCATCAGCCTTCTTCGGTTCAATTTGAGAGATAAAAGCAGTGTAAGCATCAAAGTTTGTAGCTCTCCTTGTACGAACACCAACTTGTAGATCACCGATGATATTAGCAATTGGGTGACCTCTAACTTCATGAATTTCAGGAGGTAAGTTAGGTTGAGTCGTAGAAACTTGAAGGTCTTCAATTGGTACATCTTCACCAGATTCAAAGTCATTGAAATTTGGGGGTTGAACTGGCTCAGAGTTGAAATTTGGGTGTACACCAGATGCAGCAGTAGAAATAGGCGCGTGAGAGGAATCATGAGGCGCATCATTTGAGTGAGGCGCAATAGATGATTCACCAGGCGCATTATACATTGAATTAGGCGCATTTGATGTAGATGGATTTCCTTGTGTTGATAGATTCTGATCTTGAGTGGGCGCAACATAAATAGGAGCACCTGTATCATTTAGCTCAATAGAATCATCAGCAACATTTGGAGCCAAATGTGGCTCAAGGAGAGAATGTTCATCAAATGTAACATGTACAGATTCAACTATCACTATTGTAGTTCTATTAAAAACACGAAAAGCTTTAGAGTGTTTGGCATACCCAACAAAAATACCTTCGTCGGCTTTGGCATCGAATTTACCTCTATGTTCGTTTCCGTTGTAGAGGATATAACATTTGCAACCAAAGATCTTGAAGAATGCAATGTTGGGAGTTCTACCACGCCAAAGTTCATACGGAGTCTTGTTGTGAAGTTTGTTGATGAGGGAACGATTTTGAGTAAAACATGCAGTGTTGATAGCTTCTTCCCAAAAGTACTTAGGCAATTTAGCTTCAGCTATCATCGTCTTTCCCGCTTCAATCAACGTTCTATTCTTTCGTTCAACAACGCCATTTTGTTGAGGGACTCCGGCGGTTGAAAAGTTGTGATCTATCCCATAATCTTCACAATATCGAGCAACACCGTTGTTCTTGAATTCTGTTCCATTGTCAGATCGAACACTAACGATGTCATCTTCTTTTTGGGTTTGGAGCAGTCGAAATAAGGTAGTGAGAATATCATAACAATCATCTTTTGTAATCATCATCTCTACCCATGTATATCTTGAATAATCATCCACCACAACTAGAGTATACTTGTTTCTTCGAATGCTTGCGGTGGAAACTGGTCCAAATAGATCAATGTGAAGTAGTTGCAAACACCTTGTAGTTGAAGGATTTGACTTGCTTGAAAATGACTGCTTCGGTTGTTTGCCAAGTTGACATGCGGCGCACTTTTTGTCATGATGGTCAGCAACTTTGGGAAGTCCTTTGACAAGATTATTCCTGCTGAGTTTAGATAGATACTTGAAGTTCAAATGACTTAAGCGCTTGTGCCACAGCCAACTATTTTCGTTCACACTTTTTGCTACAAAACAAAGATTAGTACTAGAGTTCATACTATGGAAATCAATAATATAAATATTTGTCTTACGATATCCCGTGAGTAAGATAGCTCCAGTTTTGCCATTCTTGATAAGACATTGCGTTGAAGTGAAATGGCATTCTAATCCTTTGTCGCAGAATTGAGATATGGATAATAAGTTGTGCTTGAGCCCTTCGACGAGTGAGACTCTTTCAATGCACACTTTGTCTTTCTTGAGCTTTCCATATGCTACAACTTGACCTTTGTTATTATCGCCAAATGTTACGGAGGGACCTCTTTCTTCATGGACATCTTCTAATAAGGATTCATCTCCAGTCATGTGTCTTGAACACCCACTATCGAGAGTCCATTCATAATTTCTAGCTTTTGAAGATCCATCCATGAAACAAAGAACCTGAAATATAGACATTTAAGCAGGTCCCCTTTATTCCTTTTGGGTCCTAGGGTTAGCAACTTTTGACAACCCACTCTTGCTTGACCTTAGGATTTTTACGTCCTTTGGCATTGGGAGTGAATCTCAAAAGGCATTCCACGGCCTTGTGTCCTGAACAATCACAAACGGAACAATGATGAAAGCCACCAATCACGTGAGTTTTCACAAACTCTTTACTTTTCTTGGGGATGGCATTCTTCTTTGGGTCAGATGGACTAGCCTTAACAAAATCTTTCTTTTGAAATTTTGGAGCGCTTGTTCTTGGAGGGCGCATAGGGCTAGGAGGCGCACGGCGATGAGGCGCGTGGCTCTTAGGCGCATAATGAGCACTCGGAGAAGGAGCGTGCCTATTTTCAAGAATGATTTTGCTAGGAGATGGTTCATCTGTAGCTATATCTTTCCCATTAGCTTTCTCAAATTGCTTCGTTGGGTAGATATAATGGAATGTTTGTCTCTTGACTTTTTCCTGTCCTTTACCCATTGAATTAGAATGTTTTTCCTTGGGAATTTCAAAAGTTTGTTGGTTGGTAAATTCACTATCTCTTTCAGCACAGACATCACATTTAAAGTTGTCACTAGTTGATGAGAATCCCAAGCCACTTTTATCACCATTGACTTTTTGGGACTCAAATATATTCTCCATAGTGACACGAGAATTGGACCACTCATTTGTAATCTTTTTAAGATCAGTAATTTAAGCAACCAATTCATCGTTTTGAACTTTAAGAAGTGAGTTCTGTTCTGTTAGAAAAGTGTTTTTAACAGTAAGAGGAGTCATGCTCTTTATCTGCTCCTTAAGGAGGGTGAGTTCAGATTTAAGTAGAGATTTCTCGGTCTTAAGCTGGGAAATTTCATCACATGATAGTGCTAAAGCTTCCTTCATACTATCAAATCTAGTGATTACCTTTTCAGCCTTTTTGAACAATTTTTCTTGTTCAGCAATCACTTCATCATCATTGATTTTGGAGATTGGAGCAGTTGGTTCAACCTGTGGTCTAATGTATGCTCCTTTTCTCAATTTGTTCCTTGCTCCAAGATCACATCGTGAGAATAGCAATCCACCATCGTTTTGAGCCGGAGTGAGAAATCCTTGTTCAACGAGCTCGCTGATGGTTGGTCCTTTCTTCTTTTTCACTTCTTGAAAACCTGCAGATTTCTTGATAGGTTTATTCAAGGCATTCATATCGGGAACATCCTTGGAGAAGTCATCATCAGAATCATAAGCATCAACTTCATCATCATTTTCCATCAAACAAACGAGTCCATCATCGGAATCTTCATCGCTCTCATCGGAGTCTGTTTCAATCCAAGTGTTGTGCTCATTTGCTGGTGCTTCTTCTTCAGCAACCATTCCCTTGTGACGAGTGAACTTGGGAGTGAATTTGGGAGTATGGCTGCTCTTCTTCTGCATATATTCAAATTTGGGGATCGGGCAGCTTGATGCAAAATGTCCGGGTTTCCTGCAATTAAAACAAACAAGATCTTCTTTTCTTTTTGAATCACTGCTCCTTGAAAACTTTTGAGGAGCTTTGCTGGTAGATCCTTGAAATTTGTTGGTTGAGCCGGGTCTTGAGAATTTTCTGAATTTTTGAAATTTCTTCACAAATAAAGCAAAGTCTTCATCATCCATGTCTAATAGCTCAGAAGTAGAAATTTTGGGATCGGAGCTTTTCTCATCTTGTACAGGCGCAGGAGTAGGCGCAGGTGTAGGCGCAGCTTCTCTGTACGCCATCATAGCCATAGATTTTGACTTTCCTTCAGTTTCGCTGATTCGTTGGAGTTTGAGTTCGTAAACTTTGAGATTTGCATATAGGTTCCTTAAAGTCCAAACATCTAAGGTTCCAGCGTCTTCAAGAGCGCTAGATTTATGTAGGTATCTTGATCCAAAAGCTTGTAGAAAATTTACATTCAAATCTTTGTTGGTAAACTTCATGCCAAGTGAAATACATAGATTGATAATTTCACAGTAGCGTTCATAAGTTTGCCTTAAGTTTTCACCGGGGAGTTGAGAGAAATTGTTGAACCTCTTTTGAACTTCGTATTTCTTGTTCTCCTTGCAAACGGTGTCTCCTTCAATATGCTCTTCAATAGCATCCCATAGCTCATTTGCAGTAGCACAATGCATGACTTGTTGTTTCATAGCCGTGCTTAGAGTGCTTAGAAGAATGTTTCTTGCTTTGCCATCATTTGCAACTCTTCTAATTTCTTCCTCGGTCCATTCTTCCCTTGGTTTGAGAACTGTAGGTTGGGCAGCGTTGGTGCGTGGATTTGGATTCGCCTTCATCGGAATATAAGGTCCATAAACGACGGTGTCATGGAGCCTTTCATCGATTGAGTTGAGATGAGTCAATATGCTGAATTTCCACACGTCAAAATGATCTTCATCAAAGACCGGAACGTGAGTGTAGTTTGCAGTTGCCATAGGTTTTGAGTTTGCCATTTAGAATCGGCACCCAAGCTGTTAAGCTTGAAAAACGAAAAATGTTTTATAAAGGTGTTTGCTCTGATACCACTTGTTGGTCCCAAAGGGCAACAAGGGTATGAAAAATAGCTAGAGGGGGGGGTGAATAGCTGTTTTAAAATTCTTTTCGTACCCTTGAAAAACTCAATTGCGAATGCGCACTTTATCAAGTAAGCGTTATGAAATGCGCCTAAGTGAGTGAGTGAAATGCACAGCGGAATTTAGTAATGAAAATAGGCGCAAAGTGTGATAAAGGGGCGCACACACACTCTAAGTATTTTGGCTCAAAGTGGTTGAAATAAGGAACTAAGGCGAATGATATAACAACACAACACAATTCAGTTCAATCAATCTACAATGAGTAAACAAGCAAATAGTGAGTGAAAATAATAACTTGAAAGAAATGACAAGATAATAACACAAGCTATTTGGAGAGGTTCGATCAATGAAAGATCTACGTCCTCTACCAAGATGGTTAGTCTTGGATTTCTAATGGAGATCTTATATAATGAGTGAGTGTTACAAATTACAATGTTTGAGCTTATACACTAACTCAAGATCTATTACTATGAAAGAACAAATCCAAAACAATAACCGGTGTATCTCTTAAAGAAGAATCTAAATGATTAATCTTAAAGAGGTGCGTGTGTGTTCTTAGTATCACGGCTCTTTAGATCTTTGAGATGGAGAGCACGAGAAACTAAAGTGTTAAGGCTTGAAGATCTGGGCTAAGGATGAAGGTATGAAGATGTTCTTGAGAAATCTGGAAAAACGAAGGCAATCTTCAAATCTTCGACAAATGCTTAGAGAGAGAAATTCTTGAAATTCTTAGCAAAACTCAGAAACTTCAAAATGTTGAAGATATGGGGTATTTATAGTGAAATTAAAAAAACTAGCCGTTGGAAATCCTTGTGGATAAGATGAGCTGTCGCTCGTTGATTGGAGCATGCATATATTATGGCCATTTTGACACTCAACATAAATGTGACCGTTGTGGACACGTGTCAATAGATTAGGCGCATATGCATCTTTTAACCACCGTTGGATCATTGGCGTAATTTGAATTATCTTCAAGTCTTTGAGTCTTCAATAAATCACTGAGTGTTGAATAAACACTTTGAGGCGCGTTTGAGCCAAGAGGCGCATTGAGCCAACAGGCGCACAGTAATTGTGCGCTTAAATCAAGGGGCGCAGAGGCGCGTAACATAGCTTATGAAGAAATCCTTATGCGCGCGCTCTAAATGGCGCATGGCGCGAATGTAGAAGGCGCGTGGCGCGTGGCGTAGGAGGCGCATAAGCGCGGCTCAAACTCACTGAGTGATTTTTCTTGAAACTTGATCTTCTTGCCCTATTTCTAAGCCTATTCTATAACAATGGACAACTTAAAAAATGAAGTATAAATACTTCTTACATGTGGGTCTAAAGTCCATGAAATAAAACTTAGGTGATGGATCAATCAAATCTAATAAATCCTATTACATTAAAACTGAGATATGTGTGGGCATACCCAACAGGATTAAACGCCAAGTTCTTGATGAGGGCCATAAGTTGAGGTATACTATTCATCCCGGGAGCACAAAAATGTATCAGAATTTGAAGCAACACTTTTGGTGGAATAATATGAAGAGAGAGATAGCGGATTATGTATCTAAATGTTTGACATGTCAACAAGTGAAAGCTGAACATCAAAGGCCTGCGGGGTTACTTCAACCGTTAGAGATTCCGGAATGGAAGTGGGAACATGTTACTATGGATTTCGTGACGGGATTACCTCTCACTCGAAGAAGGTTTGATGCAGTTTGGGTGGTCGTGGATAGATTGACCAAGTCTTCTCATTTTCTACCTATAGAGATCAGTTACTCGATGGAAAGGCTTGCAACCTTGTATATAAATGAGATTGTTAGATTGCATGGAGTTCCGGTGAGTATTGTGTCGGATCGTGACCCTAGATTTACATCTCGGTTTTGGCAAGCATTTCAGAAGGCTTTGGGTTCAGAGTTGAAGTTCAGTACAGCTTTTCATCCCCAGACAGATGGGCAGTCAGAGAGGACTGTTCAGATTCTCGAGGATATGTTGCGAGCTTGCTCAGTTGATTTTTCAGATTCTTGGGATTCTCATTTACCTCTCGTGGAATTTGCCTATAACAACAGTTTTCAGTCAAGTATTGGGATGGCCCCGTATGAAGCTTTGTATGGGAGGAAATGTCGGTCTCCAATTTGTTGGGATGAAGTGGGAGAAGCAAAGATTTTGGGTATTGATATGGTGAACAAGTCAGTTGAGGAGGTTAAGCTTATCCGAGATCGTTTGAGTACCGCTCAGAGTAGACAGAAAAGTTATGCCGATCACCGGAGGCGAGATCTCGAGTTTGAAAAAGGTGACGTTGTGTTTTTGAAGGTTTCACCTAAAGTGGGAATTCGAAGGTACGGGAAGAAAGGCAAGTTAGCACCGAGGTACATTGGCCCATTCGAGATTCTGAGTAGAGTTGGTGATAGAGCGTATCGTCTTGCGTTACCTCATTCTCTTGACAAGATCCATAATGTTTTTCATGTCTCGATGCTTAGGAAGTATGTGTATGATCCTTCTCATGTCTTGTCTGAGGTTCCCGAGGATATTGAACCAAGTATGTCTTACGAGGAGCACCCGGTCCAAGTTATTGATTCAAAAGTTCAAGAGTTGCGAACTAAAAGTATTCCCCTTGTGCGAGTTGTGTGGAGAAATCATAACGTGGAAGAGTCAACTTGGGAGCTTCGGGAGGAGATAGAGAGGAAGTACCCTTGGTTGTTTGAGGGTTGAGGTAAGCAATCCTAAAATTCGGGTCGAATTTTCTTTTAGGGGGAGTGAGTGTAACGACCCCAAAATCCGTTTTATTTATTTTAATATTTATCTTATATTTTGAGAAATTTTATTTAAAATTATGTGTTGCATTATATTATATGAATTAGCACATCTAAATTGATTATTTGTGTTAGTTAAGTAATGTTATTAGAAAGTTTGAGGCCATTGTAGAATTGGTTCTTAAGTGGTGTAGGTAATTTATGTTAATTAGGAAGACTTTAAGGGCTTAATTGCTAAAAGGGGGAAACTTGGGTGATTTATTTGAGAAATTGGGTGAAACTTCTTTAGGTGACCTCCTCACCTCTTCCCCCTCCTCTGCACCATACTTCCTTTCACCTTCACTTTCCTTAAACTTAAAAACCTCCATTGAAGAAGAAGAAGAAAAGCTAGGTAAAATTTATGTTTTGTTAATTTTCCCTATTTTAATTTACTACTCCATTTTCAAATCTAATTACATATAAATGTTCAGGGTGTTGAATAGATTCTTCCTACCGATCCATATTATTTTTCTTGACATCTTTTCCGGAAAATAGGTAAGTTACTAATCCCCCTTTAATGTTAAAATGGTCATAAGTATGCTTTATATGCTTTATATGTGATAAAACAATGTTTTGGTATGTTTTATTTATACTTGTAAATTTGGGACAAAGGGAGTAGTATGAAAATGGTATTGTTGGGTGTTAGTATTGTTCTTAGGCTGAGTTTTAGCCTTTATGAAAGTTGCAAAAGTTAAGTGTTGCATGTATTGGTAATTTTGGGTTGTGAAACAAAAGGAGTGAACTTTGGTTAAATTTTGAGGTCTGCCGGGTGATGTGGGCGGCCGCCCAAAATTGGGCGTGCGGCCGCACATCTATCTGAAGGGTTTTCTTCTTGGAGCAGAGCATTTTGGGCGGCCGCACAGCCCAGTTTGGGCGACCGCCCAGTCATCTGAAAAAGTTGAGAGTTTTCAAACCAAGAGATTTAGAGGTCAATCTTGGTCTAGGTTTTGGGTAGTGTTCTAAAGTAGTTAGATGGTTGATGTGGATCACTAAAGTGGTAGAATTGGTTCCTTTGTGAACACAAGTGTTGTGAAATGTTAGTAATTGATTAAGTGAGCATTTTTGAACACTTTGTAATGTGTTGGAATAGTTCATCTTCTTGATGTGTTTGGCATGGTTCCCTACATTGGAATCATTGTCCCTGATTGTCGTTTAAGCAAGTATTTCTGTGTGGTGCTTGCGTGTAAAGTCCAGCTGGTACTTTTGTGTGTGTTGGGCAGTGATAGGGATTATAATGGTCTCCCGAGCCAAGTACATTGTAAGGCTCCTATCATTGGTTTCCCATTTTTAACCCCCTTCCTTAGGCCAAAGGTTGGGCACTTTGGGATTCCCCCCGGGCAATCATCCTACGAAATCCATGGTTATTTTTCTCATGGCCAGGAAGGTCTTGGGCTGAGAAAGCCCCAACTTCCTGTTGGACGGCTTCGACGTGCTGCATAGAGCACACACAACCCATCACCGTTGGACATCTGCTTCTATCCTGAGCCAATAATAATGCCTTTCCAGGTGAGCCAGAGTTTGATCAAGTCCAAAGTCGAATCCAAACGTTCTTCAATAGCGGACTTGATCGTACAAGAATGTTATTCCGATCACCGCTCACTTTTTTTATAATAGAAATCAGAAGTATATAGCATCATGACTACTAGCATTACGGCGGTTTAGGGAATTCTGGTCACGTGAAATACGAGGTAAAGGCCCGAGCATCATGCACATGAGATTTTGCTGGGTTATGACTTTGTGTCATTTTCCCCGTTGTTGTTGTTGTTGTTTGGTTCCGGAACCCGTTTCAGCTCTTCGATGCTACTCAATTGATGCCTCTCAGATGGCTATCGTTTGGTTTGAGAACCTTGGCTCAGTATCCATGTATGAGTGTTCATTTCCGCTTTATGTGTTGCATGATGAGTTGGTCGTTATTTCCAACCGGTATGGGACGGTTGGCGATAGGGAGCCTCTCATATGATGTGCTATGTGCTATATGATCATTTGTGGCATTGTTCCTTTATGTTTATCATATTAGCATGTAATGTAGTTGCATTTTAGTAACTTACTGAGATTTATTCTCACCCTTATTTGTTTACTATTTTAGATAAGAAGGAGCCCAGGGGATAGTTCACACACACTGGGAGGACGTCGAGGAGATCTTTGGGTAAGACATATTGGGAAATGTTGTGTAAGTAAAGGATACATTATGTAAATGTAATACCTTTTTGGGGTAGTGTACCCGTGACTTAGTTTATATCATCTCTTTTAGTAGATGTTCGGTTTGTAATTAAGTAAGTAAAGCTAGTAGTTGTAGCCAAGTGGCTTAGTACTTGTTTGTGAAAGGTTGTTTTATGACTTGAAGTCATGTTTGAGTATCGAGTTGGTTGTGTGAACCTTTTTATAGAAAGTATATTTCGACAAATTTTCTTAAAAATGTTTTATAACGTCTTCCATGCGTGTCCCGGACGTGGGGCCAAGTAGGACCACGGGTCGGGGCGCGACAAGTACCCTAAACCTAGACCAAGAATAATTCGAGTTCAAATTAAGTAAATGATCTAGACAACTCATACTTACGAGTTCTTAATCCCCTACATAGGATATTCAATCTCAAGTCATTGTTTTAATGCCCCTAAGGTGCACAATCATTGGCTTCAAGACAATCATAACACATAAGTGCTTGTTCATAGCACTTTCAAGACATATAAAAGAGTTGTTACTCTTATACTTAAGTTCTCATTTGAGTTCTATAAGTGTCCATGTACAAGACTAAGTTCTCATTTTAATTCAATGAGTATACACGTTTAAAACCAAGTTCTGATGCCCCTAAGGTGTCACAACACTTGCTAGGACATCTTATACTAAGGTTATATACCTTAACTAGAGTTACTTCCAATTTATACAAACTTTAAACAACATTTTGTTCTTCAGGTAACTGTGCGGTCGCCTAAAATGGCATGTGCGGTCGCACACAAGCAGGTCAATTCCTTTGAAAAACCTTTCAGAAATATGGGCGGTCGCCCAAGGATTTTTGTGCGGTCGCACAAGGTACCAAAATGCGAAATTTTTATTTCTTTCCCAGGTTAAGAAATTTCCCGTCCCAAGCGTAGGAGTAACTTTTATTAACTCTTAGGCAATATCCAAAACATTATTTCAGGCTCAATTCATTTCTTTTACCGTCCCATAAATAATAGGACAATTTCCTTTTATTCCAATTTAATATTTCACCGACCCAAAAGTATAAGTACAATTTTATATTATACTAATATACCCATTTAGAGACACTTCCATTCATTTCCCCGTACCACAAATAATGGTACAATTTTTCTAATAATATTTAAATCAAGTTACTATTTTACCGTCTCACGAATAGGAGTATAATTTTTCTAACTTTCCCAGCATACTTTTGCAAGTCTATGTTCATACGAATACTCCATTTGTCCCAATTTTACAAGTATCACAAAAATTGCTCAAAACACAATTTTAACAAGAACAAGTAGCAGGAATAACATATATGTATGTTATTACAAGTAAGGGGGAGTCAATAACTTACCTAGTCAAAAATCAAGTTGACCCAAATTAATTTCTGATCGGTCTGGAACGCTCTATTAAACGCCACGAATATTTATCCGGGACCGGAATCACGAACAGAGAGATAATTAAGCTCGAGGAGTCGAGAATAGGAAGAATCCTAAACTTAACTTTTACCCAGAGAGAGTACGAGAAAGATTTGGGAAAGAATGCCTTTCTCAGTAGGCAAACACTAGTTGATATACATCCACTATCCAAGAATTGCAACTAGGCCCCTCAAGTTCTAACTTTGACAAAAAGGCCCCTAAACTTTCAACTTTGACATTTAACCACCTTAATTTTCTAAAGTAGTTAAATAATTAACTCAAATAAAATAGCATATAAATATGTTAGCCAAGAATTTAACAAGCAAGTCAAAAATTTAACAAATAAGTCAAATATTTAACGAGATTAAGGATGGGCGTTACATCCTCCCCACCTTAAAGAAAATTCGTCCTCGAATTTTACTGATCAAGATTATAACATATATAATCAACAAATAAAACTCAAGAGCATCAAGACTATACACATATACTCACAAATAGATATTACACGTATGCTCACAAATATTTTATGCAATCAAGATGTATCAATTATAACATCGAAACACATAAAGTCAAACAGACTCGATTAGTCAATCCACTATATCGGTGAAACTTGACATATCCACTAGAAATAATAGAACTGGTCATATCCTCCAGATCACTGTAATACTGGTCAAATCCACTAGGCAATCTCAAATACTGAGTCGTGGTTATCCATCGTTTCAATATTCAAAACTGACTTTACGTATATCAATCCATCAAGACAATCCATCAAAAGATGTAGCTCTCGGTGTCAAATAGTTAACAATGGAGCTGCCTTCGAAATTCATTCATGAATCTCTAACAAGACCACGAAATCTCAAGAACACACGTACCTTGGTTGTTTCCACTTATAGGTTAACAAAGATACTCACTTCAGACATCCACTACAAGGTAGATATATCCTCTATCAAGAAATTTCTCAAGTTGAATCTTCAACTCTTTTAAGGGCTTGTTTGTTTTTTTATTTCAGATCTGAAATGGGTATATTGTCTGAGCGAGTCAGACACGGGAGCGTTAAGTGTGTTTGGTTTTCCTCATCTGAATCAGACGTGATCCACTGAATTACCTCTGAAGCCTTCAGACCTAAAATCTCCTCTTATTTGCCTCTGAATTACTTTTTCTCAAAATTACCCCAGCTCTATTTGCATAATCCCAAAATTACTCTGCCTTACCTTGATATCACGCTCACCTTCTTTCTTTCCGATTAAGTTTTTGCCGGACGTGGGTTTAATATGTTATCGTTTTGGAGGTAAGGGCCGTATTCGGTGGCGGAGAGGTGCATCTTGATGTCGTCAAGGGTTTCGCACTGGCAGAGATTGTTGTAATCGGCAGTGGTAAGCAATCCAGATCTGTGACCTCTGACGATCGCTTCCAGGTAACCACCGTGAATATTGAACGTCATGGCTTCAAATCCATACATTTTTGTTGTCTCAATTTGAGATCTGAGCAATCGAATATTCAAAACCCCCTTCGTCAAACCCTAACAATGCACAGAACGGGGGAAAGGAAGATGATTGCAGAGTGAGAAGTGAAAAACGAAGGGGATCGGATTAATAAGTACTATTTTAAATGGTGAAAATGAAATACCCCCTCCGTCCCATTTGAAATTGTAAATGTTTAAAATGGTCAGTGTAATAATATTTTGACCAAGAATATGTGAAAATTTAATGGTCCTAATAAAAATATAAAAATTATTATTGATACTATTTTTAATGGTGAATCAATTACAATTTTTAAATTTTCATGCGGATTATCAAATTTTCTTGAATTTCTTGGTCAAATTAAATTAAAGTTGACAATTTTTGTCAATATTTTGCAATTTCAAATGGGATGGAGGGAGTATTACATTTAACATTACCGTTCAATGTTTCAGAAGGTTAAAATGGTAAAAAAGACACATTCAGAAAATGAATTCAGTGGGAAAATCAAACAACTTGAATAATTCAGGATTCAGTCTTCAGACGCTGCCTCTTATTAATTCAGCCACTTTCAGATGTGAAATCAGATTTCAGGACTTAACACTTAAAAAAAACAAACACCGCCTAACTCAATCGAGGTCAAGAACATTAATCCAGATGTCAGCACTGTATTTGCACTGTAACAACTCAAGATAACCCAGGTTCTCATCAAGTAACATGCACTACTCAGTAGGAATTCCACTGTCAATCACATAGGTTAAATACCCAGTACAATCTCGATAACACTATTCGAACTCTCAATGCAGAACATGAATATTACACATAATTATATCATGCTCACATATATAGTCAAGCATACTAGCATAGAAATAATTACCATCTATTGTGGTAAACAAGAATGACCTAACACATAGAAAGTCAAGTCATGACACGTAGACAGCCAAGCTATATCACGTATCACATCAATGTCCCATATCGGTGACACGACCCAGTCAACATAGAACGTATAGGGTGTTATCACCCACACTTCTATCAAGCTCTTACTAATAACAATATCAACACGTAGTCCCTTACTAGAGAATACACTTCCATGCAATTCACGAGATAAGGACAAGCATGCATATATAGCACGAAACAATGTCCACAAGACAAGATAGATACGCCTAAGTCTTTAAAGACTCGCGCTCTCGATTCTCAAACCATTTAATCCAATTGGATCAACACTATCAACACCAGTCCTATGCCTGGTATGACAACAAGTAACGAAGCACTCGGCGTCGAAAACACACCCAAGACTAACCCAACCTAGGCCATAGACCCTATCCAGGCTTAGAGCTAAACCATAGCTCTGATACCACACTGACGCGCCCCAAGTCCCGGGATTCCCTAATAGAACCTCGAACCTGGTGCGCGTAACTAACAAGAAACAAGAAACTAATGGGAAACAGGAACAATACCTGTTAAAAACAAAACTGACATGATATATATACTCAAGAGTAGGGAGCTAAGATATCTCACACCAGTTTTAGACCAAGAAATTAAAACCAAAATGGTTACATACAGCGGAAGACATGCCTAGCAAATAAGCTAGCAACAAGAACTGTCTAGGGACAACAAATACTACCCCAATACAAGCCCAGAGTTTATTAACTCATACAAGATCGTCCTTACCAAAATATAAAAGGACACTAACTTCAAACAAGAATATCCTGCTGAGTAAGTTCCCAGCAAAGTCGAGCCTCACTGCGTACTATCCCCTGCTTTCCTGGGGGGGGGGAAACAATTAAACAAATAAAGGGTGAGATAAATCTCAGTAAGCTATTAACATGCAACTATATGTCATGTTATCATGCAATACAAGTAGATACTCAACTAAACATATATCAAGTATCATCAAGTAACAAGTATAGGAGAGGCTAAGCCAACTCAATAAGTAATCAAGCTCAAGATATGATCAGGTAACAAGTAGTCAAGTAGTGTGAGAGGCTAGACCAGCTCACCAAGATGCACATAGGCCTATCACGCATTTGTACCTGAATCCTTCTTTATTCCTCCCAAGAATACCATTTGTTGTCGATGCTTTTCTAGCTGAGGACAACCAAGAACAAGAACAAGAGACTGTTGTGCTGACACGCCCCCAGGTCCTGGGATCCCCTAATAGAACCTCGAACCTGGATGGAGTGCCTAACGAGGAACAAGAAACTTAACAAGAAACTTAATGACATTTGTTTAACAAACTGACATGATATATATATTCTAGAGTAAGGAGCTATACTAGCTCACAACACAAGTTCTAGACAAGAAAATTTAAAAACCAAACTTAATACATACACAGCGGAAACATGCCTAGCACATAAGCTGGCATTAAGAGTACTATACAAGATGTCTAGTGACAACAAGAACTGTCTACCCCAAAATAAGGAGTTATAAAACCCATAATACATCCTCCTCACCAAGTGTAAAAGGACACAAGCCCCAAAACAATCACGACCTGCGAAGCAAGCTCCCAACTATGTCGAGCCTCACTGCGCACTATCCTTCCTTTCCTGGGGGGAAACAAATAAAGGGTGAGATAAATCTCAGTAAGCTATTAGATGCAACTACATGACATGTTATCATGCAATTCAGGTAGATACTCAAGTAATCATATATCAAGTATCATCAAGTAACAAGTATATGAGAGGATAATCCACTCATCAAGTAGCACATAAGGCTAAACAAGCAAGTTATAAGGATATTGCTTCCTTCCTTATCCCTCCCAAGAATACCATTGTTGTCGAAGCTTGTATTACTTGGACAATCACGATCAATAACAGGAACTGATTATTCAGTATATATCAGAAGACCCGGTAACCAGTGTCATTCCCAATATCAGTACTCATGGATATTCATGAGGTGTTCGGGACGGGAGTTTAGCATTCACTTAAGTCAGGCTTATTGCTCCAACTAAGGAAGCTATGCCCTTACTATGGCCGGTAGTAAGGGGTCGGGCGGAAATACATAGGGACCCGATTGTCACTTAAACCCCAGCTCTCGCGACAAGCGTGAACCTATACATTTTCGAACAAGCAAGGAGAACCAGCTGGACTCACACAAGAAAGTACAAGTAGATATTTACTTGAACAACGGGAGAAGATCTAATCCAAATGTAGTGGACTAGCTCAACAAGAAACATGCTTCAAGTAATCAAGAAGTCACCTTGTTATCAAGCAACTATATGCAATGTTTGCACATACACAACAAGAACATGTCTCATACACGTTAGTGCTTATTCATAGCACTTTCAAGTTCACTACCATACATATGTATTGGTGTCAAGTCAAGTACAAGATTTTATTATCTTATATTCAAGTCTTAATCCATTTCTATGGATGTTCAAGCCATGTACAAGATTTTAAATGTCTTATACTTCAAGTTATAATTCCAATCTTTAGACATTCAAGCATGTATAAGAGTTATACATTTAGTCTTACCAAATCCCAATCCTATTCTTAGGATGTTCAAGTCTAAGACCTTATGCTAATGCCTCTAAGGTACACAATCATTGGATTCACAACAAGTATAACACA
This sequence comes from Campanula takesimana, assembly GCA_026119855.1. Taxonomy (NCBI): domain Eukaryota; kingdom Viridiplantae; phylum Streptophyta; class Magnoliopsida; order Asterales; family Campanulaceae; genus Campanula; species Campanula takesimana. The sequence continues at coordinate 1,110,759 of JAOWBW010000316.1, read as the reverse complement.
TTAGTGCTTGTTCATAGCACTTTCAAGACATAAAGAAGAGATACTACTCTTATACTTATGTTCTCATTTTAATTCAATGAGTATACATGTTTAAGACCAAGTCTGATGCCCCTAAGGTGTCACAACACTTGCTAGGACATCTTATACTAAGGTTATATACCTTAACTAGGGTTACTTCCAACTTTATACAAACTTTAAACAAAATCTTTGTTTTTCAGACAACTGTGCGGTCGCCCAAAATGGACTGTGCGGCCGCACACAAGCATGTCAATTTCTTTGAAAAATCCTTCAGAAAGATGTGCGGTCGCACACTCATTTTTGTGCGGTCGCACAGTGTACTAAAATGCGAAATTTTCATTCTTTCCCAGGTTGAAATATTTTCCGTCCCAAACGTAGGAGTAACATTTACTAACAAGTTCACAACCTACAAAAGGCATAACATTCCCAAACCATACTTTCCCAAGTTCTTTCATCATTTTATACAGAGGATTATTACTCCCTTTGTCCCAAATTTATAAGTATCCCAAAAATTGTCCCAAACACAAAATTAACATTCACAAGTATCGAGAATAACATTTATGCATGTTATTACAAGTAAGGGGGAGCTAATAACTTACCTAGTCAAAATTCAAGTTGACCAAAACTTATTTCTGTTCGGCCTGGAACGCTCTATTCAACGCCACGAATATTAATCCGGGATCGGAATCAAGAACGGAGGGATAATTAAACTCGAGGAGTCGGGAATAGGGAAAATTCTAACCCTAGCTTTTCAGAACAGAGGGAGTGTACGTATTTGATTTGGGTAAAATGACCCAGAGAAGGAATCAAACAAGTTGATATACTTCAACTTTCAAAGAATTGCACTTAGGCCCCTTAAGTTTCACTTTTAACAAAAAGACCCCTAAAGTCCAATTTTCACAAATGACCCAAAAGTCAAAACTAAACACTTAACCACCTTAATATTCTAAAGCAGTTAAAACTTTAACCCAAGTAAAACTAACACATAATATGCAAGTTCAAGTATTTAACAAATATGTCAAATATTTAACAAGAAATAGGATGGGCGTTACATGTGCAGTATATAAGAAGACCTGGTAACCAGTGTCATCCACAAGAACAAGATCCATGAGGTGTTCAAGACAATCGCATTCACTTAGGTCAGACTTATTGCTCTAACCAAGGAAGCTATGCCCTTACTATGGCCGGTAGTAAGGGGTCAGGTGGAAATACATAGGGACCCGATTGTCACTTAAACCCCATCTCTCGCGACAAGCGTGAACCTATATATTTTCGAACAAGCAAGGAGAACCAGCTGGACTCACACAAGAATGCACAAGTAGATGTTTACTTGAACTACGAGAACAAAACTCAGTCCCTTATTAGTGGACTATTCTTTATGCACCATGTAATCATGTATCATGTGCTCACGAGAATATGCACCATGTAATTATGTATCATGTGCTCACGAGAATATGCACCATGTAATCATGTATCATGTGCTCACGAGAATACAAGTACCCATACGCAATTATTGCGAATACAAACCAAGATAACACTGGCACATAAGGTGTCCATGTAACACGATCAATCCAAGTAAGAGTCCATTAATAACAGACTTCAGTCAAGTAGTAGGGTATATCACTTTGTCACATGCCAAGTTTGCACGTACATATTCATATCACGTTTAACACATTAAAGTGTCTATCACGATACCCTTACTATCAAGTAGAGCCCAACACCTTAGACTCTAAACACATAGTAGAATAGGCCACCTTGTACCTAGACACAGTCATACTTCACGTATATGTATCGTTAATAATCGAATACATTTCCTAACACATATTGTGTTCTATAACCATTCTTATTAATTTAAATCGTAGTATTCACGATTATATGAATTATCTTCATATTACACTAGTCTCTATTTTCTTTAGAACCATTTCAAGACAAGATATCTTCTTTATTCTTTATATACTTTATTGAGTATATACACGATTAAAACCAATCACTAGCACTTTAGTGTTTGTTCATAACACTTACAATACACACGTATCAAGTTCAAGTATGTAGTAGAGTTAATCATTCTCTATCTAGTTCCATATCCCAACTCTTTTGGTTATTCATACCATGTATCAAGTAGTCAAGAAGTAACATTCTATCAAGTAAATATATGCAAGATTTGCATATACACATCAAGACTCTTTCAAGTTTATTACCATACACCTATATTGGTGTCAAGGCACGTACAAGATTTTATAATCTTATTTTCAAGTCTTAATCCAATTATTTGGATGTTCAAGTCTTGTACAAGATTTTATTGTCTTATACTTCAAGTTACTGTCTCACCTTAAGACATTCAAGACATTCAGGACATTCAAGACATTCAAGACATATACAAGATTTTATCATCTTATATCCAAGTTCTCAATCCATTTCTTTGGATGATTAAACATGTACAAGAGTTAATTATCTTATACTTCGAGTTCAAGCTAGGTAGATGAATTATACATCTTTCACGTACTATTTTCCAAATCCTTTTCTTAGGACATTCAAGCTCTAGACATTAGTTGGTGTCCCTAAGGTACACAAACATTGACTTCAAGACACATAAAAGAGTTATTACTCTTATATTCAAGTTATCATTTAATTATGATTCAAGTCCACATTTCATTTGTTCACAAATGGACTATTTTTCAGTACTAGAGTGTTCTACAACACTCATCTAGGCCATCTAGGGTAGTACCCTAAACCTAGACCAAGAATAATTCGAGTTCAAATTAAGTAAATGAGCTAGACAACTCATACTTACGAGTTCTTAATCCCCTACATAGGATATTCAATCTCAAGTCATTGTTTTAATGCCCCTAAGGTGCACAATCATTGGCTTCAAGACAATCATAACACATAAGTGCTTGTTCATAGCACTTTCAAGACATATAAAAGAGTTGTTACTCTTATACTTAAGTTCTCATTTGAGTTCTATAAGTGTCCATGTACAAGACTAAGTTCTCATTTTAATTCAATGAGTATACACGTTTAAAACCAAGTTCTGATGCCCCTAAGGTGTCACAACACTTGCTAGGACATCTTATACTAAGGTTATATACCTTAACTAGAGTTACTTCCAACTTATACAAACTTTAAACAACATTTTGTTCTTCAGGTAACTGTGCGGTCGCCTAAAATGGCCTGTGCGGTCGCACACAAGCAGGTCAATTCCTTTGAAAAACCTTTCAGAAAGATGGGCGGTCGCCCAAGGATTTTTGTGCGGTCGCACAAGGTACCAAAATGCGAAATTTTTATTTCTTTCCCAGGTTAAGAAATTTCCCGTCCCAAGCGTAGGAGTAACTTTTATTAACTCTTAGGCAATATCCAAAACATTATTTCAGGCTCAATTCATTTCTTTTACCGTCCTATAAATAATAGGACAATTTCCTTTTATTCCAATTTAATATTTCACCGACCCAAAAGTATAAGTACAATTTTATATTATACTAATATACCCATTTAGAGACACTTCCATTCATTTCCCCGTACCACAAATAATGGTACAATTTTTCTAATAATATTTAAATCAAGTTACTATTTTACCGTCTCACGAATAGGAGTATAATTTTTCTAACTTTCCCAGGATACTTTTTCAAGTCTATGTTCATACGAATACTCCCTTTGTCCCAATTTTACAAGTATCACAAAAATTGCTCAAAACACAATTTTAACAAGAACAAGTAGCGGGAATAACATATATGCATGTTATTACAAGTAAGGGGGATTCAATAACTTACCTAGTCAAAAATCAAGTTGACCCAAATTAATTTCTGATCGGTCTGGAACGCTCTATTCAACGCCACGAATATTTATCCGGGACCGGAATCACGAACAGAGAGATAATTAAGCTCGAGGAGTCGAGAATAGGAAGAATCCTAAACTTAACTTTTACCCAGAGAGAGTACGAGAAAGATTTGGGAAAGAATGCCTTTCTCAGTAGGCAAACACTAGTTGATATACATCAACTATCTAAGAATTGCAACTAGGCCACTCAAGTTCTAACTTTGACAAAAAGGCCCTTAAACTTTCAACTTTGACATTTAACCACCTTAATTTTCTAAAGTAGTTAAATAATTAACTCAAATAAAATAGCATATAAATATGCTAGCCAAGAATTTAACAAGCAAGTCAAAAATTTAACAAATAAGTCAAATATTTAACGAGATTAAGGATGGGCGTTACAGCTTACCCCATGAATAACTACTAATAATCTTACGTCTAACTTGCCCTTAGTAGACTTATAAAGTATATCCTTATGCTAGACAACCCCATAAATGAATATGATTTAAGGACGAATAAGGAACGCGTCCTTAAATCATTAAGGGTTTATATTAGTAGCCTTAGAGGGAGCTTTAATGAGAATAAAGGTTGCGGCTTTAACGTATCGCCCATAATGAGTGAGGTAAGAGAAGTATAAAACATACTTATTACCATATCCTTAAGGATTTCAATATGTCTCTATTACAATATTCATGCTAGGCGTACCCGGCTCAATGTAGAGAGAGATAATCCACACTCTTTCAAAATAGCGAGTAAATAGGACCTAGACGTTGTTCCTTTTAACAATCATTCCAAAGATGTATACACCATCATGAATGACCCTAATGTTCTTAATAGTCTTCAAAGTTGATTTCCAACTTTGTCTTTATAAGACTTTTACAACGTCCAAACTCAATATTTTATGAAGCAAATAAATGTATTCAAACTAAGAGTTAGTCATTTTGAACATAATAACTATTGTTGACCTTTTCCATGAAGGAATAATTAATGGCCTACAAATATCCGAATGCATTAGTTCATTGAGACACTTGATGCTCTCGAGAATACTATAATGTTTGTAAATTTACTTTAAGGCATTTAATGCAAAATTATTTTCCAAATTATCAAGTTTGTTTAAGATTTTCCTTTAACATAAGTTTATCAATTTTCCTCTTGGAAATATGACCCAAATGCCTATGCTTTAATAAAATATAAACTTTACTTGATAACTTTTGCTTTCTAGTTTTGGTTTCATTATTTAAGGGACACATTTATTGTTTGAATAATGTCAAGTAAATAAAGAACACTTGACAAAGTACTAGTACCAACAACCTTGGAATTTAAAATAAAAATCACATTTATAAAAGATGAACAAAATAACCTTTTTGTTCAATAGTGTGATAAATATCAAATTCCGTCTAAATGATGGTACAACAAATGTATTATTTATACAAATAACACTAAGAACTTTAACAATAACCAAAATTCCCGATGCCTTTCACTTCAACCGGATCCCGGCTTCCATATAGATGAATCCTTCATCTTCTCCAGGACTTCGGTATTTCAGGCAATCCTACATAGACATTCATTATGTGAGTTGTTGTAACATAATTCAACCACTATGTATATGTAGAAAATGAAACCAAATTAGCCTTTATCACAAATAATTCCAAATGACATACATTTCTTAGCACGCCAAGCGTGATACTTAGGGCAGTCGTACTTCATGTGAGTGAGGTCCTTGCAAAAGAAGCATTCCTCTTTATGATCATGAGATGATCCCTTAAGCTTCTTTTTACTTGCAACCGCAATGTCCTTCCCTTTTCTCTTTGTCCCATGAGAAGAGGTAGATGCCAAACATCCCTCAATCATATCAAGGAATGTTTTAGCATCAACATCCTTGGAGACACCGTCCAAAATGGTCTCCGGGACAACTATATTCATGATCATTAGGCTCATGCGGTTGGAGCGTTCCCACTTCTCATTATTTAAGCAATCTTCTTGAGTGCTTATATCAGAAAGAGGAAGAGGAAACGGTTCCCTTAATGCGTGATCTATGTCCATATAGCCTAAGATCATCATCAATTTATTTTTCCAAGTTTTAAAATTAGTCCCGTTAAGCATCGGTAAAGTACTCATAGCAGTAATCACGGATGAAGCAATAAGTAAATCTGTTGGGTTTTGAGAACAAAAAAGAATGAAAACAAAAACATGAATAAGAAACTACAAAATGAAAAATGATTAATTATATCAACGAAATCCATCAAAAAGACAATCAACATGACATCAAAACTAATCTTTGGATTGCGAGTTGACTCATAAATGATTGCCTTAGGTAACAAGTAATTTGAACTTATATTTTAATAAATACTTAATCTTCCTTTGGGCCGACATAAGTACCTAAGAAAATATCCTAATGTTCATTTTATTTGTTACCACATGAATGCCTAAGTTTAATCAAATGTCAAGATCTTCTTTGGAAAATTCAAGTCATTCACATATTAACTTAAACATCCAACACTTTACAATTTAAGGGTTTAAATAACGTAAATCACTTAGGCGACAATATTATTTAAACAATGAATAAAATTGTCAAAGCATATAATTAATCATAACTTTTTAGGTTTGAAATAATGTAGGTTTTGTTCCAAGGGAAAAACAAAATAGTGCAAAACTTAGAAAAGTCCAAAACCTGTGAACAGTAACTGCTCGGCCGAGTCTTATGAAGTGCTCGGCCGAGCACCTTAATCAGAATGTTTTGGTCAATTTGTCACATTATGCTCGGCCGCTCTAAACAAAACGCTCGACCGAGCTGCTCGGCCGAGTCATATGATGTGCTCGGCCGAGCACCTTAATCAGAAACAAATGCCTTATTTGACATACAATGCTCGACCGTGCAAAACCAAATGCTCGGCCGCGCAAGTCTTGGTCCGACCGGGCATAACCCGACCGGGTATTCAAGAGAACCGGACCGAACTCGACCAAAGGTCCGACCGGTTTATGCCATTTTTGGCGCCTGTTCATGTGCTCGGCCGAGCAAATCCAAAGACTCGGCCGAGCAGTTCGCGACTTTTCATATGCTCGGCCGAGCAAAACAAATGACTCGGCCGAGCACCCCATTTTCTGCACTTTCTGAATTTGTTTAATTTATTCCCAAAAGGCCATGAATTGCAAGTAGATCCACATGGTATGTACTTAAAACATAAAACCATGTTATTTAGGGATAATCTTGCCTTAAAATTAATGGAATAAAGTGAGTAGATCCATATGGTATGCACGAAAACATAAAGCCATGTTATGAAGGGATAGTCACACTTGAACCATTTAGTTTTAATGAACAAAACTTTCAAACCTTTTCTGAATTTTAGATGATGATTATCAGTGCTCTATGAATGAATTAGAGTCCCTAATCAACATCAAAACTTAATGATTCAACAGGGAAAATGAATCAAAATTGAAAGTATACACTTTCCAAAAAAAGAACTCAAACTTAAACTAAAGATGAGCGGGGCTCTGATACCAATTGTTGGAACAATTTTAACCCTGAATGCCACACTCACTTTAGAATAGGATTGAGGAAGAGATGAAGCGGAAGCGATAAAATATATACCTGTTGAATCCATGGATGATGTAGGGAGAAATAAGATGAAGAAGAAGAAGTAGGGAATGAAGATCTTCTACGTAATAGTGACTTCTTAATCTCTCAAGTACTTCAATAATGTGAAGAGAATTTAGGAGAGATAACAAGAATGAATAGTTGTTTTTAGGCTTGATGGAAGGGCTTTTAAATAGGAAACATTGTGTCACTTCACCTAGGGACTACACCCTTTCAAGAAGCTTAGTGATATTATATTACCCTTTTGCCCATCACAATTAGGTAATTATATATCCAGGAATTCTACACATTTTATTATCAACTATACTTTATAAATTAACATTATAATCATAATTTTATAAATGGAAGTCTAAATGACTTGTGTTGCAAGCCATGTCCTTACATTGCCCCCTCAATAGGCGGGGCGGGGCAAACCAATTTCCTCACTCGTTGAGATCCTTTTCATGTGTGAGAACGTCTCACACGAGACTTCCTCTTTTGTAAGATTTGTCTTGCACAAGTCTAGGAGTGAAGATATGAGATGATTGCACAACTGAAAAAGAGATGGACTCAAATGAAGTGAAGTGGACGTACAAAGTTATAAAAACAGACCTCGAGACTTCATTGAGTCTCAAATATTCCAAGACATAGTATGAGAGACGATTCTTTATGTTTAGTTTTGAGAGTGTATTGAGAGTTGTGTTTTGAGCTTCTGTGACCAACACTTCGTAGGTTTCTTTCAAGTTTTAGAGATATGATTTGTTTATTGCTTTAATATTTTCTTATTTCACGAGTTAGGGTTTTCATTCTGTAAATCAGATTTTAGTAGTGAAATTCTTTTTATTGTTTGCTGGAGTTGAACCAGCAGATGATTAATATATGTGTCATTTATTTTCGCTGCAGTTTTGTTGGTTATGGATATAGTTGTGTCTCATAACTTTTTAACTGTATACACATCTCTGATCTTTGATTTTTTGGTTTAAAAATTTGTCATTCCTAACTACACTGAACTTTCAGATGTATACCCTTGCTATTTTAATTATAACTGATTTTGACCTGAAAACGAAAGGCTTCATAACCTAAATAGCTGAAGCACCCCAATGCATTTATGCATTGATCACGAGAACAGTTCCACCCGGTTCGGGGTTAACAGTGAGAAAAGTATACCCTTCCCTTTTAAAATAATTTATACTCCCTCCGTCCCACCTCACTTGACACCCAAAAGGTGGGCACAATAACTAAGAAAAAAAAATAAAGTAAGGAAAATGTGCGGTAGAAAATGAAAAGAGAGAATGAGTGTGGTAAATAGTAGGGTTAGTTGAATAAATTGAATGATGGAAAATGAAGAGAGAGAATGAGTGGTGAGGTAAAGTGAATATAAAATTATATAAAGAATGCTATTTTGGGAAGTGTCAAGTGAGCTGGGACAGACCAAAATAGAAATGAGGTGGTGTCTTGTGAGAACACCTAGATCCATCTCATAGAAAAGACGGGTCGACCCATGACCCATGTGCAACATTCTCCACGAAGCGTAGGATCCCAACCCATGCTCCACTCAAAATCTGTCACGTGGCAGCGACTCATTGGCCCAAAAAAAAAAATCCCATAAAAAATATATATCTCTTTTTTTTTTTAGTTTTTATATTTTTTTCATTTGCCAAAAGTAATACTTAGTACAACTAAATGTAACAACTGTGTTACTTATAAAGTAACATTGTTTATAAGTAAACGTAACACCAGTTTTACAAAAAAAATAGCTCATTTTACTCATCTTTCAACTGTAATACTAACTATAAATACGTGTAACACTAACAATAACTAAATGTAATTATCCTTATACTGAAATGTAAGGGTTTTTTAAGAATATTTTTTATTTTTGAGTTTGATTTTATTTTTTAAAAGAAAGTAACATTTGAAAAATAACAACTTATATAAATGAATGTAATTATTTGTACAAGTAAATGTAACACTTTAGTAGATGAAATTGTAACAGATTTTTATAGATAATGTAATACTTGTACATGTATCATGATAAATTGAACCCATTGTAACTTATTATTATACAAGCAAACGTAACTGTTTTACAATGTTATTATACAAGTAAAATGTAACATTCGTTTATAAAAATTGTTACTTTCTTATTTTTACAATAATGTTACTAACACAAGTGTTTTAAGTTCTAAAGTGTAAATAGTTGAATTATTACTTTTCTATACATATGTGTTACAATTATGTATAAACACTGTTACATATAAGTAACACGTTTGTTACATTTTAGTTGTAATAAGTATTACTTTTGGAAAACGAAAAAAACATAAAAAAAAAAAAAAAAACAATGTTACTTTTCTGTATATATGTCTTACTTTTATGTATACAAACTGTTACATATAAGTAACACGTTTGTTACATTTAGTTATAGTAACTATTACTTTTGACAAACCGAAAAAAAAGCAAAAAAAAAATATATATTTTTTAAATAAATAAATAAATTGGGCATGTGGGTCATGGATCCGGGTCATGGGTCAAAAATGACCCGTCTCTACTATGAGACGGGTCATGATGTTCTCATACAAGTTTTTGTCAATAGAAATAAGTGTCAAGTGAGCGGGGACGGAGGGAGTATATTGTTTTCGTTGTTATTGTAAAGGAACTTTGAGTAATAAGTTTAGGTTGACTTAATTATCTTAATGAAAATTCAAAACTTGTTATTGATATACGGTCAACAATACTATCAACACAAAGTTTTAGATTTTTATTATGACAATTATATCAATCTAAAATTATTGCTCAAAATTCCTTTGCAATAACAGCGAAAAAAGTATGATGATTATTTTGAAACAAATGGATTATAAAGTAGTATCATTCCTTGAATAGCTTTTAAGGACACCATGTTCTAGTCCTTAACCAAGAAATAAAATCAAAGAGAATCTGTCCAATTTGCAACCCCTTTTTGACTTAGGGGTGCAAACTACTCAAGTTAAGAATAGAAGTTAGAAAGCGAATGGGTCCTCCTAACACAAACAAAATATTACTCCACAGATTTGGTGTGTTTTGTTGCCAAATCAATCAAATTGTGTTTCCTTAAGTGCAAAAGTTAGAATTCTACTTTTCCATACAGTGCAAAAGATGAGTTTGCATGTGCACATTGATTTTCCTTCCTATTTTACTTTTGACTTGCCAATTTCCATCATTTTGAGTGGTTGTGTTACCCCCACCATAATTTCTTGTTTCTTGAAACGTTAGGGTAGTCAAATATCGTTGCCTTTAAATTGTGATATTATCACATTATACTCTTTTTAAGTTGGAGTCGATTGGAGTCGGTCTTATAAAAAAAAATTGTTTTACACTAAGTAATAAAAAATAATAAACTCAATAACAGTATCTAGATTTTTATTAAGATTATTATTTTTTTCAAATTATTGATCAAAGCATAATTAATTTAACCAAGAATCCTGTTTTGAGTAAGACGAAAAGAGTATTGGGTTAAGAAAATCATCAGAATATTAATTAAAGGGGATTGTAAAGTTTAAAAGATGAAGGGGGCAACTGCCCTCCTTATTACAAAGGGTGGATCAGCCAGTGTCACTGGTGTCCTTTAGAATTAGAGATGGGGTAAGAAGAAGCGAGAGGCCCAACTGTTAGCATAGCTGGACTGGGCCGGCAATGGACTGTATTGGAGGTTCCACCTTAAAACCAATCTGTGATAAGGGGAGTAACCGGTCCATGTTTCTCTCTTTAGAAGATGTGGGATAATTGTCTCTTACACTAACTACCAATTTTTTTAACTTATTTTTATATGATAGTGTAAAACATCAATTTAGCAATGTAATTTGATAATTAATCTATATTGAATAATGAAAAAATATATTAAATAAAATTTGAATTTACTAAATTGCTTATAGAGAAATTCACTTTATGGACTGCTGCAACAAATGGGGGTTTAAGTTTTGACAAATTCTCATATACAACCGTTGCACCATGGTGCAACGGGCAAAACCCATGGGCTGCACCCGCCGACCCGCCCAGCCCAGCCTCTCCCACCCTCTCAAATCGCGCACGTGGCAAGACTAAAAGAAAAGAACCCCATTAACATTAAAATGCTATATCTTGATATTTATAACTCAGAAAAAATTTAAAAATACCGTTGTATTCGTCTTGACGAGACGAATAAAACTACATAGGTCATAATATGGTTTGATTTTTTTAAAAAAAAAAAAACATATTTTTTTACACACAAAAAGTTTGAGTTGCTTGTCAGCTGAGATGTAACACTCTGTTCTAATAAAAGTAACAGTTTCATATTCAAAAAGTAACACTTTTACAGTCAAATGTAACAGCAATTTTACAAGAAAATTTAAATTGTTTTGATAGTTTTTGTGGTTAAAAAAAGTAATATTTGAAGTGCAACAAAGTGAATATATAATTATAAATTTTTATATAGATGAATATAACATTTTTATTTAGTAAATGTTACTTTTCTTCTTTAAAAAAAGAGTAGAAATTCATATATATAATCGAGTTGCATTTCAATTGTTACTTTCTCAATAAAAATTGTTACATTTAAGATATAATGTTACATTTAAGAATATAAACTGTTATAATTGAGATAAAAAATGTTACATTTATTTTTTATAAAATGTAACATTTGTTTAGTTTATTAATCTTATGTTAATTTTGAGAAAAAAAAAAGTGTTACATTTGAAAAACAGAATGTTACATTCCTTTATAAAAAGTGTGAGATTGGTTTAGTTGTCAATCTTTATGTTATCTTTAATCTATTGCAGCAAAATTGTGGTACATTTTGAAAAAAAGTGTTACATTTGAAAAGAAAAAAGTGTTACATTTCGTTATAATAAGTGTTACTTTTGTTGGGAGGAAAAAAAGTTGGGGTGGCCAAAAAAAAAAAAAAAATCTCAGCAGAACAGAAAAAAAAAAAAAAAAAAAAAAAAAAAAGAGGAAGAGGCTCCTGTTGCACGGTGCAACCGTTGCACAGGAGACCCCCTCCTAAGTTTTTTTTTTTTTTTTTTCGAGAGAAAATGGGGGTTTAAGTTGTGAAAATGCTTCTGCTTCGGGGGTTTAAGTTGTGAAAATCTTCTGCTTAAATACAGTTTTCATAATTTTTCTCACTCGGGGGTTTAAGTTGTGAAAATCTTCTGCTTCGAAAAATAAATACAGTTTTCATAATTTTTCTCACTCCCACTTATTCCACTACATGTGCGTGCAATAGCAGTTTCCTTTTGGTGAGATGTTACCCTTTTCCTTTGTTGCTGCCGGCCACAAACTGACATAATTTGAATCTAACAAGCCACAAGGAGTATCCCACTCAATTATTTCAGTTTTTTTCTGACTCAGTTACTATTTGAATATTCCTTTTAAAAGTTACTCTTTCCGTTCCAGAACAATTAGGACTAAAAGATTGATATTATAACTAAAAATAATTAATTATATGTGTGGTAGAAAAAAAAACAATTGAGGTAACTAATAGTGTTGATTGAATAAATTGAGTTGTGAGAAATGAAGAGAGAGAATTAATAGGGTTAAATAATGGTATAGAGTGAAAATAAATATATTAAAAAAATTAAAAATTGGACAGACTCATTTGTAGTGAGACGGATAAAAAAAAACAAATTCTCACTTCTGCTAAGACGAGGGAGTATATTTTTATTTATATAATTCGTTTTGCATCGATAATGAATTTTGAGTAAATATAAAGTCACAAAAAGTGCCACAAAATCTCATTTATATACTTCATTTTGTAAACTTCTTTTGTACCCTTAATATTGCCCATGATTTTTTTTCTTATTTTTTTCTTTTTCTTTTGATTTTGTTTTTATTCTATTTTAGTTCGAAGATCGAAGCTATGCATTTGGCTTTTGTCTTCCTCTTGATTTCTCTCTCCACCATTATTTGGTCATCTCTCTCTAACCACCTCCAACTAAGCATTTCTAACAACATTGTCGGATCTCCCCAGCCCTCTCATTACTACCACCATTGCATCTACACCATCCGCAATTACTACTTTCCGTTTTAAAATACATAACGTTTTAAAAGTTCATTTTTGTTCTAAAATACTTGATGTTTTGCTATTACCAATGAATATTTACTTTTATTTACCTATTTTACCATTATTCATTAATTATAAACTGTCTCTTGTATATGCATTTAAACTGCATAGGAAATTTGATTATGTTAAGGACACATAAGCAGGGGCGGATTTACAGTGTAAGGTGTGGGTGCAAGTGCACCCGCATAATTCTAAAGAATAAGAAATTATTTATAATCATAATATATACTCCCTCCGTCCCACCTCACTTGAGACCTAAGAGGTGGACACAATAACTAAGAAAAAAGAATAAAATAAGGAAAATGTGTGGTAGAAAATGAAGAGAGAGAATGAGTGGGGTTAATAGTAGGTTGGTTTAATGAATTGTGTAGTGAAAAATGAAGAGAGAGAATGAGTGGGTGAGGTAGATTGGATATAAAATTATAAAAAGATTACCATTTTGGGGAGTCTCAAGTGAAGTGGGGACGGACCAAAATGAAAATAAGTCTCAAGTGAGGTGGGACGGAGGGAGTATAATTAATGCACTGGAAATAAGGAGAATGGGACAACAGTTAAGGAACTAACTCCACAGACTAAGGGTACAGACAACACTAGTAGCGCAACATGAAACAAAGCTCCAGTACAGAAAACAACAACCCTTATGCCAAGCCAATAAGGGATAAGTGTTTTCGTTGTGGCGGACAGGGTCACAGATCCAACGTTTGCCCCACCCGGAGAACGGCTGCGATTCTAGAAGCAGAAGACGAGGAGGAAGAAAGCATCACTAATGAGTACGAAGGGGTCGAATTTGCTGAAGAGGAGTCTGGGGAGCGAGTCGGATTTGTGCTTCAACAGATGCTGCTATCTCCCAAGGATGAGGGGCAGAGGAAGAATCTGTTCCGAGCAAACTGTTCTGTTAAGAACAAGGTATGTAATTTAATTATTGATAATGGTTGCACTGAAAATCTGGTGTCGCATAAATTGGTGGACTTTTTAGGGTTGAAAACTGAACTTCGTGAGAAACCATTTAGTTTGGGATGGGTGAATAAGGGTTCAGAACTCAGGGTGTCACGGACTTGCAGGATCCCTATATCTATTGGTAAACACTATAAGGAGGAGGTGGTTTGTGACGTGCTGAATATGGATGTATGTCACATATTGCTTGGTCGACTTGGCAATATGATCATGACAGTACTTATCGGGGCAAGGATAATGTTCTGATGTTTAAATGGGCAAATCATAACATTGCGATAGCTTCTGTTCTGAGTTTTGAGAAAGGAGTTGCGAACGACGAACCAGTCATGATGCTCATACAGGACGAAAAAATTCTTGCCACACATCTGCAGACGGGCGGACAGACTGAGGATACTAACCGGATTGTGGGGAATTTGATCAGCAGTGTTTGTGGAGACGAGCCGAAACAGTGGAAATTAGCTTGGCCACGAGTGAAGTTTGCTTACAACGGTGCAAGCTCGGGGAATATGTATGACTACCACGCGAATGGGGTTCTTTATCCTGGTGAGAACTCGGGGTCGAGTTCGAGTTCTCTAGAGGTGGAGGAGAGTGATGTAGGAGGAGACCCGACCAGCGCAAGCAAATTCCAGCCGAGTAGAACAGCCTTGGCGACCAGGCGCCCACTCGCCACCCTCCAGGCGCCCGCTTACCTCTGTGGATTTTGGCCGAGCTTCTGTAATTGACCAAGCGCCCGCTTGGTATAGGGCGAGCGCCCGCTCGGTTGACGGACAGGAGTCCCAGTTTCGTTTTTATTGTTTTACGCGCAGGACAATTAGGGTTATTTTCGGTATTATTGTTTGTTTAGGTATTTTGTTAGACTAGGGTTATTTGTTAGGAGTATAAATACTTTTCATTCATTATTCTAGGGTTACACTTATTATTATTCAATTGAACTTTGTTCTTAGAGAATTTCTTCTCTTTTCTGGTGGATTCCAGTTTATTGTGTTTGAGGATTCATTGCTTGTGAATTCTTGTGATTAGTGCGCTAATCACGAATATCTATCGCTTCCGTGCTGCGTCAGTTGGCATCAGAGCAGGCCATATCCTGTCTTTTGCATCACTGAATCATTATGGGAGATCAAGATACAAAGGAGGATATCGATGGAATTACCACCGCTATCGCTGCCTTAATAACGCAGATTGCCGCGTTGGTGGCTGCTCAACAGGGTCAGAATGTTAATCAGAATTGTAGGGGTGAGAGAGACAGGGTTGATCCAGTTCGACGTCCTCAACGGGCTGAGAATCGGGATGAGGAAGAGTCCATTTCCGAAGAAGAGGTTGTTCATGATGAGGAACCAGATCAAGGTAATAATCGACACCGCCATGATTATAGAATTAAGGCTGATATTCCTTATTTCTATGGAACCATGGGGATTGAAGATTTCCTAGATTGGCAGAATGAGGTTGATCGCTTTTTCGAGGTTATGGAGGTACCTGCAAATAAACAGGTAAAGATGGTGGCGATCTGATTAAAGAGTACTGCTGCAGTTTGGTGGGATAAACTAGCAGGACAGAGACGACGGCAAGGAAAGGGGCCAGTTAAAACTTGGAGGCGTATGAAGCAGTTGATTTTTGAGAGGTTTTTACCGGTAGATTATGAACAGATCTTGTATAAACTGTATCTCAACTGTGTGCAAGGCAAGAGAACAGTTGATGAGTATACTACTGAGTTTCAGAGGTATACTGCGCGGGTTGAGATCGAAGAAATCGAGGATCATAAAGTTGCACGCTACATCAACGGTCTAAAAAGTTCGATACATGAGAAGATGGGTTTGCATCAGGTGTGGACCTTGATGGATGCTTCCACGCTGGCTTTGAAGGCCGAACTTATAGAAAAGCCGGGTTCGACGAATTTTACACCGTTTCGAAAATGGAATCAACAGGGTAGTTCTGAAGCAGGGACTGATAAGGAGAATGGGACAACAGTTAAGGAACTAACTCCACAGACTAAGCGTACTGTTGGTCCCAAAGGGCAACAAGGGTATGAAAAATAGCTAGAGGGGGTGAATAGCTGTTTTAAAATTCTTTTCGTACCCTTGATAAACTCAATTGCAAATGCGCACTTTATCAAGTAAGCGTTATGATATGCGCCTAAGTGAGTGAGTGAAATGCACAGCGGAATTTAGTAATGTAAATAGGCGCAAAGTATGATAAAGGGGGCGCACACACACTCTAAGTATTTTTGGCTCAAAGTGGGTGAAATAAGAAACTAAGGCAAATGATATAACAAACACAACACAGTTCAATCAATCAATCTACAATGAATAAACAAACAAATAGTTAGATATGATATGAACTTGAAAGGAAATAGCAAGATATTAAGTACGCGCTATTTGGAGAGGTTCGATCGGGAAAATGATCTACGTCCTCTACCAAGATGGTTAGTCTTGGATTTCTAATGGAGATCTTATATAATGAGAAAGTGTTACAAATTACAATCGTTTTGAGATTATACACTACCTCAAGATCTATTTCTATGAAAGAATAAATCCTAGACAATAACCGGTGTATCTCTAAAAGAAAGATCTAAGTGATCAAACTTAAAGAGGTACGTGTGTGATTTTAAATTCAAGGCTCTTTAGATCTTTGAGATTGAGAGCACAAGAAAACTAAAGTGTTTTTGCTTGAGGATCTAGGCTAAGGATGAAGTTATGAAGATGTTCTTGAGAATTCTGGAAAATCGAAGGCAATCTTCAAATCTTCAACAAATGCTTGAGAGAGAAATTCTTGAAATGCTTAGCCACTTCAAATGGTTGAAGTTATGGGGTATTTATAGTAGAGCCCCAAAAACTAGCCGTTGGAAATCCTTGGTGAGTCAGAGAAAGGACGGATGTGCTGTCGCTCATTGAATGGAGCACGTGTCCTTTTATAGCCGTTAGACACATAACACAAATATGACCGTTATGGACAGGTGTCCTTAGGTGCGGGTGCATACGTGTTATTTAACCACCGTTGGATCATTGGCGTAGTTTGAATCTTCTTCAAGTCTTCGAGTCTTCATTAAATTACTGAATGTTATTTCAACATTTATGCGCGTTGAGCTAAGGAGCGCGTAGACATAGCGTGCGCTGAGTCATTTGGGGCGCGTGAGCCAAGCTAGGCGCATTACTCATGCGCGCACCTAAAGAGGCGCATGGCGCATGGGAGAGGCGCATGGCGCGTGGCTCAAACTCAAAGTGTGATTTTCTTGAATCTTGATCTTCTTGCCCTATTCCTAAGCCTATTCTATTACAATGGACAACCAAAAAAATGAAGTATAAATACTTCTTACATGTGGGTCTAAAGTCCATGAAATAAAACTTAGGTGATGGATCAATCAAATCTAATCAATCCTATTACATTGAAACTGAGATATAAGTGGGCATACCCAACAATCTCCCCCTATTTGATTGATGCCATTACCTACTATATCAGGGACAAATATTATACTTGATAATAACATGTCCAAATAAATGAAATTGGTAAATCATGTCTCAAGTTAATGCACACACTAGTCTAAGATACAGATTTCTAATCTATTCCAATAAAGATAAAACATTACAAATGGAAAGATAGAAATGACAGTTTATAACACATACAAAATGATATGAGTTTTAGTTTTGAAATGTGTTTAAACAAAGTTTAAACTTAATGCATGAAAAGTATGAAGCAGTTCAAATATGATGCATATGATTTTAAACAACATTCATTGTTCTACAAACAAGAAGTTTGAGTGAACAAGGTTTGAAATAATAGTGATGCTTTGTTCTCATTAAAACTTGGGGAGTTGGAGTTACAGATTACAAGTTTTGAACAGAACAAAAACAAAATGTGCTAAAACAAGTAAGCACAAAATCACTAAAAAAAGTTTCTAATCAAAAAAATTTGCAAATAAAAGAAACTAAGGGTTGGGAGGAGGCGCGTCATCATCCTTCAATCCTTCTTCTATATCTGAAACAGAGCGCTGAATTTGTTTGGAGAGTTGGTGACAACGGTTTACAACACCGTGAGTATCAGTGACACCATCTCTAATGTAGCGCAGATGATCAACATTGATGTTTTGATACTCATCAATGGTGCGCTGAGTGATGGATTTCTGTTGTGAAAAGTTTTCAGTGAAGGCTTGGAAGTTAGCTTCAACAGCAGCTTGGGTAGTGAGAATATCAGCAGAAACTCTATATGTGCGCCTGTCTGCACTGGAATGCGCGGCATTAAAGTGAGTGACAACTAATTCCTTCAAAACATAAATCTTTGAGAGCAGTGAATTAATGTCAATATGCACGCCAGGAGCAGAGTTGGAAGAGGGCGCATGAGTTTCAGGAGCTGAAGGCGCATGGGATTCAGGAGCTTTGGGTTCTGCGCAAGGATCAGCACCATAAACAGTTAAACCCAGGATTTCTAGTTCATCCTTAACTTCTTTGAGTTTATCAACAACACTCAATAATTTTTGGCTATCTCCAGCCACCATCTCAAACAACTTCCTTATATCACCTGCTATATTCAACTCTACCTCCCTTATAGCGTTAATGAAATCTTGGCCATCAGTGAGTTTGATGCCACCATCTATGCGCTCATGTAGGGAAGCAAGAGTACCTTTGAAAAGCTCATTCATTTGATCTATAGCATCATTCCATTGTTGAGGAGTAAGGAAATGTTTGTCCTTGATATTAGCATCTATGCGCGCCATCTCCCTCTTAATGGCAGCAATCTCATCAGCTTGCTGAGTAAGCATAGAAGTATGAAGCTCCATCTGAGAATTAATGTGAGCTTGGCCTTGCTGAAGTTGCCGAAGCAATGAGATAACCATACTCATATCAGGAGTGGGAGGAGCAGGAGTAGGTTGAGGCGCAGTAGAAGAGGAGTGCCTAACTGGTGATTGAGTAGGAGCGCTAGGAGAAGGAAGATAGTCATCGCTTGAAGTAGGCTCTACTGAAATAGTTGGGGGCGCAGAATCACGAGGAGAAGGCGCAGAAGGGCTCTTGCGCCTAGTCAAGGTCTCTGGCTCCCCCTGAACTGGATCATCACTCAAGTCGCCAAAAAGTTCATCAGATAGCCTATCTTTGAGTGCTTGGCGCTCAGCAGAGAGTGGTTCTGAAGTTAGTTTCTGAACTGGAGCAGGAGCAGAAGTCTTTGATGGAGGCGCACGAACAATAGGAGGCGCATTTGGAGTGGGCGCGCGTGGGTTTCCTTGAAACTTTGAAATATATATATAACTTTTGAACCTAATATACTCATAACTCAACTAAACATAAAATCATTAGTAATAACAAAACTATATGGAGTTAGTTGAGTTCAAGCATACCCATTTCACCTCTCAAAAAGATGAACCGTTTCGCGTCAAGTGCTTTCGTTAGAATGTCGGTGATTTGATAGTCGGTTCCCACGTGTTCCAAATGAATATTGCCTTTCTCCACGTGGTCTTTGAGGAACTGATATTTGATGCCGTTGTGCTTGGTTTTGGAGTGCATGACAGGATTTTCAGAAACGTCAATGGTTGAAGTGTTGTCGCAGTAGATGGGACAATTTTCTTCGATGATATCATAGTCCACCAATTGCTGCTTCATCCATAGTATTTGACAGCAACAACTTCCCGCAGCGATATATTCAGCTTCGGTTGTTGAGACAGATACTGAAGCTTGTTTCTTACTCGCCCATGACACAAATCGATATCCGAGGAAATGACAAGTGCCACTTGTGCTTTTCCTATCAATTGTGCACACTGCATAATCCGCATCTGAATAACCTACAATTTTAAAGTTCGAATCTTTGGTGTACCAAAGTCCAAGGTTAACAGTACCGGATAGATATCATATAATACGTTTCACAGCAATTAGGTGCGCTTCTCTAGGGTCAGATTGATAACGAGCGCAAACACAAACACTAAACATAATATCGGGCCTACTAGCAGTAAGATAAAAGAACGAGCCAATCATACCTCGATAGAGCATTTGATCAACACGTTTACCTTTTAAATCTTTGTCGAGTTTGTTGCCGGTAGCCATTGGAGTATCGTATGGTTTAGCATTGTCTAGCATTGTCAAGTCCAAACTTCTTGATTAAGTCCTTTGTATATTTGGCTTGATTGATAAATACGCCTTCACTCATTTGCTTGAGTTGTAGCCCGAGGAAGAATGTGAGTTCTCCCATCATGCTCATTTCAAACTTGCTCTTCATTAGTTTCTCAAAGCGCTTGCACAACAATTCATTAGTAAAACCAAATATAATATCATCAACATAAATTTGAACAAGTAATTTATGACCATTATGTTTGGCAATGAAAAGAGTTGTATCGATTTTACCGCGAGTGAAGCCTTTTTCGATGAGAAACTTGGATAGTGTATTGTACCATTCTTGCCTATAGCCTTGTGCAACCAATCTTGCTTTTTTTCTTGTGATGGTTCCATTCTCATCCATCTTGTTTCTGAACACCCATTTCGTACCAATCACTCCTTGATCATTTGGTCTCGGAACAAGAGTCCAAACCTTACATCATTCAAATTGATTGAGTTCTTCTTGCATAGCAATAACCCAATTAGGATCTTGGAGCGCTTCATCAGCCTTCTTCGGTTCAATTTGAGAGATAAAAGCAGTGTAAGCATCAAAGTTTGTAGCTCTCCTTGTACGAACACCAACGTTTAGATCACCAATGATATTATTGATTGGGTGACCTCTAACTTCACGAATTTCAGGAGGTATGTTAGGTTGAGTTGTAGTAACTTGAAGGTCTTTAATTGGTACATATTCACTATATTATAAATCATCAATATTTAGGGGTTGAATTGGTGTAGAGTTGAAACTTGGGTTTACACCAGATGCGGCAGTAGATATAGGCGCATGAGAGGAATCAAGAGGCGCAACATGTGAGTGAAGCGCAGCTGATGATCCATTTGGCGCGCTATATGAGGAGTTAGGCGCAACTGATGTGGATGGATTTCCTTGAGTTGATAGATTCTGATTTTGAGTAGGCGCAACATAAATAGGAGCACCTGTATCATTAAGCTCAACAGAATCATCAGCAACATTTGGAGCCAAATGTGGCTCTAGGAGAGAATGTTCATCAAATGTAACATGTACAGATTCAACTATCACTAATGTAGATCTATTAAAAATGCGAAATGCTTTAGAATGTTTGGCATACCCAACAAAAATACCTTCGTCGGCTTTGGCATCGAATTTACCTCTATGTTCGTTTCTGTTGTAGAGGATATAACACTTGCAACCAAAGATCTTGAAGAATGCAATGTTGGGAGTTCTACCATGCCAAAGTTCATACGGAGTCTTGTTGTGAAGTTTGTTAATGAGGTAACGATTTTGAGTAAAACATGCTGTGTTGATAGCTTCTTCCCAAAAGTACTTAGGCAATTTCGATTCAGCTATCATCGTCTTTCCCGCTTCAATCAACGTCCTATTCTTTCTTTCCTTCTTTCCACAACACCATTTTGTTGAGGAACTCCAGCGGTTGAAAAGTTGTGATCTATCCCATGATCGTCACAATATCGAGCAACACCGTTGTTCTTGAATTCTGTTCAATTGTCGGATCGAACACTAACGATGTCATCTTCTTTTTGGGTTTGGAGTAGTCGAAATAAGGTGGTCAAAATGTCGTAACAGTCGTCTTTTGAGATCATCATTTCCACCCATGTGTATCTTGAATAATCATCCACCACAACTAAAGTATACTTGTTTCTTCTAATACTTACGGGGGTGACTGGGCCAAATAGATCAATGTGAAGCAGTTGCAAACATCTAGAAGTTGAAGGATTGGTCTTGTTTGAGAAAGACTTCTTTGGTTGTTTGCCAAGTTGACACGCGGCGCACTTCTTGTCATGATGATCAGCAACCTTGGGAAGTCCTTTAACCAGGTTATTCCTGCTGAGTTTAGATAGATACTTCAAGTTCAAGTGACTTAAGCGCTTGTGCCACAGCCAACTATTTTCGCTCACACTTTTAGCTACAAAACAAAGATTAGTACTAGAGTTTATACTATGGAAATCAATAATGTAAATATTTGTCTTACTATATCCCGTGAGTAATGTAGCTCCAGTTTTTCCATTCTTGATAAGGCATTGAGTTGAGGTGAAATGGCATTCTAATCCTTTGTCGCAGAATTGAGATATGGATAATAAATTGTGCTTGAGCCCTTCGACGAGAGAGACTCTTTCAATGCACACTTTGTCTTTCTTGAGCTTTCCATATGCAACAACTTGACCTTTGTTATTATCACCAAATGTTACTGAGGGACCTCTTTCTTCATGGACATCTTCTAATAAGGATTCATCTCCAGTCATGTGTCTTGAACACCCACTATCGAGAATCCATTCATAATTTCTAGCTTTTGAAGATCCAACCATGAAACAAAGAACCTGAAATATAGACATTTAAGCAGGTCCCATTTATTCCTTTTGGGTCCTAGAGTTAGCAACTTTTGACAACCCACTCTTGCTTGACCTTAGGGTTTTTACTTCCTTTGGCATTGGGAGTGAATCGCAAAAGGCATTCCACGGCATTGTGTCCAGAACAATCACAAATGGAACAATGATGAAAGCCACTAATCACATGAGTTTTCACAAACTCTTTACTTTTCTTTGGGGTAGCATTCTTCTTTGGGTCAGATGGACTAGCCTTAACAAAATCATTCTTTTGAAATTTTGGAGCGCTTGATCTAGGAAGGCGCATAGGGCTAGGAGGCGCACGGCGATGAGGCGCGTGGCTCCTAGGCGCATAATGAGCACTCGGAGAAGGAGCGCGCTTTATTTCAAGAGGGATTTTGCTAGAGGATGATTCATCTGTAGCTATATCTTTCCCATTAGCTTTCCCAAATTGCTTCGTTGGGTAGACATAATGGAATGTTTGTCTTTTGACTTTTTCCTGTCCTTTTCCCATTGAATTATAATGTTTTTCCTTGGGAATTTCAAAAGTTTGCTGTTTTGTAAATTCACTATCTCTTTCAGCACAGACATCACACTTAAAGTTGTCACTAGTTGATGAGAATCCCAAGCCACTTTTATCACCACTGGCTTTTTGGGACTCAAAAATATTGTCCATAGTGACACGAGAGTTGGACCACTCATTTGTAATCTTTTTTAGATCAGTAATTTGAGCGACCAATTCATCGTTTTGAACTTTAAGAAGTGAGTTCTGTTCTGTTAGAAAAGTGTTTTTAACAGTAAGAGGAGTCATGCTCTTTATCTGTTCCTTAAGGAGGGTAAGTTCAGATTTTAGAACAGTTTTCTCGGTCTTAAGCTGGGAAATTTCATCACATGATAGTGCTAAGGCTTCCTTCATATTATCAAATCTACTGATTACCTTTTCAACCTTTTTGAATAACTTTTCTTGTTCAGCAGCAATTTCATCATCGTTGATTTTAGGAATTGGTGCAGCTGGTTCAACTTGGGGTCTGATGTAAGTTCCCTTTCTTAGCTTATTCCTTGCACTTAGATCACATCGGGCAAACAATAATCCGCTATCGCTTTGATCCGGAGTAAGACATCCATGTTCAATTAGCTCACTGATGGTTGTTCCTTTCTTCTTTTTCGCCACAGAGTGACTAGTAGATTTCTTGATTGGTTTGTTCAAGTTTTTCTTATCAGGAACATCCTTTGAAAAGTCATCGGAGTCATAGTCATTAATTTCAACATCAGCTTCATCTTTTGCAACAAAACAAACGATGAGAGCGATGAAGACTCCGATGATGGACTTGTTTGTTTTGTTGCAAAAGATGAAGATGATGTTGAAGTTTGAGCTTATACACTCGCTTTGGGATTCCTCTCTATGCGCCACCATTGCAACAGATTTTGATTTTCCTTCAGTTTCACTAATTCGCTGAAGTTTGAGCTCATAAACTTTAAGATTAGCATAAAGGTTCCTTAAAGTCCAATCATCCAAAGTTCCAGCATCTTCAAGAGCGCTAGATTTATGTAGGTATCTTGATCCAAAAGCTTAGAGAAAAATGACATTCAAATCTTTGTTTGAAAACTTCATGCCAAGTGAAATACATAGATTGAAAATTTCACAAAAGCGTTCATAAGTTTGTCTTAAGGTTTCTCTGGGGAGTTGAGAGAAATTGTTGAATCTCTTTTGTACTTCGTATCTCTTGTTCTCCTTGCAAACGGTATCTCCTTCTATATGCTCTTCAATGGCATCCCATAGCTCATTAGCAGTAACACAATGCATGACTTGTTGTTTCATAGCCGTTCTTAGAGTGCTTAGGAGAGTGTTTCTTGCTTTTCCGTCATTTGCAACTCTTCTTGTTTCTTCCTCAGTCCATTCTTCCTTCGGTTTAAGAACTGTAGGTTGAGCAGCATTGGTGCGTGGATTTGGATTCGCTTTAACCGGAATGTAAGGTCCATAAACTATGGTGTCATGGAGCCTTTCATCGATTGAGTTGAGATAGGTCAATATGCTGAATTTCCACACGTCAAAATGATCTTCATCAAGACCGAAACGTGAGTGTAGTTTGCAGTTGCCATAGGTTTTGAGTTTGTGTTGGTCCCAGAAGGGCAACAAGGGTATGAAAATTGCTAGAGGGGGGGGGTGAATAGCGATTTAAAATTATTTTCAAACCCTTTTGTAAAGCAATGGAAAATGCGCACAGCTCTAATTTTGGCTAAGTATAGCGCGCAATGAGAGTGTGAAATGCACAGCGGAAATTTAAAGCAATCACTTATGCGCAGGGAGATGCGCAGAAGTGTAAAACGCACGCGCTATGTTTTGGCTAAAGAGTGGCGCAAAATGGTACTTAGGCAGAAAGCAAACAAACACAATGCAAACGATGCAAAACAATCTACAAAGATCAAACAAAGCAATATATTAGAAAAGCTTGAAAGTAATATGCAAAGCAGAATATAAAGACAAGCTATTTGGAGAGGTTCGATCGGGAAAAGATCTACGTCCTCTACCAAGATGGTTAGTCTTGGATTTTCTAATGATATCTTATTATATGAGAGAGTTACAAGTTACAAAAATGTAGAACAAACTAACTCAAAGATCTATAATCTATGAAGAACAAATCCTAGACTAAACCGGTGTATCTCAAGAAGTTAGATCGATATGATCAAAGCTTCAAGAGGTGTGTGTGTGACAGAAATTTGGGCTCTTTGAATCTAAGAGATGGAGAGCACAAGATATTCTAGGTGATACAAGGCTTAGAATCTGGGCTTGGATTAAGTATGAAGGTATGAAGGTTGATCTTGGAATTCTGTAAATGAGCAAGCAATCTTCAAATCTTCAGAGTTTCTCTTTGGAAGCAAAACTCAAGCAATTCACACACCGCTTGGAAAATAAGGATGAGCAGGCTATTTATAGTGGAGCTTCAAAAACTAGCCGTTGGAGCTCTGAGCAAGGTTGATGCGCTGTCACAATGTGATTGGCGCACAACTGTCCTTTATAGCCGTTGGAGACAGAGCAAGTGGATAATCTTCAAACTTCTTCTAGAAGGATGACAGCTGTCTTCATTTTGAATTTCAAACATGAGGCGCGTCTCCATCTACGTGTATGCTGAGTGTGTTTGATTTGTCGTATGTACACATCAGCACTTTGGCTCATTTCAAAAAGCGTAGCTTGTTATGACTCTTTCCAAGCTTCTAAAAGGTGAGGTCAGGAAATGAGAGAATTGACTAAGGCAAGTATGCGCGCGCATGGAAGCCATGAGCATTGAGTGCACATAAGATGTGCTGCGCATGAGAGTCATGCGCATCATTTAGTCATTTGCACATGAGACCTCAAATCCAAAGTTAAGAGAACTATTGAAGTGTTAAGGACCAGGACAGAAGGACCTGCGCATGGGAGTCATGCGCAAGTGATGGATGCGCAGATGATGATCTGCGCATGGTCTTCTTGCTTGCTCCTTGGTCTTCTTCAAATCTTAAAATTAAGCAAAAGCGCTTTCCAAGCTTCAAGAATATGAGGTTGTTGAAAGATAAGCATAAGGACCAAGTTAATCTGCTCTGCTCATAGAAGTCATGCGTATAGAGAATGTGCAGACGTTCTGCTCATGAAAACTAAGCAAGTGTTGTTCTCCACTTGAAAGCGAGCAGATAATGTTCTGCGCATGGAAATGAGCAAATGTTCACGGCGCATGAAGATAAGCAGATGATGCTCTGCGCTGCGCATGGAATGTTCTGCGCTGCGCATGGAATGCTCTGCGCATTATACTTGGTCTTCAGTAATTGAAATCTCAATTCTAAGCATAAGCCCTAACCACTAAGCCTATTCTAAAAAAAGTGGACTTAGCTAAACATTGAAGTTATAAAACTTCTTACATAAGATCCTAAAGTCCATAAAAAATAAGCATAAGTGATGGTATCAATCAATTCTAACATAATTTGGGAGGGTTAAGAAATAAGCATACCCAACAATCTCCCCCTAAATGATTGATGCCATTACCTACTATAACAAAGGCAATTCATTGTACTTGATAATAACATGTCCATAAAAATGTGAATGGTAAATCATGCCTCAAGTCAATGCACACAATAGCCAATGTTATAGATTTCTAGTCTAACCAAAAGATATAACTTACAATATGGGAAAGACAGAAATATCATTCAGTGCATACAGGTAATATGAGTTTAGGATTGGTATGCGTTTAAACTGAATGTTTAAAACATCATGCACAGAAAATATGAGCAGTTAAGTATATGCGCATGAAGTTTGAAATAATGCGTTCATTGTTCCACAAACAAAAAGTTTCAATTGAACAAGGTTTTGGGAAAAGCAATGATGCATTATAAGTTTAGAGTTCACCTTTGAGAGAGCTCTGCGTACTTCATCTTGTAGCTTCCCAAATTGCTTTGCGCAGAGCTTCAATTATTTGAAGCGGGAGCATCAAATCGGAACTTTTTGCCTTTGATAGATTACTCTCCCCCTTAATCTCTTTGTTCTCTCCCTATTTGCCTTTGTTAGATAACTCTCCCCCTTAATGGCACAATCAATGCCTTATAGCGTACTGGCCTGCGCATCGAGCCTAGCATCATGCGCATCCAGCTGCTCTTGAATCTTTGCCTGCACAGTGATCACTTGAGGGATCTAAGAGAGCAGACACCGGAAGAATGATATACTGAGGTCCACGGGGTATGCGCGAGAGGTTCATGCGCAGCAATATAATGTGCAGAGTTTCTTTGAAAACTCATAAATATTTTGCCTTGTGCGCAACATCTTGTGCGCTTCATATGCGCAGGCGCATGAGGCATTTCCTATCTTTGAGAATTATCAAGTAAACACAAGATCATTAGTATTGACAAATAATATGGACAATTAGCTAAGTTCAAGCATACCCATTTCTCCTCTTAGATAAGCAAATCTCTTGAAATCAAGAGCCTTTGTCAAAATATCAGCAATTTGATAGTCCATGCCCACGTGTTCTAAATGAATGTTTCCCTTTTCCACGTGGTCTTTGAGGAAATGATATTTGATGTCGATGTGCTTTGTCTTTGAATGCATGACAGGATTGTTGGAGACTGCTATGGTGGACATGTTGTCGCAGAAAATTGGACAATTTTCTTCATGAATTCCATAGTCCACTAATTGTTGCTTCATCCATAGGATTTGGCAGCAGCAGCTCCCAGCAGCAGTGTATTCAGCTTCTGTAATGAAGATGGACACAGCAACTTATTTCTTGCTTGCCCAAGCAACAAGTCGATTTCCAAGGAAATGACAAATGCCACTTGTGCTCTTCCTATCAATTGTGCATGCTGCGTAATCTGCATCTGAATAACCTAGCAAATCGAAATTCGAATCTTTGGTGTACCAAAGTCCAAGGTTAATAGTTCCAGAAAGATAACGAATAATGCGTTTAACAGCAGTTAAGTGCGCTTCTCTAGGGTCCGCTTGATAGCGCGCACAGACACAAACACTAAACATAATATCTGGCCTACTTGCAGTAAGGTAGAGTAGAGATCCAATCATACCTCGATATAAAGTTTGATCAACTTTCTTACCTTTCAAGTCTTTATCAAGTTTATTGCCCGTAGCCATTGGAGTGTCGTATGATTTAGCATTCTCAAGTCCAAATTTCTTGATTAAGTCCCTTGTGTATTTGGCTTGATTTATGAAGATGCCATCATTCAATTGCTTGATTTGAAGTCTGAGGAAGAATGTGAGTTCTCCCATCATACTCATCTCAAACTTGCTTTTCATGAGCTTTTCAAAGCGCTTACACAGTAACTCATTAGTAGAACCAAATATAATATCATCGACATAAATTTAAACAAGTAAAGAATGATCATTATACTTAGCAATAAAAAGAGTTGTATCGATTTTACCACGCTTGAAGCCTTTCTCTAGTAGGAATTTTGATAGAGTATCGTACCATGCTCTTGGAGCTTGCTTAAGTCCATACAAGGCTTTCTGAAGCTTGAAGACGTGATTTGGAAATATGTTATCTTCAAATCCAGGAGGTTGAGCTACGTAGACCGTCTCTTGGAGTTCACCGTTGAGAAATGCGCTCTTCACATCCATTTGATAAAGCTTGAATTTCTTGTGAGAGGCATAAGCTAAGAAAATTCTGATAACTTCTAGCCTTGCTACAGGCGCAAACGTTTCATCGTAATCGATTCCTTCCTCTTGCCTATAGCCTTGCGCAACCAACCTTGCTTTGTTTGTGGTGATGTTTCCATTCTCATCCATCTTGTTTCTGAATACCCATTTTGTACCAATAACTCCTTGGTCATGAGGTCTGGGAACTAAGGTCCAAACTTTGCAGCGCTCAAATTGGTTAAGCTCTTCTTGCATAGCAGTAACCCAGCTTGAATCTTGGAGCGCTTCATCAATCTTCTTTGGTTCGATTTGAGAGATAAAAGAATGATATTCATCATCAAAGTTTGTTGCTCTCCTAGTGCGAACCCCTACATTGAGATCACCAATGATGTTTGAAGTTGGATGATCTCTAACTTCACGAACCTCGGGAGGTAAGTTTGGTTGAGTAGTAGGAATACGAAGATCTTCAATGGGTACTTCATTAGCTTCAACATCAAGATCATCAAAAGTGATTTGCTGAAGCGGAGAAACATCATGCGCAGGAGGAGGAATTTGCGCATCAGGAGTTATGACTTCTGGCGCAGCATCTGGTGAATGCGCATGAGATGGACTTGCTTGATTCTGATTTTGATCAATTTGATTATTATTCTGCGCAGGAGAAGTTTGAGGCTGCGTACCTGTCTCAACATTCTCAGCAAAATCATCAGAATCATTTGGAGCCAAATGTGGCTCAAGGAGAGAATGCTCATCAAAAGTAGCATGTACATATTCTACAATTATTAGAGTAGTTCTATTAAAAACACGAAAAGCTTTAGAATGTTTGGCATACCCAAAAAAAATACCTTCGTCTGCTTTAGCGTCGAATTTACCTCTATGATCTTTGCCATTGTAGAGGATATAGCATTTGCAGCCAAAAATCTTGAAGAAAGCAATGTTGGGCGCTCTTCCTCTCCATAACTCATATGGAGTTTTGTTGTAGGCTTTGTTGATGAGGGATCTATTCTGAGTAAAGCAAGTAGTGTTGACAGATTCTCCCCAGAAATACTTTGGAAGCTTTGCTTCTGCTATCATGGTTTTTCCAGCCTCAATCAACGTGCGATTCTTTCTTTCTTTCCACAACGCCATTTTGTTGAGGAACTCCAGCAGCAGAAAAATTGTGATCAATTCCATGGTCATCGCAGTATTGCGCAACACCGTTATTTTTGAATTCAGTTCCATTGTCTGATCTAACGCTTACGATGTCGTCTTCCTTTTGAGTTTGGAGCCTTCAAAAGAGAGCAGTCAAGATATCATAGCAGTCTTCTTTGGATGTCATCATTTCAACCCATGTGTATCTTGAGTAGTCATCCACCACGACTAAGGTATATTTGTTTCCTCCAATGCTTGCGGTGGTGACAGGTCCAAAAAATTCCATGTGAAGCAGTTGTAAACATTTGGTGGTTGAAGAAGCAATCTTGCTGGAGAAAGACTGCTTAGGTTGTTTACCGAGTTGGCATGCTGCGCATTTTCTATCATGATGGTCAGCTACTTTGGGAAGTCCTTTGACAAGATTTTCCCTTCCTAGCTTAGCCAAATACTTGAAGTTCAAATGACTTAAGCGCTTATGCCATAGCCAGCTGCTTTCACTTACATTCTTTGCTACAAAACAGAGATTAGTGATAGAATTTATAGCAGTAAGATCAATAATGTAAACATTAGTCTTACGAGACCCTGTGAGCAAAGTGAGTCCGGATATGCCATCTTTGATGTAGCAGTGTGTAGCAGTGAAATGGCATTCTAAACCCTTATCGCAGAATTGAGATATGGAGAGCAGGTTGTGTTTAAGTCCTTCTACGAGCGCAACTTTCTCAATGCACACTTTATCTTTTCTGATTCTTCCATATCCAACTATGTGCCCTTTGTTGTTGTCTCCAAAAGTTACAGAGGGACCTCTTCCTTCATTCACATCTTCAAGAGCGGTAGCATCTCCAGTCATGTGTCTAGAACATCCACTGTCGAGGTACCATATATGCGCTTTAGCTTGTGAAGAGTGCGCAGTGAAGCAGGAGACCTGAAAAATAGACATTAAAAACGCAGGTCCCCTTTATTCTTGGGTCCTAGAGTTAGCAACTTTTGACAACCCACTCCTGTCTGACCTTAGAATTTTTACGTCCCTTGGCATTAGGAGCAAATCGCAAAAGGCATTCTGCAGCCTTGTGACCTAAACCATCACACACAACACAATGATGAAAGCCACTTATAGATTGGGTTTTTACAAACTCTTTACTTTTCTTTGGCTTAGCATTCTGAACTGGAGCAGTTGAACTAGCTTTGACAAATATCATTTTCTGAGGTTTGGGTGCGCTTTTCTTAAGAATGCGCATCTGGCGTTGGGGCGCATGGCTTTCATGCGCATGACCCTTTTGCGCAGATTTGACATTCGAAGTTGAAGTGCAGCCATAGTCAGAATATGAGAAATCATGCGCAGGTTCAACTTTAGCCTTACCCTTGGCTTTCCCAGTTTGCTTCTTTGGGTAGACATAATGGAAATTTTGTCTCTGGACTTTCTCCTGTCCTTTACCCATTGAAGCAGAATGCTTTGCTTTAAGAATTTCAATAGTTTTCTGTGGTGTAAACTCCTTTTCCTTTTCAGTGCAAACTGCGCATTTAAAGTTATCACTAGTTGAGAACCCCAAGCATTCCTTATCTCCACTGGCTTTTTGGGATTCTAGAATTTGATCCATAGTGACACGAGATTTGGTCCACTCATCAGTGATCTTTGTGAGATCAGCTACTTGAGCGGCCAATTCTTCGTTTCTTACTTTAAATAGCACATTTTGATCTGTAAGAAAACGGTTCTTTTCAGTAAGAGGAGTCATGCTCTTAATCTTCTCCTTAAGGAGGGTGATCTCAGATTTTAAAAGAGTTTTCTCCGTCTTAAGCTGTGAAATTTCTCCAATCGATAAGTCCACTGCTTCTTTCATAGAATTGAATTTCTTGATTACCTTTTCAGCTTGTTAAAAAATGGTCTCGCGCTCAGCAGCAGAGTCATCATTCTCTTTTACAATTTCAGCAGGAATTACAAGAGATTCTTTGCGCGGAGGCGCAGCTACATATTTCTTTGATAAGTCTGCTCTGGCAAATAAGTACTTGCCATTCTGTCTGCTTGGAGTCAGATGTCCCATTTCTGCCAGTTCAGTGATAGTGGGACCTTTCTTCTGAATTGTCCTTGGCGCAGTCTTTGTGTCCATATCAGGATTATTGTCTGAATTGCTATCAGCATTAGCCATTAAGCAGAGCAGTCCATCCTCAGAGTCATCATCATCACTGTCTTCAGTGTCAGTCTCTATCCAGGTCTTGAGTTGTTTCTCAGCAGGGTCTTCTTCAGCAACCATTCCGCGCTGCTTTGAAAATCTCTGCGCAGGATTCCTCTTCATGTACTCAAATCTTGAAGTATGGCATTTTGATGCAAAATGACAGCTTTCTACAGTTGTAGCAAACCAAGTCATCATCTTTATTTGAGTCTCTTTCAGGAGAGAACTTAGCAGGTGGTTTGCTCGAGGATCCAGGTTTAGAGAATTTTCTGAATTTTTGGAATCGCTTAACGAACATAGCGAAATCATCATCATCCATTTCAAGTAAAGAGGAAGTAGAGACTTTGTCTGAGGTTTAAGCAGGCGCAGGTTCCTTTTGCTCAACATAGGAAACAAGTTTTCCTTTGCCTTCAGTTTCGTCAATTCGATCAAGCTTTAGTTCATACACTTTTAAGTTAGCGTATAAGCTGCGCAGAGGCTAAGTGTCTAGAAATCCAGAATCTTCCAGATGACTTGCCTTGTGCACATATCTGGAACCTATCGCATCTAAGAATTGAGAATTGACTTCTTTATTGGTGAAGGTAGTTCCAAGAGATTCACAAGAGTTTACAACAGCACAGAAGCGATCATAGGTTTGTCTCAAGGTTTCACCATCCTTTCTCATGAAGCAGTTGAATTTTCTTTGTACCACAAATATTTTGCTTTCCTTGCTTACTTTGTCTCCATTCACATATCCTTCAATAGCATCCCAGAGTTCCTTTGCAGTTCCACCGCTCACAATTTGATTGTGCGTGGAGAGGTCTAGAGTGCTAAGAATGATGTTTCTAGCTCTTCCATCGTAGCCAACCCATTTCTTTTCTTCATCGGTCCATTCCTCTTTGGCCTTCTTGATTGTGGGATTGTCCTTGTTGGTAGCAGCATCTGGATTGGCCTTCATTGGAATGTAGGGTCCTTCAAGAACGATGTCGTGGAAGATCTCGTCGATAGAAGAAAAATGAGTGAGCATGCAGTGCTTCCAGATTTCGAAGTGATCTTCATTCAGCACTGGAACATGTGAATAGTTAGCCATTGCCCAAGATTTTGAAGCCATTTCGAATAGGCACCCAAGCTGTTAAGCTTGAAAAACAAAATAAGTTTTATGAAGGTGTTTGCTCTGATACCACTTGTTGGTCCCAGAAGGGCAACAAGGGTATGAAAATTGCTAGAGGGGGGGGGGGTGAATATCGATTTAAAATTATTTTCAAACCCTTTTGCAAAGCAATGGCAAATGCGCACAGCTCTAATTTTGGCTAAGTATAGCGCGCAATGAGGGTGTGAAATGCACAGCGGAAATTTAAAACAATCACTTATGCGCAGGGAGATGCGTAGAAGTGTAAAACGCACGCGCTATGTTTTGGCTAAAGAGTGGCGCAAAATGGTAGTTAGGCAGAAAGCAAACAAACACAATGCAAACGATGCAAAACAATCTACAAAGATCAAACAAAGCAATATATTAGAAAAGCTTGAAAGTAATATGCTCTGCTCATAGAAGTCATGCGTATAGAGAATGTGCAGACGTTCTGCTCATGAAAACTAAGCAAGTGTTGTTCTCCACATGAAAGCGAGCAGATAATGTTCAGCGCATGAAAATGAGCAAATGTTCACGGCGTATGAAGATGAGCAGATGATGCTCTGCGCTGCGCATGGAATGCTCTGCGCTGCGCATGGAATGCTCTGCGCTGCGCATTATACTTGGTCTTCAGTAATTGAAATCTCAATTCTAAGCATAAGCCCTAACCACTAAGCCTATTCTAAAAAAGTGGACTTAGCTAAACATTGAAGTTATAAAACTTCTTACATAAGATCCTAAAGTCCATAAAAAATAAGCATAGGTGATGGTATCAATCAATGCTAACATAATTTGGGAGGGTTAAGAAATAAGCATACCCAACAGTTTGCCATTTAGAATCGGCACCTAAGCTGTTAAGCTTGAAAAACAAAAGTGTTTTAAAAAGGTGTTTGTTCTGATACCACTTGTTGGTCCCAAAGGGCAACAAGGGTATGAAAAATAGCTAGAGGGGGGGTGAATAGCTGTTTTAAAATTCTTTTCGTACCCTTGATAAACTCAATTGCAAATGCGCACTTTATCAAGTAAGCGTTATGATATGCGCCTAAGTGAGTGAGTGAAATGCACAGCGGAATTTAGTAATGTAAATAGACGCAAAGTATGATAAAGGGGGCGCTCACACACTCTAAGTATTTTGGCTCAAAGTGGGTGAAATAAGAAACTAAGGCAAATGATATAACAAACACAACACAGTTCAATAAATCAATCTACAATGAATAAACAAACAAATAGTTAGATATGATATGATATGAACTTGAAAGGAAATAGCAAGATAGTAAGTACGCGCTATTTAGAGAGGTTCGATCGGGAAAATGATCTACGTCCTCTACCAAGATGGTTAGTCTTGGATTTCTAATGGAGATCTTATATAATGAGAGAGTGTTACAAATTACAATCGTTTTGAGCTTATACACTAACTCAAGATCTATTTCTATGAAAGAATAAATCCTAGACAATAACCGGTGTATCTCTAAAAGAAAGATCTAAGTGATCAAACTTAAAGAGGTGCGTGTGTGATTTTAGATTCAAGGCTCTTTAGATCTTTGAGATTGAGAGCACAAGAAAACTAAAGTGTTTTTGCTTGAGGATCTGGGCTAAGGATGAAGTTATGAAGATGTTCTTGAGAATTCTGGAAAATCAAAAAGGCAATCTTCAAATCTTCAACAAATGCTTGAGAGAGAAATTCTTGAAATGCTTAGCCACTTCAAATGGTTGAAGTTATGGGGTATTTATAGTAGAGCCCCAAAAACTAGCCGTTGGAAATCCTTGGTGAGTCAGAGAAAGGACGGATGTGCTGTCGCTCATTGAGTGGAGCACGTGTCCTTTTATAGCCGTTAGACACATAACACAAATATGACCGTTATGGACAGGTGTCCTTAGGTGCGGGTGCATACGTGTTATTTAACCACCGTTGGATCATTGGCGTAGTTTGAATCTTCTTCAAGTCTTCGAGTCTTCATTAAATCACTGAATGTTATTTCAACATTTATGCGCGTTGAGCTAAGGAGCGCGTAGACATAGCGTGCGCTGAGTCATCTGGGGCGCGTGAGCCAAGCTAGGCGCATTACTCATGCGCGCACCTAAGGAGGCGCATGGCGCATGGGAGAGGCGCATGGCGCGTGGCTCAAACTCAAAGTGTGATTTTCTTGAATCTTGATCTTCTTGCCCTATTCCTAAGCCTATTCTATTACAATGGACAACCAAAAAAAATGAAGTATAAATACTTCTTACATGTGGGTCTAAAGTCCATGAAATAAAACTTAGGTGATGGATCAATCAAATCTAATCAATCCTATTACATTGAAACTGAGATATAAGTGGGCATACCCAACAGGTACAGACAACACTAGTAGCGCCACAGGAAACAAAGCTCCAGTACAGAAAATAACACCAGGGGATAAGTGTTATCGTTGTGGCGGACAGGGTCACAGATCCAACGTTTGCCCCACCCGGAGAACGGCTGCGATTCTAGAAGCAGAAGACGAGGAGGAAGAAGGCGTCACTAATGAGTACGAAGGGGTCGAATTTGCTGAAGAGGAGTCTGGGGAGCGAGTAGGATTTGTGCTTCAACAGATGCTGCTATCTCCCAAGGATGAGGGGCAGAGGAAGAATCTGTTCCGAGCACACTGTTCTGTTAAGAACAAGGTATGTAATTTAATTAATGGTTGCACTGAAAATCTGGTGTCGCAGAAATTGGTGGACTTTTTAGGGTTGAAAACTGAACTTCGTGAGAAACCATTTAGTTTGGGATGGGTGAATAAGGGTTCAGAACTCAGGGTGTCACGGACTTGCAGGGTCCCTATATCTATTGGTAAACACTATAAGGAGGAGGTGGTTTATGACGTGCTGAATATGGATGTATATCACATATTGCTTGGTCGACTTGGCAATATGATCATGACAGTACTTATCGGGGCAAGGATAATGTTCTGATGTTTAAATGGGCAAAGCATAACATTGCGATAGATTCTGTTTTGAGTTTTGAGAAAGGAGTTGCGAACGACGAACCAGTCATGATGCTCATACAAGACGAAAAAATTCTTGCCACACATCTGCAGACGGACGGACAGACTGGGGATACTAACCGGGTTGTGGGGAATTTGATCAGCAGTGTTTGTGGAGACGAGCCGAAACAGTGGAAATTAGCTTGGCCACGAGTGAAGTTTGCTTACAACGGTGCAAGCTCGGGGAATATGTATGACTACAACGCGAATGTGGATTTTGGCCGAGCTTCTGTAATTGACCAAGCGCCCGCTTGGTATAGGGCGAGCGCCCGCTCGGTTGACGGACAGGAGTCCCAGTTTCGTTTTTATTGTTTTACGCGCTAGACAATTAGGGTTATTGTCGGTATTATTGTTTGTTTAGGTATTTTGTTAGACTAGGGTTATTTGTTAGGAGTATAAATACTTTTCTTTCATTATTCTAGGGTTACACTTATTATTATTCAATTGAACTTTGTTCTTAGAGAATTTCTTTATTTTCTGGTAGATTCCAGTTTATTGTGTTTGAGGATTCATTTCTTGTGAATTTTTATGATTAGTGCGCTAATCACGAATATCTATCGCTTCCGTGCTGCGTCACATTATTACCTAAAATGGATCATGGGACCCACTTGTCATTCTCACAACAAAAACTCCCTACCCACTTTATATCTCATACTTTCTCTTACTTACTTTTTCATACTCACAACATTTATTTTTTCTTAATCTCCGTGTATGAGTAAATTTTTTTTTAGCAATGAGCCATTATTTTGTACCAGTGGAATAAGTAAATACTCACTGTATTTAATACACCATGATTCTATTTCTCTCAGTTCTCTTCACATGGTTCTCACTGCACCCATTAATATTCCTTCTTCTTCACTCTCAATCATCACATATCCTCTCACCTCTTCTTTTTTGTAATTTCTTAACTTTCAATACAAAACAACTCTATTTTTAGCTTTCTCTAAAACACATGAACATGCCGGCACCGGAGTACACAGCTCATTCTAAGCATCCACACCGGCGAAAAACTCCTTCCTTCTCTTCCTCTCTACTCGACTCCATTTTCCGTTCCATTGATGATGATTATCAATACGACGATTTCGACCACCGAAGAACCAGAAAGGATTATCCCATGCAACAACAATGGCCAACAGTGGAAGACGAGATTCCGAGCCTCGGACGCCAAATTATGATGGAGAAATGGGCGGATAATCGAAGAAGTCGTTCTCGAACAATCTGCTCTTATTCGACTTCTTCCGGCTCAAGCAGCGGCGCAACATTCTCGTCATCTTCCGAAACAGAGTCTTCGTCGATTAACTACCGATCATCCACTCCGCCGTCCTCTAATCAACTCCGGCGCACAATTTTCCCTACTCCGATCGAAATCGCCACCACGCGTTTCGAGCAAACTCCGAAACGAGCTGAAGGAAAATTCATGAGAACGACGAAACAACGAGCGTTGAAGATCTACGGCGATCTGAAGAAGGTGAAACAGCCTATCTCACCTGGCGGACGGATCTCAAACTTTTTAAATTCAATTTTAGGCTCCCGAAATTTGAAGAAATCAAAACTCGACGAAACAATCGACAACTCGAAGCCACTCAAAAAATCAAGATCAGTAAAGGACTCCGGTTCATCTTCCAGGTCTTGTTTGAGCAAAACTCCGCCTCCGCCACCGCCATTGCGAGATGGTAATTGCTCGAAAAGGTCAGTAAAATTCCATCCCGTTAACGTAATCGCAGACGAAGATTCTAGACCTTGTGATAAGAAGATCAATCACAACTCTAAGAAATATGCAAACAGAGATAATATTTGGAGTCATCAATCTAAAAATGTGATTCGAAAATACATTGAGGATGAAGATGAAGATGATGATATTGAGAGTTGTTCAAGTTCAGATCTATTTGAGCTTGATAATGTTGGAATTGGAGCTTATAGAGAAGAATTGCCTGTATTTGGGACTACTAATTTGACTACAAACTTAGCCATTGCTAATGGATTGATAAGGTATTAATCCAATTAAAAATTAGGTTTGTTTTGAGTTTAATTTATTGTTCTTGTTGACGATTGCTGATTCGATCTCAAATTATGTTTTGTCTAGTTTAGATGATTTAAATAGGGATTTGAGTAAGAAACTTATTTGTGTATTAATTCAATAAAAAATATTTGCCAGTCTTATTAGTAGATTCATTTTAATTTGATTTATGTCAAATATAAAGAGTCGAGATCTCCTGTACCTCTTTTGTGTACCACTCCATGTACTACTTCTAATCTAACCGTTCACATGTTTGCATAATATTACAATAATACCACTTTTTAACAATGGGGAGGTCTCATGTGCAACCGCCGCACCGTGCGATGGCGCACGGATGGAAAAGAGATGTTCCTCTATAAATGTCAGAGACTTATTCCATACACGAATACGAAGATGATTACTCCCTCCGTCCCGTTTGAACCTTTTACTCAAATGGGTGTCTCGTTGAAAGCTTCATCATTTCCTAAAATGGTAAAAAATGTAGGCCCCACTTGTCATACCCACTCACTTTTTCTTCTCACATACTTAAATTATGGAGCCCACTTGTCATACCCACTAACTTTCCCCTCTCACATATTTAAATTGTATGCCCCACTTGTCATACCCACTAACTTCTTCTATCTCACAACCATTTTTACACTCATCACTTTTCTTAATTTGTGTGCCATAACCAAAATGGTGAAGCTTCAAATGGGACGGAAGGAGTATACAATTGTAAAACCTTTGTAACACAATTAACCGTTTCATTTGCAGTTCGTTTAACATAAACTACATAGAAGTTAGAGTTCAAGACTAATAAAATCATACAATCGAAAATGACATCTCTGAACTCACTCATAGCATGTAATGATGAGAATAAAAACCCATGGCCACCAATGCATCCTTGAATTAAACTCGTAACGCAGTAATAAGCACTCCATGATCATACGAAACAATGTCTTGGGATATGCAGATGCTTCTCCAAATAAAATTTGGACACTGCCCGATCTGAGCATTTGAAAAATTCCCTTTTGAAAAAATATTGCTTTTAAGACATGACTTCTTAAAGCATTAGAATCGGCAACAAGTCGTCGCCCAAACTTCCTGATAATTGTCAAGTTGAAGAACAAAATGAGATTAGTCAAAGAAAAATCCATTAAAACAGAAAATATATCAACACAACAAACACAAGGGCCTCAACAAAGGAGACAAAGCACACTGTCTCAACGAAGCAGACGAAACACAAGGTCTCGACGAAGGAGTCGAAACAACAATGAAAAGATGAACAAAATTACTGTGTTGATTGATTGGTACAGACAAATCAATCAATTACTGAAAGTAGGAAATCTCTCGTAATTTAAACATTAGTCACTGAAAAAATTAAT
Source organism: Campanula takesimana (assembly GCA_026119855.1). NCBI lineage: Eukaryota > Viridiplantae > Streptophyta > Magnoliopsida > Asterales > Campanulaceae > Campanula > Campanula takesimana. Next base: position 1,071,062 of record JAOWBW010000316.1, on the reverse strand, counting down.
CTTTTATGGATAATTTACGAGATCCGAGGAAATCTATATAAAATCGACCTTCTTAGCGGATGAATTTGATTTCGAGATCGAAAAACCTAGATATTGGATAGAGAGAGAAACGGGAAAGCAGTTTTTACTACTGTAATTACTTAAGCAGTGTTGATCGGGTTTTTTTTTTAATGTTTTCTCTAAAAGTAAAGGATAAGATTTAATTATATTAGTAAAATTGTTATAATTATATAAATTCACTAAGATAACTAAATTTTAATTATCATATGCCTTAAAAGCACACATTAATAAAATCATACGTTGAATTGAGTTTAAAATTTTGATGTGAATATTCTTTTTTCAAATTATTGGATCATTACTACTTACTCTTTCACAATGCAAGGGTTTCGGGACATTTCTTGTGCTCAGAAGGAGAGAAACTTCTCCATGCCTTGCCTCTCATTTCAAATTTCTCATTGTAATTAGTCTTTAAAAAAATCTCATATTTAATTTGGTAATACCACATCAATATTATCTTTCCTAAATTTCCTTTTGAGTTTGTCTCATTACAGGAAGTAATTCCACGTTTAATAGTCATAGCAATCTGGCCAAAATATAAACAAAATCCACTTTGCTCCTTTCGAAAGTTTAATCCAAAAACCAACCAACCCCCTCCCCCCGGTGTTTTAATTTGTCTCACTTTACCACCTATCATGGATGGACATTATTACGAGGCTTTGACCAATAAGCCCTTCATCCAAATAAAAACGATCAATAAGGACAGACATTTTCAAAACTCGCCAAAAAGTCTCTGGTTTTTTTGAAAGACCAAAATGCCCTTGAATTTTAAAAATGTAATATCTCAAAATCTACAAATCAAAAAAATAATCTGAAAGCACTGTTTTAATCATATCATCTAGGCCTGTGCGTGTTGGGTTGTGGTGGGTTAACGGGTTAAAACGGGTCGACCCGCTACAACCCGTTTAAGTTGTCGGGTCAAATGGGTTGTGATGGCGGGTTGAAACGGGCCGACCCGTTTATTTTTATTTTACCGGGGTGCCTTAAATTTATTAATTCGACCTATTTATGTTTGCGGGTTAAAGCGGGTCGGGTCGACCCGTTAAGCTTAACGGGTTGAGACGGGTAACCCGTTTCAACCCGCTAACTTAAATGGGTTGGGTTGGGTTATAATGGGATGGGTTGTGTGGGTTATTGGGTAACGGGTATCATCAAAACGATTCAAACAAGTACACTAAACATATAATTACATTATAGACAAAAAAAAATCACTTATAAAATAATTTCTCAATTGATTTCACAGTCGTATGATTTCTCAGTTGTCTGATTTCACAGTTTGGTCCTGTTTTCATTTTTCAATTGTAAAATCATTTCTCAAATAATTTCGTGATTTCTCAGTTGTGTGATTTCACAGTTGTGTCATTTTTTCATTTTTCACTTGTAAGAACTGATAAATTCATCGCTCAATTTTTCACAATTATTATAATAATTGAGACATGAATTTCACAGTTGTTCACATATGAATTTGAATGTAATAATTGAGACATTCATTTCACAGTTGTTCAAACATGAATTTAAATATAATAACTAGGACATTCGTTTTTCAATTGTTCACACATGAGATGAGCATAATAATTGAAAATTCATCTCTCAATTTTTCACAACTAATACTCAATTTCACAGTTGTGTATAGTCAAATGCTCTTTAAACAATTATTAAATAAATTTTATGTTGTTTGAAGCTAAATATTTAGTTAATAAATGTAAAATGACATCATGTGTGAAACAATTGATAACTCAATCTCATAGTCGCTTAAAGTTTTTTTTTTTTTTTTTAAAAAAAAAGTCACTCTCATATGCACTATAGACAAATGATAAATTATCTTCTTTAATTATCGAGTTTATTGCCAATTTGACCCGCGTACCATCAAAATCTTGATGATTTGCCCTCGTACTAAAGAAACTCACATTATGACCTGCGTACTATGGTTTTAATAAAAAAGTGGCCAAGGATAACGATGCTTTTGGTTGGGTAAAGGGTAATTGGGTCAAAAGAAGAGGTGTGCATAGTACTCCCTCCGTCCCGGACTAAGTTTTTTAGTTTGACTTTACACGGAGATTGAGAAAAATTAAATGTTGTGAGTATGAAAAAGTAAGTAAGAGAAAGTAGGAGAGAAAAAGTGGGTAGGAAGTTTTTATTGTGAGAATGACAAGTGGGTCTCATGGTTCATTTTAGGTAATAAAGCAACTAAGAACATTAGTCTGGGACAAACCAAAAAGGAAAGTAAGAACCTTAGGGACAGAGGGAGTACAATTTAAAGTGATAAGGGATTATATGGATCAAAATTGTGTTTGGGACAAAGTGAGTATACCAATTTATTAATATAAAAAAATTCAAAATAAAAAAAATTCAAAATATAAATAAATTTTGGACCATTACAACATTAATATCATTATTAGGGTCACATTTGAATTTTTTTATTGCAAATCTGTTAAATTGTTAACATATGCTGACAGCCCGTTAGATTTCTAACGGGTCATCGTTATCCTTGGCCATTTTTTTTATTAAAACCATAGTACGCAGGTCATAATGTGAGTTTCTTTAGTACGAGGACAAATCGTCAAGATTTTGATAGTACGCGGGTCAAATTGGCAATAAACTCTTTAATTATCATTAAAAATTGAGTAAATGTTTAATTATGAAGAAAGCTTGTACCAAAAAAAAAAAAAAAAACTTGAGAAATGTGATTTTGTTGTGTTAATTTTAAAACAGTTCATAAAAAGCACAAGAATGTGGTTGGCATTGTGGTAGAGTCCATCATTTAAGACCAAGAGGTCTTATGCTCAAATCTTGTTTCAAGTAATAAATTTTTTGTAGTCATCAAAGCTGGAGGTGGGGAAGTGTGGCGCCGGTCGGAGCTGACCGGCGGTGGTGGGCGGCGGCGGTTGGTTTGGTCGGTGGTGGGCGGCGGATGTGGGTTTGGGCGGTGCTGGGCGGTGGTCAGTCAAAGGTAAAAGAGGCGGTCAAAGATGGTAAAAGGTTAGAGGTGCGATAGGATTTTATTTGGGCTGGAGGTATTTTTGCCATTTAAAAAGTGCGAGAGATTTATTGGTAAAATTGATTTCAACCTAAGGACCCTAAGGTAGAAAATTAAATGTTGTGTTTTTATTGGCAAATACCATCTTCCCCAAGGGACTTATTGGTAAAAATCCCCATTATAAATGGTTAGATCTCTAACTTATTCGAAATAAGATAGTTAGAAATCTAACCCTATTTATCACATCACCAACGAACCGAGCTGGCTCAGCTCGGGCTCGACTCGTGAAAGCTCGAGCTCGAGGTGAAGCTCGAGTCGAGCTCGAACCGATTGTCAAGCTCGTTTTTGTTATCGAGCCGACCGTGTTCGGCTCGTTTAGCTCGTTAAAAGCTCGAGTTCGGTTCGATAAGCTCATTAAAATTGAATTTTTGTTTTCGAGCGGCTCGATAAGCTCGAATTCGGCTCGATAAGCTCGTTAAGACCATATTTTTCTTAAAAAAGTGTCTAAGCTCGAGCTCGGCTCGTTAAAACTCGAGTTCGATATCGACTCGAGTTGTTCGCGAGCAGCTCGCGAGCTCGATTCGACTCGAGCTCGAACAAGCAAGTGGGCTCGAGCTCGATAAGTTTTAAACGAGCTCGACACCCCAAAGCTCGACTCGACTCGGCTCGGCTCATTTACAGCCCTAATCACCATCCTGAACAATAATTATATAGTAATTTATTATACTAATGAAATTTAAAACTGGTATTTGCAGATTGTTTCTTAGATAAGACAATGAATAGCTGAAAAATTTCTTGCTTTTAAAACATAGGCAGCCGCGCTGCGGCATCTTGAGCGGAGGTTTTGGGTTCGATACCTGGTGGCTAGAATTGAATAAGGTGGTTTAGGATTTTTTTTTTAAAAAAAAAAAAACAACAACAACAACAACATAGGCAGCTGCAAATACCAATTACCCAAAAACAGGTACCAAATACAGAGTCCATTTCTCTCTACCCCCACCATAACTTTGATGAGACAAAAAAATGAAAGAAACCTCCATAGCTCTGCTTTGAAGTAGCTAGTCAGAGAGGCAGGACTCTGACTCTTATCATAAAGTGAAACCCGGTGCTCCCATTCTTTTGCTACACTGCAACCAAGGGTCGAGATGGAAGCCACATCCCTGGCTGAAGATCGAGGGTTAAGGGTTATTTGGCTTCATGTGGGATCCACATCAGCAGGGTGACGTGGCTACCATCTCCACTCTTGGCTGCAGCGTAGCATCAAAAGGGCGGGAGCAGTGGTCAGTAGCGGATCTAGGATTTTTTGACAGCGGGTGCACATTTTACACTACAAAACTTCAAACCAGATTTTACACTACAAAGTGGACTAGTTAAATAAACTTGTAGTAGAAAATGAGAGACAATAAAAGTACTTCCTCTTTCTCGGTTTAAAGTTCTTAGTTTAATTCTGCACGCTTATTAAAAAATCAAGTGAAAAACAAAGAAAAATGGGCCAACAAAAGTAGGGAGGTGGAGATATAATTGTCCTAAACACTATAAAGCAAATGAGTGAAAAGTAAGTTAGGTAAGTATTGGTTTTGTAATAAATGAAATTTTTGAGTGAAAGATTTTCTAAAGCACTATTTATATTTTTCCATTTATGGAATAAAGCAATTAAAAACTTTAAACTGGGGCAGACAAAAAAAAAAGTAAGAACCTTAAAGACGAGGGAGTAGTAGAAAATGAGAGAGAATAATAAATATAGTAGTTATATTTGAAATTATTATAGGAAACCCAAAGTGGCCTTGTTAAATTGTACTAGTAGAAAATGAGAGAGAAGGAAAAAAAAATCTGGCTAGCGTTGAGAGTCAAACCTGGGTAGCCTGTAAAATGAAGTTTTTTAAGACACTCCATTACCACCAGAACACAAAGCTACTTATGTATCTTAACAGGGTGTTATATATTTATCCATTGTGCGGGTGCACTTAATAAACAGGGTTTAAGAAAAAATTTAATTTTAAATACAAATTTCAGTTGACCGGGTGCACGTGTACCCCCTGCTAGAACATAAGATCCGCCCATGCCAGTGGTCCCTTATCTAATGAAACCCCGCTCGGAATGGCTGCTCTCAAATATTTGCTACTCCCATGCTTCTAATGGTTAAGATGATGCCACGCCCCCCGGTGGATCTAGTGCGGAGAGTTATTAAGCTCATGTGGGGCTCACCACGGATCTAATTAATCCCATCCATTGATTTTCCATCAATGGGGCGTGGCATCATCTTGGCCATTGAGAGTAAAGGAGTAGCAAAATTTTGGAGTAGCAGTTCCTCGTCCGTCCCAAGCTTTCGCTTCATATACGTGAAAGATTGACATGAACAAGATCAAGAACTACTAAATATAATACTCCCTCTTTCCCTAAATGAGTGTCCATTTTCAAGAAATCTTTGTCCCAAAATGAGTGTCTTTTTGGAACATAACTTTGTCCCTAAATGTTTTTTTTCGAAAAAAATTTCACCGATTTCTCTATACGTGCAAAACTGAATGTTTGGAAAGGAGATTACAAGATTATATATGAATATTTGCTACCAAATTGTACAACAAAGTTGAGATTTTCAGTGTCCCTTAAAATGAAATTTGGACACTCATTTAGTGACAGAGGTAGTAGCTTGTTGCACCCCACCCCCCAACCCCCCTCTTGCATCAACTACAAAACATGTTGTGTTTGACGGATCACAGGTATGTCTTGTGTATCCTTGCTCGATTCTCTTCCCACCACAGTCTAGCATGAATCTCCCCAAACTTTTCTCGGCTGCATTTTCACATTCACTCTATTTAGCTCAAGTAAGTAAAAATACACATTAAATTCTACTCCTTTTGTCCCAAAATGACTTCACGTTTGACTATTCAAACTTTTTATGGATAGGAACACTTGCTTCACTAGCCATGTTGTGTTTATGAGCATTTAAGCCTAAATTGTAGAAATGAGAAAAACTTTTCGTGACAACAAAAAATAGCAAATGAGAAGATCATTACGGGACGGAGGAGTAAATAGTTCAATAACAAGGAAAAAGTATTAACCTGAATCTGACGCGCCTGAGTTCCCTTGAGCCGCCGGGAAGAGCTCTGATAGTAATGTAAACCCCTGGTTCATCCTGTTCAACCCATTCATTGTCTAAATCACTCGCATTACTTATAGAAAAATCTCCAGAGCGATCCGCCTCTCTTGATGAGCTAGTCCTGATAGAGGCGTCCATGGATGAGATATCTGTCTTTGCCCCACTGATACTTGATAGTTTAGGAGTGGCTGTCAGACCACACGTGTCAGTATTTGAGCGTATCTGTGTTGGGTGCTGATCAAACGAGGTCTCTGAGGATGAGTATCCTATTCCTGTTGGATGGTATAAGGTTCGAGGTAACCGTTCTCTACTCAAAGTAGGTGTAATTGGGCTGTCACAAATTGAATCGATTTTTGACATCTGTGAGAGGAAAAAAAAAAGAACAATTTTTTTTGACATGTCAATATTACTTACCAAGCAAAATATGCTTGTTTGCTAGAAATATCATTCTGACAGTAGCTTTTATGAACAAGAATGATGTAGTAGAGTACACAACTTTCGGGTTAATAAGTAATAATCTTATACTCACCTGTCCTATAATAAATGTCGCATTGGACTTGTCACATTTTTTAAAGAATGCGCTTTACTTGTTTGTACATTGCTTCTACAATGATAAATTACATTTAAGATTTTTTCCCTATTTAGAAATGCGACGTTATTTTGGGGCAGACCAAAATGGAAAATGCGACATTTATTTTTGAACGGGGGAGTGGCTTATAAGTTAAAAGTCAAATGAAGCTGGGTGCAAACCTCATCTTCAGATCTTGGAGGGGTTGGAAGGGGAAAAGCTTGTCGGTTTAATCTCTGCACGTTGTAAAGTTCCTTGACCCTATCGTAATTCTCAGCCCACCATCTTTGAGCTTGCCATTTATTATACATATCTCGACTGTTAAACATAAAGCAGATTTGTCAAAATAACACATGAAATGAGAGCTAATATTAAGACTTTCAATCGTTACGCTTTCATCTTTGCAGTTAGAGAATTTCATCGTTAGTTAGGAACATTTGCAGCCAACTAATGCAGCAATTGTTCATTCTTTGGGGAATTTACTCGAGCCAAAATTGTTACATAACAGAAAGCCTAAATAATTTGTATCAGATGATCCCATAACCATATCCAAGTGAAGAGAACAAATTAGGAAATCAGATACATGTATGTGAAAGAAAGTTCAGGCAGGCGGTATGAGGAGATGCTGGCAGATCTCGAGGCTGGACCAATAAAATAAAATGGGCATTTTGTCGCGAATACATGACCACGTATGTAGACCATTCCGGAGAAAATACTTGAACACTTCTAAAGTAATGTTTTTTCTTCTTTTTTTTTTTTTTTTTTTCCCAGGATCCCGATGGAATTTGCTTTATCATGACACACTTAACACTAACTACAAAGTTACGGCCGCTAATAAAGGTCAAAGATCATCTTCAATGGAATATTATCCAAAACAGTATATATAGTAGGTGGTGCTATTTTTTATACATAGCTTACATTAATCATGCATCCCACTAAACTAAACCTTACCGAACTTGCTAAAGAAAAGGATTTCCGCTCATATTTTTTTAAGTAAGCTAAGCTTCCCACAATGCATTGATAAAATTAGGCTACATTGACTTTGCGTAGAGGGTATCTTATTAAAATACAGGGGGAGACAGAGACAGAAAGAGAGAACTGGCTGAAATAAATCAATTGAGCTTGTCGTTGAAGGATCCGAAAATATGATTCCTATCATTTCAAGGGCAAATATTTGGTCAAATTAAGTACCCCGAATTAGACGACAATGCAAGAAGATTGACACTTAAGAAGAAAAAAAAATACGCTTAATTGAAAAACATGTTGATCAAATATTAAAGCACGGGTAGGGCGGGACCCAAACAGCACAATGTGGTCAATGCTCAAGGATTGAAAATTTCTCACCATGATCAGAAGTACTCAAGATCAATTACAAAGGTTATTTTCTTTTTATGATCAAAAGTGTTAAAGTGGATGTTTTACTGTCAGATTTCTACTTTAAGTGGATAGTTGAAATTAACAAGTTGTATTTTCCAGATTTGGTAGTGGCATGAGGGTCTCCTAGTCCTCCTACCTATGACCTTATAAGTTATTTGCTATAAAATTTACCACCAAAGAGATTAAGAGTCACAAGAAGCCAAACAAACAAAAAGAATAGGCGTGCAGGAGATTGAAAAAGAAGGAATCACCATTCTCCGACAGGGCACCAGCAATTGATGAAAAGCTCCTCCAACACAATTAGACACAGGCCCACTAGAAAAAAGACCTACATGAACATGAGTATGCTTTTTGGACTTTTTACTCAAATGGAATTTCTATTCTCGTGGGCCTTTTCCATAATGGTGTCCGTCCCAAAATGGTCTTCACACTTTTTTCGATGTTACTACGAAGAAACTTTGAGCAATAATTTTTGGTTGATTAATTATACTAATGAAAATTTAAAACTTGTTATTGATACATCATCTACAATACTATCAATAACAAATTTTAGATTTTCATTAAGATGATTAAATCAACCTAAAATTATTGATCAAAGTTCCTTCGTAGTAACTACGAAGAAAGTGTGAAGATCAATTTGGGACGGAGGTAGTATTATTTCACTGCTCCGAAACCTCCTCAAGTCTCAAGTTCGATAGCTATATCTATTTACTAATCACGCCACCTTATTAAGAAAAACATAATCAACATTCAAAATTTGAAATCTACAGCTTTATTATGAAAAGGAATCGGACAAAGTAATTTTTTTACACCTAATTTACTATTTGGCTCTCCAGTGTGTTAGCTTTAACTAAGGGTAGCATGTGGGTTAATGCTTGACCCCAAACCTAGATGTCTTCAGCCTCCATTGTGTCAAAGAGTAATGGGGCCATAAACAATGGCATATATTCATAAGTAAGTTGGAATAAGAAGTTATAAGAGTTATAACTCACAAGCCTTACTAGTTTTTCAATAAATAGCATGAGTTACTCCCTCCGTCCCAAAATAAATGTCCGAAATTGCTCTTGATCAAGAGCAATTTCGAACATGCATTTTGAGACAGAGGTAGTATGTTGTAACTGACAAGCCTTGTCGTGCGTAGGTATTAATTCAGATCTTGATCTATTTTGATTTTTGATTGTTGTCACTTGTCACCTACCATAACAAGTGCTACTGTCACAAAGGATGTTAACCTAAATCTTACTGACAATCATAGAAAACAATTGTGAGGGCCGCCACCAATATTTATAATTATTCTTTTCTACGTCCACCCTACGATTCATTATCATATGTAGTGTTACGCTTTCCATCCACAATAATATAATTTTTGCATGTTCTGTATTCAAAAAACATAAATTCTAAATTTTGAGATTAGCTAAATTGAATTGCCTAGTCATGACAATAAACCCACTAAAAAAGAAAAGAAAATATATTTTGGTTACCTTACTTTAAATCTTTATACTATGATTGGTATACTGCAAAGGAGGTAGGATGAAAGATAGAGGTGCGGAAAGATTTTCCCTTTCTTTGTTTCAATCCCAATTACTCTTCTAAAGCGTATTCTTGCTTTTCTAACCAAATAAAAAACCAGAAAGCTACTTATAAGCAAACCAGTTAGTTCCAACATTCGGCCGAAGCAGTGTCACAAACAACAAGGTAGGAGCAAAGAATGCATAATTAAACTGCACCATATACTGAAATTGAGACCATTTGCACTCTTACATGCCTAAGTTCGCCCTCTGGCGCGAAACAAAAGTCGTTCTTGACAGTAAAACTTTTGCTCTATTTACTTGCTTGTATCTTCGTGCGATTGCACTAAAATTATTTCTTCTGTTCAAACAGGAGAAAACAAATAGTACTCCTATGTTAATAACTACTAGTACGTTATAGACAATGACATTAAGGATAACTTTCTCCTATCCCTTGAACAAGAAGCACGATTCAATAATGTTGCAATACCCTAATGTATTTTTACTTTGAGAAGTACTCAACCAAGACGGCCATGCGCAATGTCATCACATTGGAATAGTCTGCACTAATTCAATACAAACACTTTAAATTTTGGTTGAACTTATTACTGTAATTAAATAACACCATGTTACGACGGACACTATCTTATTCTGATGGCAGAGTATTGTTGCCATTCTAAAATCTAATTCATGCACGCGTCAAGCATCAACCCTATTTTCCTTACCCCATATTCTTTAGTTTTTTTTTCAAACAGACTTCATATCCTTTAGTTCTAATAACCCATTTAAATAGCTGACCGATAATATGCGAACATAACTCACTCAAGGAGTTGGCAGAGTAAACCAACAAGAGTGATGCTACATTTAAATTCGCGAAAAGCGTTACCTGAACCGAATTCGCTTGAGATCGTTACCGCCACGTGGCAACGAAACTAAAGTGATGAGCACGCCGGGCTCAACCTGCGCAACCCATTCTTTAGGTTCATTTTCTTCCACCAAAACGATCGGCTCCACCCGCCGTCCGCTCGCCGAAGCCGATATCGCCGGCGGCGTACCTTCTCCGCTCGAAATTCCTTTCAGCCTAGCCTCCAATTCCTTCCCCCACACCCTCCCTGAACTAGAATTCTTACTCCCCGTACGCCTGTACGACCACGACCGGAACTTCTCCGACGCCGACGAGTCCGTAGTGGTCGTCGACTCCGCATCATTTTTCTGCAACGTCGTTGTTGCCGGCGTAGTGCAGGGGGTACAACTCCGGTAAGCTCCGGATGCCTTGACCTTGAGCGCCATGTCCTTGATCTGAATTTGATTGAATTTTGATCAATTGAGAACGAATTACCTTGAGTGTGTTGTGAATTGTGAAGAGACGTTTCAATTGTTACCTGAGAAGTGAGAGTTTTGACTGATTGTTTGGAACTGGGAGTGCCGGCGCCATTAAAGTTAGCATTGTCGTCAGGTTTGTGGAGAGAATGGTCGTCGACGGGATGCTTTGGACGAGCCATGCAGGTGAGCATTATCGTTTCTGATCAGAATTATAGATATAGAAATAGATATATGTGTATGTGTATATATATGCATACGCTTGAGAGAGAGAGAGAGAGAGAGGGAGGGAGAGAGAGAGAGAGATTTTGGAGGGGGATTTTGAAGTGTGGGAAGGAGAGATAAGGGAGACAATTACTACAATAACACTCAGTGTGGAGAGGTGGTCAGGCACTATAAATGCCCTTAATTTCAGGCATATGGAAAATTCCAGTTTATTTAATTACTGCTCTTTCCAATTTCGTCCATGTTTTTTTTTTTTTTTTTTTTCGAAACACCGTGACTTCAATTGCATTAATCATAAGAATAGAGACGGCACTCCACAAAAGCTGGAGGCTCACCCCAAATATTCGTAATGGAACCATTTCTTAACTTACAAGAATGACAATTTCAAAATAAATCTTGAAACGTACGGATCCTACTCCAAGTAGAACTTGGAAACTGCCTCAAATCGGCATTTAAGAAAACCCCCATCGGATAAAATTTAGCGTTGAGTACTTGACATGAAGAATCCGGGTCGACGAAGAATCGTCCACCAAACATTCCAAAATCCACGAAACATCCTTGTGCAACAACATCAATGGCATCCTTTTCGTCTTGGGCTGGCGCGAGATTCATCATTGAAGTTTAATTTGTAATTGCAGGGAACGACAACAAGCCAACAAACACACAAAGGGTCTCACGAAGGAGACAAAACAAAGGGTCTCACCAAATGAGACAAAACCAAATCCACAATAAACAAAAGAAAATGAAAATGATGAACAAATTAACAGGTTTGATTGATTACTACGGACAAATCAATCAAATATTTATTAAAACCTACAAACTTACAACGGAAATATAATTGAGATCATCAAACAATTATTTGTAATCTCAAGATAGAGATTACAAATAATTGTAAGAGATCAGACAAGAAAACAAAAGGTACAACAATCAATAGAGGACAGTAAATGAAAAGAGAGAGAGAGAGGATATGACAGTTTTTGGAGACTCTTCCAACCGGGCACACATACTTTCGTCCATGTTTGAAAATTTATTTTATTGACTTTGTTTTAAAATACATGTTAATTTTTATTTTAAAAAATTTGGCGTTTTACGATTATCAAATACTGATGCGGGACCAAGATCCAATTATAATAAATATTATAATTATATTTGTATTTTATTATTGTTGGGTATGCCCACATATATCTCAATTTTAATGTAATAGGATTTATTAGATTTGATTGATCCATCACCTAAGTTTTATTTCATGGACTTTAGACCCACATGTAAGAAGTACTTATACTTCAATTTTTTTACGTTGTCCATTGTTATAGAATAGGCTTAGAAATAGGGCAAGAAGATCAAGATTCAAGAAAATCACATTTTGAGTTGAGCCATGCGCCTTCTGGCGCGCGCATATAAGCATTCTTCTAAGAAATGCTATGCGCCTCATTTTGATCATACGCGTCATGCGCCTCATATGCCTTAGCGCGCGCATTCTCTATGCGCCTCTTGGCTCAACGCACCTCAAAGTGTTTATTCAACACTCAGTGATTTATTGAAGATTCAAAGACTTGAAGAGAATTCAAATTACGCCAATGATCCAACGGTGGTTAAAAGATGCATATGCGCCTAATCTGTTGACACGTGTCCACAACGGTCACATTTATGTTGAGTGTCAAAATGGCCATAATATATGCATGCTCCAATCAACGAGCGACAGCTCATCTTATCCACAAGGATCTCCAACGGCTAGTTTTTGGAAGTTCACTATAAATACCCCATAACTTCAACATTTTGAAGTTGTTGAGTTTTGCTAAGAATTCCAAGAATTTCTCTCTCAAAGCATTTGTTGAAGATTTGAAGATTGCCTTTGTTTTTCCAGAATTCCTCAAGAACATCTTCATACCTTCATCCTTAGCCCAGATCTTCAAGCTATAACACTTTAGTTTCATTGTGCTCTAAGTCATAAAGATCTAAAGAGCCTTGATACTAAAATCACACACGCACCTCTTTAAGTTTGATCACTTAGATCCTTCTTTTAGAGATACACCGGTTATTGTTTTGGATTTGTTCATTCATAGAATATTAGATCTTGAAAGCTCAAAAGTTGTAATTTGTAACACTCGCTCATTATATAAGATCTCCATTAGAAATCCAAGACTAACCATCTTGGTAGAGGACGTAGATCTTTCATTGATCGAACCTCTCCAAATAGCTTGTGTTATTATCTTGTCATTTACTTTCAAGTTATTATCTTCACTCACTATTTGATTGTTTACTCAATGTAGATTGATTGATCTGAATTGTGTTGTGTTGTTAACTCATTTGCCTTAGTTTCTTATTTCACCCACTTTGAGCCAAAATACTTAGAGAGTGTGTGCGCCCCCTTTATCATACTTTACGCTTATTTACATTACTAAATTCCGCTGTGCATTTCACTCACTCACTTAGGCGCATATCATAACGCTTACTTGATAAAGTGCGCATTTGCAATTGAGTTTTTCAAGGGTACGAAAAGAATTTTAAAACAGCTATTCACCCCCCCCCCTCTAGCTATTTTTTATACCCTTGTTGCCCTTTGGGACCAACAATTATTAGTTAGGTTGTAATTAGTATTTTAATTATTATTTTCGTTATTATTTTTAGTAAGATAATTTTAGAGGTTTTTAGGATAGATTTTGAGGAGATTTTATAGTTTTTGAGTCATATTAAGTTACTATATAGGTTAGGAGTAATTTAGGTAGGTTTTAACTTCTTTTTCAAGTCTTATGGGCACTATAAAATAGGCCTAATTATGTAATCCGAAAATAAGTTGATTATTATTGAATTTTGATTACTTTGCAATTTTGGGGTTTTTACCTTGAAGCCTTTTGGCTTGTTTGAAGATTTCTTTGAATTCTTCGTTTTGTTTCAAGAATTCCTTAGGGTTTTCTTAGGGGTTGACTTTTCACTGCGATTCTACGACGATTGTTTAAAGTCGTCATAGACTTTACTCTTACTGTAGCATCACGCTACATCAGTTGGTATCACAAAAGGGGCGATCCTTGGACGTTTCAACGATGTCCGGAAACAACGGGGACAACACAGACAACCAGACTGCACGAATCTGGGGAGAGTTGAGGAAATATCGGTTCGAGGAAAGCTATGCTCGAGACAGGGAATGCAGAGCACGATCTTGGGTTGAGCGTTAATATTGGCGTGAAATCAAAGATTGTATACAGATCCAGTGTCGATTATTAGAAAAAGAACGCGATGCGCTGTCAAGAAAATTTTTCCAGGATTTGCAGCTTGGTGGTGAAGTCCAACGACAACGAGCGGCAGTTCATATCTGTAACGACCCGAATTTTCATAAAGTAAACAAATCCATAAAAACATGGAAATACTAACAGTTGTCTTACAAAATCCAACTTAAATAGCCCAACGGCTTGTCTCAACCATCAATTCAACCATAAATGCGGAAGCGAAATTAAATACTAAGTCTTCAAGCCAGTACAACCACTAGCTAAACAAAATAAACCATAAAGTCTTAATATAACTGACACGGACAGCTTCATCTAGCGATCCGTTTACTTCTTTAAGTCGTTACCTGAAAAAGATTATTAGAGAAAGGGTGAGCGAACAATGCTCAGTAAGTTCATACGGACTTCTCCGATAGCTAAGGAGAAGTGACCGAAAGAACGGACTCAATTGATAATTTCAAAGATCGGATATCATTTCAAATACTAACTGCATATAACGAATACAGTTAACTACTCAAAGATTGGTGGTCCTATTTCCATTCCGTCAATTCCAAGTTCCAAACACCTTTTCAGGGTGTCACACCTTTTCAGGGTGTTAAGTGAATAAGAGACCTTACACCTTTTCAGGGTGCTCCCTTATTTAGAGTTATCATGATAATCTAGAGTTCCACAAAGTCTAAGTTACAAGTAGTTAACTAGACTTATTTCCATTAGTCTGTTTCCTAGGACCGTTTTCACATTAGTCCTTTTCAGGGACTAGTTAGTCCTTTTCAGGGACTATACAGCTACACCTGTTGCAATTAGATATAACATACTTTCCACAATAGTGTTCCCTAAACGAGAGCACAAGCAATTTCAAATATTCTAAGAGTCCCTACGACCAAAACATGTCATAGGTAAGATATACAAAAGACGTTCATCAACGTAGAGTTCAAGCGCTATGGACCATATAGCATTCATGAAAGAATTATAGAGTTCCAATGAATAAAGAATTCAAGATACTTAGGAACGTAATCCCTTACCTTTCTAGCGTTGACTTCTAGCGGGTTCTTTGCGTACAATCTACAATCACGCAAAGATACTACTTTTAGGACAAGAACAATATTTATCCCCGTCCCCAAATTCCTTTTCTAACTTTAACCTTTTGAGTTTATTTCTTAAACTCCTTCCTAAGGTTCTTACTTGAGTTTAGGGTTTATCTTACCCTTCATAACTTTCCCAACATATCTTTAGGTTTACGTAAAAGTCTACTTCCAATCCATGTGTCTTAAGTTGACTTTATTTTATGAAAACACTATTCATAGCGTTGACTTTACTATTCCCAGCATTGACTTTACTATTCCCAGTTGACTTTACTATTCTCAGTTGACTTTACTATTCTCAGTTGACTTTCACACATTGAAACACCTTGAACAACACACACAAAACCCTAATTTACAAACCCTAACTTGTGACACACACACATCACACACACACACACACACTGCACACACACGAACACACACACGAACACACGCATAACATACACACTGCATACACACACGCACAAACACACACACAAGGACACACACACACACCCCACAGCCGCCAGCTGCCGCCGCCGCCGCCAGCTGCCGCCGCCGCCGCCAGCTGCTGCCGCTGCCGCCGCCGTCGTCGTGGAGGTGGTGGTTCATGCATGCATGTCAATACCATTCCCAACTTTTCCATTAAAGAGGTTTTCAAAAGTTAAAAATAAACCCTAGTTTTATCAATTTAGGGTTAGGGTTCTAAGTTTCGTTTCATAATTCCTAGGCGATACCCAACCCAAGAATTAATATTTAGGGATGAGAGAATTACCTTCGAAGGGGGGGGGGTTGAATCTTCTTCTTCCTCCTTCTCTCTTTCTCCTCCCTTCTTCCTCTTCCTCTCTCTTGGTTTCCTCTCTCTCTCTCGCCTCCTCTCTATCTTTTCTCTAAGGTTTTTGATTGACACAAAATAATAGGGAGAGGGTTATTGTTTAAATACTTAGGGTTCCCCTTTTCCTATTCCAAAAAGGTTTTTCCAAAGCTTGACTAGATTGGGCCCTTCTTTATTAGCCCAACTCATTAATTATTTAATGAGCCCGATCGCAATATTTAATATAAAAGCATATTAATAATAATAATGGGCCAAAAAGGCCGGTTATTACACTTTTCCCTCCTTAAAAGGGTTTGGTCCTCCAAACTAAACGTACCTTAAGCAGCGAATAACTCGGGGTATGCTTCTCGCATCTCACTCTCGAGCTCCCACGTCGCTTCCCTTTCTGAGTGATTGCTCCATTGAACCTTTACGTAAGGAATCACCCTCTTCCTCAGGGTTTGATCCTTGCGATCCACTATCTTTACCGGTGCTTCGTCATAACTCAGATCGGCACGCATCCTCAGTTGCTTGTACTCAATTGCATGGCTTGGGTCAGGAATATACTTCCTCAGCATAGATACATGAAACACGTTGTGAACTCCTGCTAAAACAGGCGGTAAGGCTAACTTGTATGCCACGATCCCAACTCGTTCTAAGATTTCAAATGGTCCCACATATCTCGGACTCAGCTTCCCACGGATTCTGAATCTCATCACTCCCTTGGTTGGCGAAATCTTCAAAAAGACATGGTCGCCCAGTTGGAACTCTAAATCGCGTCTTCGATGATCAGCATACGATTTCTGTCGGCTTTGCGCGGTTACTAACCATTTTCTAATTTGTAGAACCTTGTCGGCAGTCACTTGCACAAGTTCTGGTCCGGTTATCTTTCTCTCACCAACTTCGTCCCAACACGTCGGTGATCTACACCTTCTCCCATACAACGCTTCGTACGGTGCCATACCAATGCTAGCATGAAAACTATTATTATAAGCGAATTCTACTAACGGCAAGTGTTCATCCCAAGTTCCTTGCCAATCCAATGACGTAGCTCTCAACATATCCTCCAGCGTTTGAATAGTTCTTTCTGATTGCCCATCGGTCTGCGGATGGAAGGCTGTACTCATTGTCAACTCGGTACCCAACGCTCCTTGCAGACTCTTCCAGAATTTTGATGTAAACCTAGTGTCTCTGTCGGATACAATCGAGACTGGTATTCCATGTAATTTTACAATCTCATCTATGTAGAGTTTTGCCAACTTTTCCAGCGAATCGCTTACCTTTATTGCCAGGATATGAGCAGATTTGGTGAGTCGGTCAACTATCACCCATATTGCGTTATACCCTTTCAGCGTCCTTGGCAAACCCACTACTAAATCCATCGCGATATGCTCCCACTTCCATTCGGGAATAGGCAGTGTCTGAAGCAATCCTGCCGGTCTCTGGTGTTCACTTTTCACTTGCTGGCATACTAAACATCTTGAAACGAACTCAGCTATTTCTCCCTTCATATTGTTCCACCAGAATAATTCCCTTAGATTCCTATACATCTTCGTGTTCCCAGGGTGTACATAAAATCTCGAACAATGGGCTTCTTTCAAAATTTCCCTCTTGATATCCTCATTATTAGGTACACATACTCTAGACTGATACCTCAGGATTCCATCTTCTCCTACACGAAATTCCTTCGCCTTCCCATTAGCTATACTTTCCAGTACCTTCCTTAATTCTTCGTCTCCTCCTTGAGCTTCTTTAATCCTATCCATAAGCGTTGGCTGGACGCTCATTTGAGCCAAATACCCTTTAACCTCAACCTCTAGGTTAGAAATCTCCAAACGATCCCAGACATTCTCCTCCTTAGAAACCAATGTGGCTAGCGTCCCATGATTCTTCCTACTCAACGCGTCTGCCACCTTATTGGCCTTGCCAGGGTGATATAAGATCGTACAATCATAGTCCTTCAGCAATTCTAACCATCTCCTCTGTCTCATGTTGAGTTCTTTCTGCGTAAAGATATACTTAAGGCTCTTATGATCCGTAAAAATCTGACATGTAACCCCATACAAGTAATGTCTCCAAATCTTCAGGGCAAATACCACAGCTGCTAATTCTAAGTCGTGTGTAGGGTAATTCTTCTCATGGTTTTTCAACTGCCTGGATGCATAATCTATCACCTTATCATTTTGCATTAATACGCAACCTAATCCTTTAAGTGAAGCATCACTATAAACCACGAATCCTTCGGTGCCTGATGGTAGTGCAAGAACTGGTGCAGATACCAAACGTCGTTTTAATTCCTCGAAACTTGTTTCACATTCATCAGACCAAACGAATTTGGCTCCTTTCTGCGTCAACTTGGTTAGTGGTAAGGACAACTTAGAGAATCCTTCCACGAATCTCCTATAATAACCTGCCAGTCCCAAGAAACTCCTTATTTCACTTACTGACGTTGGTCTCTCCCAATTTACAGTAGCCTCTATTTTTGTTGGATCCACAGCGATCCCATCTTTCGACACTACATGCCCTAGAAATGCCACTTCCTCCAACCAAAATTCACACTTCTTAAATTTGGCATACAACTTTTGTTCCCGTAGGATTTGTAATACTAACCTCAAATGTTCCTCATGTTCCTCCTTAGTCTTTGAGTATACCAAAATATCATCGATGAATACAATCATACACGTATCTAAGAACTCTTGAAATATTCTATTCATCAGTTCCATAAACGCTGCCGGTGCGTTAGTCAACCCAAATGGCATCACCACAAATTCATAATGACCATATCTAGTTCTAAAAGCCGTCTTTGCTATATCTTCCTTCTTTACCCTTAGCTGGTGATAACCAGATCTCAAATCTATCTTGGAGAAGTAACATGCTCCACGAAGCTGATCGAACAAGTCGTCAATCCTCGGCAACGGATACTGGTTCCTTACCGTCACACGATTCAATTCACTATAGTCGATGCACAACCTCACCGTCCCATCCTTCTTCTTTACGAATAAGACCGGTGCGCCCCATGACGAAACGCTTGGTCGAATCAATCCTTTGTCCAGCAATTCTTGTAGTTGCTCCTTCAATTCCTTTAGTTCTAGGGGAGCCATTCTATACGGTGCCCTCGATATTGGTGTATTTTCTGGTACCAAATCGATGGAAAACTCAACTTCTCTTTCAGGTGGTACCCCAGTTAAATCTTCTGGAAACACGTCCTTGAAGTCTTTGATCACTGAGAGTGATTCTATAGTTACCTCTCTGGCATCAGTGGTACTCACGTACGCCAGAAATCCTCCACATCCCTTCCTTAGCATCCTACGCGCCTTCATAACCGAAATGATGTTCGATGGAGCCTTAGGTATCGTACCTTTAAAGCAACACTCTTCTCCAGAAGGTAGCTTGAACTTAACCTCCTTTCTAAAGCAATCTATATGAGCATGATAGGCTGCTAACCAATCCATCCCTAAGATCATCTCAAACTCATCCATCTTCAAACTAATAAGGTCGACTTCGAATTTCCTACCGTTCAATTCTACAGGGCATCCCTTATATACTGAAGTAATAGAAATCGAGTCTTTAGTCAACGTATCTACTACTAACGAATGCTCTAGTACTTCAGGGACCAATTTCATTTTATTTGCTAGATGAGTGCTTATCACAGAATGAGTAGCACCAGAATCAGTCAATGCACGAACATTACGAGAGTAGAGTTGTATCGTACCTGCCACGAGATCATTAGTGGCGCGTGCATCCTTAACTTTCATAGTGAAGACACGTCCATTACCTCCACTTTTTCCCTTATTGTCGTCCTTTACTCCTTTGGCCTTGTTGTCCCTCCTTGGTTCCGGGCACTTCCAATGGGGATGTCCCATCTTGTCACAATTGTAGCATTTCTTCTCCTTGTACCAGCACCCCTCAGTCTTATGCCTCCCGTCACATACTTGGCATTTCACATCTGAGCCTTGCCCTTTGGCATCTTCTATTTTTCCATCTCTACGGCTTCCTTGACCTTTATTAGGGTACTTGTTAGCCGTACTATCTTTCTCACGATCATCACTCGTCTTGCGCTTGTTATCCTCATTCTTATTCCAGCTTCGTTTGGTAGGTTCCCTTTCAGTCGTCTTCTTCTTTTCATCCTTTTTGTTCCGATAATTGTCCGCTTCAGTTTCCACGATCTTAGCTCGGTCCAACACCTGATCATACATTGGCAACATCAGTGGGGTAATTCTGTAGCGGATTCGGTCACTCAGACCAAGTTCGAACTTCCGGGCCTTTTGCTCATCATTATCGAAGAACGCCGGAGTAAACTCTAGCAATTCTGTGAACTTCTCGCAATACTCGTCCACGGTCATCCTTCCTTGGGTTAGAGTCATGAATTCTGCCACCTTAGCGTTTCGAACGCTCATTGAATAATACTTTGCATAGAAAATGCGCTTGAATCCATCCCAAGTAAGCGCAGCATCACCACGAGCCATAGCAGCTCTCTTCTCTCCTTCCCACCATTTCAGGGCTTGTCCCTTAAGCATGAATGTGGCGAACACCACCTTCCTTTCTGGAGTACAATCCAGAGTTTCGAAAACTTTCTCCATGTCTTTCACCCAGTCTTCTGGTTTCTCATTCTTAAAGCCCAAAAATGACTCCGGATTCCGTTTCTGAAAGAGTTCTAGCGGATCCCTCATAGGAACTTGTGGGTTCTGCTGTGCTTGAGTCAATGCCGTCATAACTTGCCCGATGCCGGCCACGGTTTGATTCAAAGTTCTAAACAAATTCGCCATATCAGGATCAACTCGTCCCTCGGCGTTAGCGTTTCTTCCGGATCCTCTTCCAGCCATCTGAATAAGATTATTCTTAAGTTAATATCGTAGGGGAGAACGCATTATTTACATTATACATGCATGGCTACTACGTCTAACCACTATCATACATAGGGCCGTCCCCAAAAGATAAAGTTTCCATATTAATTCTAGTTCTAGCCATTTACTAGGCTACGTTCATTCATTAGAGGTCAATTCACTAGACCCATTACTATACACAATTGGCCATCAAATCATGCCAATTACTTCTACAGTTAACTACTACTATGAAGTCCTTCACAGTTTTGTTTCAGTCATTCTACTAGACCAAAACTATTTCCACTTGGCCGTTTTTCATGAGCCATACTTTCTAATTAAGGTCTTTTCTCGACCTACACTTCTTGTTCTACTAGATCACATTCCATAATTAGACATAACGGATAATAAAGGTCAATTACTAATGAATAACTTCAATACTTTTATTAAATGAAACTTCCAAAATCCAATAGTTAAGAAAGAAAAATTCCAACTAAACTTCTAACTATTACTACTTACTAATACTATGAAAGAAATAAAATAATATCCAACTTCTACTCTTTCTTCAAAGGTTCGCATTTTTCCTTGGCCTTCCCCTAGGTCTTCCACTAGGGACCTTGGGTGCTTTCTTCGAACCTCTTGGCCTCCCTCTAGGCCTACGAACCGGTACCTCCACTATCTCTTCATCATCTTCCACGAGAATTGGGGCAGCTTCATCGCCCTCTACATTAACCTCCATTTCCTTGACCATTACATGTTCCTCAATTAGCTTTCCTGCCCTCTTTCTACTCTCTTCCATTAAAGTTGCTGCCATCTGTGGGTCTACTTCCTTCAATACAAAGTAGTAGCTTCGCACATCTTCACATAATGTGTCAGCCCACTCTCTAAATCCCATTAGCTCTTCCTTTCTTTCCTTTAATTCCTTGCTAGTATCTCTTAGTGCTTTTTCTGCAAGCAGCCACTTGTTCAAAGTAATCCTTCCCTTAGCTTGTTCTTTCTTCAGAGTCTTATTCAACGTCCTTATCCGAAGAGAGTACCTCTTAACCACTTTGGTCACGTTCTTTCCTAGCGAGTTCATCTTCAAGTTCCTCTCAACTCCGTTCATGACCTACAACCATGACATTACCACAATTAGTGACCATAATCTTAATGATATAAATGATTACCAAAATATCTTTTAAGCACCAACACAATGCATCACTGTATTACTTAAGGTTCATTCATAAGTATTTCTTAGGATCCCTAAATTGACTCCAGATTCTTTCTCAAAATAGAAGGTTCCCAATTTAGAAAGTTTCCCAAAATAGAAAGTTCCCTTAAATAGAATGTTTCCTAAAATGGAAAATTCCACCTTAAGCAATCTTAGTACTCCTAGAATGCTCAATCAAGCCTATTCAATATCAGAGTTTCCCTATCCCCTAAGTTCTAAAACCTTAGCTCTGATACCAACTGTAACGACCCGAATTTTCATAAAGTAAACAAATACATAAAAACATGGAAATACTAACAGTTGTCTTACAAAATCCAACTTAAATAGCCCAACGGCTAGTCTCAACCATCAATTCAACCATAAATGCGGAAGCGAAATTAAATACTAAGTCTTCAAGCCAGTACAACCACTAGCTAAACAAAATAAACCATAAAGTCTTAATATAACTGACACGGACAGCTTCATCTAGCGATCCGTCTACTTCTTTAAGTCGTTACCTGAAAAAGATTATTAGAGAAAGGGTGAGCGAACAATGCTCAGTAAGTTCATACAGACTTCTCCGATAGCTAAGGAGAAGTGACCGAAAGAACGGACTCAATTGATAATTTCAAAGATCGGATATCATTTCAAATACTAACTGCATATAACGAATACAGTTAACTACTCAAAGATTGGTGGTCCTATTTCCATTCCGTCAATTCCAAGTTCCAAACACCTTTTCAGGGTGTTAAGTGAATAAGAGACCTTACACCTTTTCAGGGTGCTCCCTTATTTAGAGTTATCATGATAATCTAGAGTTCCACAAAGTCTAAGTTACAAGTAGTTAACTAGACTTATTTCCATTAGTCCGTTTCCTAGGACCGTTTCCACATTAGTCCTTTTCAGGGACTAGTTAGTCCTTTTCAGGGACTATACAGCTACACCTGTTGCAATTAGATATAGCATACTTTCCACAATAGTGTTCCCTAAACGAGAGCACAAGCAATTTCAAATATTCTAAGATTCCCTACGACCAAAACATGTCATAGGTAAGATATACAAAAGACGTTCATCAACGTAAAGTTCAAGCGCTATGGACCATATAGCATTCATGAAAGAATTATAGAGTTCCAATGAATAAAGAATTCAAGATACTTAGGAACGTAATCCCTTACCTTGCTAGCGTTGACTTCTAGCGGGTTCTTTGCGTACAATCTACAATCACGCAAAGATACTACTTTTAGGACAAGAACAATATTTATCCCCGTCCCCAAATTCCTTTTCTAACTTTAACCTTTTGAGTTTATTTCTTAAACTCCTTCTTAAGGTTCTTACTTGAGTTTAGGGTTTATCTTACCCTTCATAACTTTCCCAACATATCTTTAGGTTTACGTAAAAGTCTACTTCCAATCCATGTGTCTTAAGTTGACTTTATTTTATGAAAACACTATTCACAGCATTGACTTTACTATTCCTAGCATTGACTTTACTATTCCCAGCATTGACTTTACTATTCCCAGTTGACTTTATTATTCTCAGTTGACTTTACTATTCCCAGTTGACTTTCACACATTGAAACACCTTGAACAACACACACAAAACCCTAATTTACAAACCCTAACTTGTGAGACACACACATCACACACACACACACACGGCACATACACACACTGCACACACACGAACACACACACTGCACACACGCATAACATACACACTGCACACACACACGTACAAACACACACACAAGGACACACACACACACACACACACCCCACAACCGCCAGCCGCAGCCGCCGCCGCCGCCAGCTGCTGCCGCTGCCGCCGCCGTCGTCGTGGTGGTGGTGGTTCATGCATGCATGTCAATACCATTCCCAACTTTTCCATTAAAGAGGTTTTCAAAAGTTAACAATAAACCGTAGTTTTATCAATTTAGGGTTAGGGTTCTAAGTTTCGTTTCATAATTCCTAGGCGATACACAACCCAAGAATTAATATTTAGGGATGAGAGAATTACCTTCGAAGGGGGGGGGTTGAATCTTCTTCTTCCTCCTTCTCTCTTTCTCCTCCCTTCTTCCTCTTCCTCTCTCTCGGTTTCCTCTCTCTCTCTCGCCTCCTCTCTATCTTTTCTCTAGGGTTTTTGATTGACACAAAATAATAGGGAGAGGGTTAAAGAGTTGTTTAAATACTTAGGGTTCCCCTTTTCCTATTCCAAAAAGGTTTTTCCAAAGCTTGACTAGATTGGGCCCTTCTTTATTAGCCCAACTCATTAATTATTTAATGAGCCCGATCGCAATATTTAATATAAAAGCATATTAATAATAATAATGGGCCAAAAAGGCCGGTTATTACAATATCGAACCTGTTCCGCCAACCGGAGGCACCTATTTTGATTCAATTGGGGAAACTCATATCAATGGACCCATGATCAGAATCTGATTGTTAGGATTGATGAGGATTTCAAAGGAGAAACGATTTTTACAAAGTCTTTTTCCGTGGGTGGAGAGATTGCTCCAAAACAGAAATCAGCGGAGCCACTTTTTGAAGTGGTGGTGGAGGATGAAGGTGCGACCGAGTCATTAGACGCGAGGCAAGAAGAAGCACAGGTTATGAGTCCTAAGAACCCAGCAACAATTCGTCCGACTGCAGCCCAGGACTCCCCAAACCCAGCTCCGATCCGCCCGGACATTGGGCCAGACCCGACCGGATCCAGCCTAGCTCGGCCGTGCAAAGTACAAGACTCGGCCGTGCACAATTTGGAGGCCAAGAAGGCAGGACTCGAACTGTTTAGCACGACCGTGCTGGAGGAGACGCACGACCGTGCCCGGCCTGACCAGAGATGTGACCCGACCGGACCTGAACAGTGCTCGACCGCTCGAATGCCAATGCTCGACCGAGCTCCAATTGGGTTTAAAAAAGGAGACAGTCGACCGCGCCCTACAAAACACCCACCCGGATCAAGTATGTTTAGGCCACTGCATCAAGGGATTCCAGAAATATTGAAGCTTGGGAGAGACCGAGTTTACTCGAAATATCTCTTCAAATGGAGTGGGCGATTTCAAGTTTCAAGACCGAACTCAGAGACGAGTTCTTTTCAAGTAGGGGAGAATGATGCGGGACGAAGATCCAATTATAATAAACATTATAATTATATTTGTATTTTATTATTAGTTAGGTTGTAATTAGTATTTTAATTATTATTTTCGTCATTATTTTTAGTAGGATAATTTTAGAGGTATTTAGGATAGATTTTGAGGAGATTTTATAGTTTTTGAGTCATATTAAGTTACTATATAGGTTAGGAGTAATTTAGGTAGGTTTTAACTTCTTTTCCTACTTTACTTTTCATACTCACAACATTTTTTTTAATCTCTGTGTAAAGTCAAACTAAGAACCTTAGTCTGAGACGGAGGGAGTACATAATAACTAAATTGCCTAGAAAATTAGATTCTGTTAAGGACACATAAGTCTTTTTAATACTTCCTCCGTCCCAAAATGATCTTCACGTTTGACTATTCAAACTTTTTAAGGATATGAACACTTGCTTCACTAGCCATGTTTTGTTTATGCACATTTAACCCTACGTTGTAGAAATGAGAGAACTTTTTGGGACAATGAAAAATATCAAATGAGAAGATTATTTTGGGACAGAGGGAGTATGTATTAATTGCATTTTTTTAATGGATGTGAATCTATAACATACAGATGGAGTAGTAGTCAAAGAAAGTTAGTATAGATTTTATATTTATTTCTTTATTTTCATATTTGTTTGGAGTTATAATAAAATTATGATGTTCTGAACATCAGTTCTTTTAGAATAAATATTATATTAATTGCTTAATTTTTATGAAATCATTTTGGGGCTTTGCATATTTTTTATGAAATTTAATTGTTATTATAATATAAGGGGAAATGACAATTTAGGGTCCAAAGTTTGGGGGGTGTGCCAATAGGGGTCTGATGTATCAATTTTGTCAATTTAGGGTCCAAAGTTGCAAAAGTTGTGCAGGTTAGGGTTTTTTAACGATTTTGTTAACGGAATCTAGTTAAGTCACAAGTGTTTTGACATGAACTTAACTGGAGTTTGTTTTTATTATTTGCATGAGCATATTGTCATTTCAGATGTAGAAAATTAATAAAAAAAATTGAAATATTAAATTTTACTTTCTTATATTAAATTAACTAATAATTAAGACGTCATTTACCGAAAATATTTTTTCAAGAAATACAATAAAAATATTTTTTTCATTAGAACCACTATAAAATAAAAAGTATAATTTTTAAAAAGGAAAAAGTGTAAAAAAACTATATTCCAAAAAAAAAACCACTTTATTTTTTTTAGAAAGAAGAAAGTGGGGATTTGGACAATTCTTTTTTTTTCTGTGGTGGTGGTTAGTATTGTTTCATTATTAATATTACTATTCCAATTATTATTTTATTTATAAAATTATTTTTTATTTTTATTATTAATTTTTCTTGTTTATAACTTCATTATTTGCGGTTTAAAAAAAAAACCACTTTAATTTTTTATTTGCTTATCATTTTATTTATTATTATTTTTGAATTAATTAAAATTATTCAAAAATTTAATAATAAAAGTGAAAGAAAATTTAGGGTCCATTGTATAAGGGGTGTGTGAAATGACAGCCCAGGCGAACATCCAAAACTAACTTCAGTTAAGTTTTTCTGTTACTTAACTGGATTTTCTTTGCAACTTAGTCCAAAAACCCTTTATTGACTAACGTTGATAACTTTGGACCCTAAATTGACAAAATTGATACATCAGACCCCTATTGGCACACACCCCCCAAACTTTGGACCCTAAATTGTCATTTCCCCATAATATAATGAGTTGGTCTTTGGAAAATTACTCTTTTTTTTTTTTACAACAACTTCAATTGCATTAATAATAACAAAAGAGACGGCACTCCACAAAGGCCGGAGGCTCACCCCAAATATCCATAATAGATACAATTTTTAACTTACAACAATGATAATTTCGATGTAAATCTTGGAACATACGAATTCTACTCCAAGTAAAACTTGGAAACTGCCTCGATTCGGCATTTAAGAAATCCCCGGTCAGATAATATGTGGCTTTGAGCACTTGATTTGGAGAATTCGAGTTGACGAATAAACGCCTACCAAACATTCCAACACCCTCGAAACATCCTTCTGTAGCAAAAATAATAGCATCCATTTTGTGTTGAGATGATAAGAGATTCGTCATTGAATATTGAATTGCAATTGCAAAGAGGAAAACAAACAAACAAACAAACAAACAAACAAACACACAAACACACGCTCTCAACAATGGAGAGAAATCAATGGCTCCCACAACGGAGAGAAATCAACGGCTCCCACAAAGGAGAGATAATGATGGCTCTCACAAGGAGAGAAATTTATTCAACATCAAATTTAACGACAAAAAACATAATCTGAAAAATTAATCCCTAATTTTACATTTATTAATTGACAAATTGTCAAATAATAAATGCAAAATTGGGATGTTAATTAGTAATCAAACCAAGATAAAAACAATTGAATGAAAATTTAGAAGAAGGAAGATATAGATCAGAAGACCAATGAAGATTTTTGAAAGAAGAAGACGATGGTTTCAACGTTGTGTTAGTCATTCATACTAGACTTATAAACATCCGAAAATCTCAATGTAAAACGTGTTTTTTATATGCGGAGTGGCATTTTCATAAATAAACGGAACGATATTAAAAGAGGCGGTGGCATTTTTGCAAATAACTGAAACTTACGAAAACTCACCAGACACTTTTTTACACTGTAGGAGGCATTTTGCAATACTACAAGAGGCACTTTTTAATACTAGGACAGACACTTGTTTTAAAACTTAGAAAAACTCTCTTGGCACTTACAAAAACTTACAAAACACTTTTTTACACTGTAAGAAGCATTTTTCAATATTACATGAGGCACTTTTTAACACTAAGGTAGGTACTTGTTTTGAAAATTTTAAGACCCCACCAAACACTTGTTGACAATGGACGAGGCAGTTTTAAATAATCCAAGAGGCATTTTATAATAGTAAGACAGAAAGTCTTAAAACTACCACTAAAAGTGTTTTTTTGAATATATAAAAGTGTTTGCTTACATATTTATAATTGTAATATTACAACAGTCACTTTGTAATATTAGATAAAGCAATTGAAAAAATAATACGTTTTTTCATAGTTTAGTGTAAAACGCGTTATTCACCATACCGATTCTATAAACATATAACTAGTGAATGTATTGAAAGACTATTAGTGAGTGATTGTGCTAATAAAGCATGTTTTGAAATAACTTCGGTTATTTAAAAAAGTTTCACCACACATTTTGAAATCACATTTTTTTTAATATTAAAAAAAATATCTCGTCTTTTCGACATTTTGGGTTAATTTAATAAATAAAATATCAAAATTATATTTATTACTCAAACATTTTGTTCAATTGAGACAATTATGAATCATGAATTCAACAATTTTTGATGAAATCTATAGTAATATAATAACAAAAAAGTGGTAAATGTTGCACTAATGAAGGGCAAAATTGTCTCCTAATATTGTAGCTTATTGCACAAGCTTGGTGGTAATACATATCTATAGTAATTTATATTTATAGTAATATAATAACAAGAAAGTTGTAAATTTTGCAACAATGAAGAGCAAAATTGTCTTCTAACATTCTAGCTTATTGTACAATCTTGGTGGTAATTCTTCTTCAACAAAGCAAGGGCATATTTGTACGTGTGTGTGTGTGTATATATATATATATATATATATATATATATAGGTAGGTGCTCAAATGGAACCTAAATATCGTGATAACCGTGAGAACCAATCATAACCATTAGATTATAAAAAAAAAATCAAGAGTCCATATGTTAGATACAATTGATACACTTAGATACATTACAAAAAAATCGATATTACACTTGGATACAATAGGTTAATAAGTATTGTATCTAAGTGTTGCACTTGGATACACTATGTTAAAAACTAATGTATCCAATTGTTTTTCGAAAATTAACTAATGTATCCAAGTGTATCCAATGTATCTAACATCTGGACCCTTGATTTTTTTTCCTAATCTAATGGTTATGATTGGCTCTCACGGTTCTCATATAAAATGGTTCTCACAGGAGCGTGACCCTATATATATATATATATATATATATATATATATATATATATATATATATATATATATATATATTAAAGCAAGAAAGTCATTTTACCTCCCAATAATCTAACTATCAAGGACAAAAGTATAATCTCCACTAAACAATGGCAAATGTGTTATTACCTTTAATTAGGTACAAGTAGTCAACTTTGCTTAGCTTCTTAAGGCATGGTTTAAAAGTCCCAAAAAAATGTTATTTAGGGCCTCAAACGGGTGTTTAAAATTTTTATAAGTTTTTGCACTTTTTCGTTTTTTTTTCCCTCAATTAAGGTTTAGTTCGTTAGGGTTGCAGAACATATCAATACTTTGTTTTAGGATTTTTGGTGACAATTTTTGTCGTTTTATGGTATCGATCATATATCTCAATATTAGTCTCGCGTTGGAGATCTTGCTGCATTTACGATATTGATATGTCCCGACAACATTCCTGGTCAATATGATATTATCACTGACAATGTTGACTTCAAAGAAGTTTTCCACAATGTGTAAAAACTATTATTTTTAATGTGTGAAACATTCTCTTTTATGATGTATTCCTCAATTATGTTTTCTTATTCAACTTATCTTCTTCTTTTTTTCCAAATGAGTGAATGGCATGTGCATTGCACGGGAGTAACGCTAGTAAGAGTAAAACAATGTTGGGGAATGACATGAAATCAATCTATAAGTCATTTCCTAAACTAAGGTGGCTATAATCTCTTTGGTGAACATGTTTAAAATTAAAATTATTAGTTGTTTATCCATGTTGCAATTTTATCTTTACATACATTGAGTTTACTTGGATAGCAATTTGTCCAGAAAACTGAGCAATGACTGTTGGTCCTTAGACCTGGCCGCATGGTCAACATTTGTTGAACCCTTCACCTCGTGGCCATTATTTACTAGGCCGACAGATTATTAACCCCTTTGTTATTCCCCATTTCTTAAGGGAAGAAGGTGTCGAAAGCTAGGGTTTGTAATCGGCGTCAAAGAGGACGGGAGGGGAGGAGAAGGAGGATCACCGGGGAAGAAAGGGATAAGCCAAAGTAGGGGTGACAATTTGTGTCCAATGGATATACTCATTACAATTTTATCATGTTTTGTAGTATTGTACATTATATTATGTACAACAGTTTAAAGCATGATTTTTTTTACTGAATAACACCCATTAGATAATCGAAACACCCATTTTGCCACCCGTTAGGCCAGAGAATGGTAGATAAAGGGTAGATATAGGGTCGGGAAAATCATGTCTGTTTTATGGCTTGGGTGGGGAAAGGGTAATTTGGGGATTCCATCCTTTAATAAATTAAGGTGGGCCTTATGGGATATACTATATTTCATTTAGTGGATACGATGGGAATAAACAAAAATAGACTATCCTCTTTACGAATTGGATAATTTTCCGGTTGGATGAGGTACCAGATTGAACCTAAGTCATAGTACAAGGGGTTAATTGAAGTTCCCAATTTTTATTTCAACTCCACCGTATTGCGATTGAGATGCTCGCTTGAAGAACGCACGCTTGACGGACGACGGACGGAGTTTACCGGTGTGGATTTGACTACGGCGACCGTTCCGTGTTCGGCGACGGAGATCGACTCCAAGGTTGGTGTATCTTTCAACCCCTCTTCTTCCTCCCTTGTCAATCTAAAAAACATTTCTATTTTTTGGTCAATTTGTTTCCTTTTTGTTTTCGATTCTCTTGGTTTATTGATTATTGATTTAATTTGTTTTATAATGATGAAAGGAATTAATCGAATCGTTTGACAATAAAAAAGGGTTTGGCACAGCTTGAATTGTAATTGCGCAACTTGGTTTTTGCAAAATTGTTTGTAAAAATCAAAACCATTTTCTCGTACCATAATGTGGATGTCAGAGTTTTCAGGTAGAAATGTGTTTGCACCGCTTAATTTAATTCGATTGTAGAAAAAAACCAGTTGATTCGTTTTGTTATTGAGTTGTATATGGTTTTGTTTTTGTTGGTTTGGTTTCTATCTCTGAAATTATTTAGGGCTGGTTTAGCTAGTACATTTCTTAATTTGTCATGTTTTTATTGTTTCTCCTACTCATTTCCAGTAATTACCAACCTTTCTGTTTAGAAAATGGACTGCATTTTGGAATAAACTGAAACAAAGATGGAACCTTTCTCTCTCTCTCTCGCTTTTTTTTTTCCCTTGGGGGTGGTGGTGGTGGTAGTGGTGGTGGAAGGAGTATATGCTTACCTTTCTGCGTTATGTGGTAAATGAACTATTCACAGCAGCCTTAATGCAAATATACATTTTTGGCTATTTTGATGGTCTCCAAAGTAGACATGTCTCGGCTATCAAGCTTTCATGTTTAAACTGCAGTCTGCTATAGCAAGTGATAAAAAAGTCACACATATGAACACGAAATGTTGATGATTTGATCACGGTCATGTTCTTGCAAATAAGAGATTTGATCTAATCCCTATATGGGTTACTCACTGCCCCTTTTGAATCCTTAGGCACATGGTTACAGTTTCCATCATTCGATGAAATGTATGATTTGATGGAATATTGTACCTGTTGTGTAATTACACTAATATAAGTTCAGTCATCAGAAATCCAATTTTAAGTTGAATGTCATGCAATTGAATGCGTGGCTCTTGATAATAGATTAGAGGTTAGAAAATGGGTTAGTAGTTAATGAAGGTCCTTTGATAATAGATTGGAGCATAGTTGTTTAAATGTCGAGGTGTACCAAGGCACCAAAGGGTCGCATGTAGCCTAGGTGCAAGGCGAAATCACGCTAAAGTGGCGAATTCCAAAATTTGCTTAAATTGTTTTACTCCTCCGTCCCTAAATGAATCTACAGACATTTCATTTTAAGGCAGTGGCGTAGCCAGACGGAGCCAGGAATGTTTTTGAACGGGGTCAACATTGTTAAATGTAAATGTTAGTATGATGCGATAGCCATATTTAGTTTAAAGGGGGGCAAAATTATAATATAATGTAATTTTTTCCTGGGCCAAATGGGGGCAAAATTATAATTTTCAATGATAAAAAAGCAATTTCTTTCAAATTTAGTGTAAATTGCTACATTTTAGAAAGGGAATGGGGGCAATCGCCCCCATATGACTATGGATGGTTCCGCCAATGTATTAATGGACATTCTGAAAATCTTTATTTTTTATACAATTTAGTGACCAAGATTCATACTCCCTCCGTCCCGTCCGACTTAGGATTTTTGGTCCCGACACAGGGATTAAGGAAAACTATTATTGTAAGAGGAAAGGGAATGAGTGGAGGAGTTGTGAGTATGAAAAGTAAAATAGGAGAGATAATGAGTGGGAGGAATAGTAAGGGGATTGTTGTTGTGAGTATGACAAGTGGGTCCCATTAAATATAAAAGTAATATAACCTTTCCATTTTGGGCCGTCCTAAGTCGAGTGAGATTCCCACAATGGCAAAACGTCCTAAGTCGGGCGGGACGGAGGGAGTATATATTAGTGTAATCCTCTTTCCAAACATTTAGTTTTGAAAGTATAAAGAGACTAGTGAAAAGTTTGGTAAAACATGTAGGGACATAGGTTTTTCCAAAAAAAAAAAAAGTGGATCATTTTGGGACAAAAATTTCTCGCAAATGGACATTATCATTTGGGGACACTAGAAGTACTTTTCTTCTTATACTAATAGGTACAGATTTTAGATCGTAATATAACTTATATAGTACATTTATATGAAGACATAAGCATAATCAATTAAAGAGACTATGAGATGAAGTTAGGAGTAGAAAAAAAACATACTCCCTCCGTCCCAAATTGAATGTCCACTTTTGAGTGTTAGAGAAATTTAAGGAAGTTGACATTTAGGCAATTTTTGTAGCATATAGACATACGTATACCCTTAATTATCTGACCATATAACATTATTAGTACAAGAATAAAACTAAAACATTATGATCACCAAGGAGCTTTATGTAACTTCACCAACAAAAGAAGAGGTCATTCCATAGTTATCAAAAGCCCGCTTAGGCGCGCGCCTAGGCTCCGGGCACACCTTTTGCGCCTTGAGCCTTTAATAACTATAGGACGCACCATAGTTATCAAAAGCACGCCTAGGTGCAAGCGCACCTAGGCTCCGGGCACACCTTTTGCGCCTTGGGCCTTTAATAACTATGGGTCATTCATTATGGGACATTTTTTTTAGCCAAAATGGACATTCATTTCAGGATGGAGGGAGTAGTATCAAAGCTAATTTAAATGAAAGTAAAGATAAGACTTAACTGACTTAATCTATGTTTCCCACACGCACTTTTAAGTATTTAAGGCACTTGTATGAATTGTGGTTAATCTGCATATAATATACTCTTGTTATAATGTACATGTCCTTGCTCCCCAGTGTTCTTGTTCCTTATGAAGCACTTGGGCTAAATCTTAGTTGAATTTTGATTGCAGAGGTTCTTTGAACAGCACAATCGTATATGGCTTCCTTCCGAGCATTTTTGAATAGTCCTGTTGGCCCCAAAACAACTCATTTTTGGGGTCCAGTAGCCAACTGGGGTTTTGTTGCTGCTGTAAGCCTCTCTAGCATATACTACCTTCGTCCCAAAATGAATGTCCAAAAAGGCTTCAACTTTGCTCTTGATCAAGAGCAAATTTGAAAAAAAATAAAAATGGACATATTTCATTATGGGACGGAGAGAGTAGATATTTCACTTCATTACGTTCTTAATTGCCAATTTCTAAATTTACCGTTTTATAGGTTTTCTGTTAAAAGAGTTTAATTGATGGATGTGACAGGGGCTGATGGACATGAACAAACCACCAGAAATGATTTCTGGCAACATGACAGCAGGTTACGTATTTGCTCTCTTAAGCTAAAGTCAAATGTTAATGGTTAAGACATGAGTTTCTGAAGTAACTTTTGTTGTTGCAGCAATGTGTGTGTATTCTGCTTTGTTCATGAGGTTTGCATGGATGGTACAGCCTCGTAACTATCTACTTCTGGGCTGCCATGCCTCGAATGAGTCCGTGCAGCTCTATCAACTCTCTCGTTGGGCAAAGGGTCAAGGGTAAGTTATGGAGGAGTTGATTTTAGTTATTTGTCTATATGCATGTTTTCCTTCTGATTCCTTGACACTTTTTTGCTAATAAGAAAATAATACTCACTCCGTCCTAAAATGATCTTCACATTTGACAATTCAAACTTTTTAAGGATATGAACGCTGGCTACTCTAGGAATGCTGTGTTTATGCACTTTTAAGCCTAAATTGTAGAAATGAGAAAACTTTTTGGGACAATAAAAGTAGCAAATAGGAAGATCATTTTGGGACACTGGGAGTATAATAATAATAATAAAAATAATTATAAAAGAAGACAAAGAGAAAGAGAAGCATATTTCCCTTAGAGTGCATTTTATTCCAAACCGTAAAATTGGGAGAAACTGAATCTGCTGTAAAGTTGCATTCCTGTGTAGTAGCTCTTGCTTCATGAATTCATCTCAAGAGTGACTGCATATTCCTAATCATATAAGCTCATTAAGTCCTGTTTAGTAGAAAGATAATACTCGTGATAAATATATGACCTCTGAAATCCGGAAAAGACTATGATGTATTTGCAAACTGGTTATTTATTTATTTATTTATTTTTCTGTTGAAATTAGATACTGTTCTGTCTAATATATCTGTTACTTGGTCAAATTAAGCACTTAATCTTCGGAAACTATGAACATACAAAGCTTCAATAGTCAGCCAATCCCTGTTAACCGTGTTGACTAAGACACTAGAATTTGATTTGATTCGCAGCTATTACTGTTTTGTACTCCGTCCGTCTCAAAATGATGTTTCCACTTTCTTTCTTTGTCGTTACTACAAATGAACTTTGAACAATAATTTTAGGTTAATTTAATCATACTAATATCAATGGCAAGTCTTAGATTAGCATTTAGACCAAACGATTGCTTTGAGCTACTTCTCATTCTTACACCATATACCAATGCATCTGTTTTATGGTAGGTACTTGGGAAAGAAGGAAGACAAAGCTGGAATAGAGTGACTTGATACTTCCTTTGTATTTGTTTCCTGAACTCTTTTACTTTTATTATGGGTCTTTCCCTTCGTAAAACTCCGTACCCGTAGTTTTTCCTTGTGATGCAATTTGTATTTGATTAATTCAAAATCATTCAAGCCAGAATATAAAGCCTCACTGATGGGCGATGTGGCAAAATTACCAATGTCAGATGCAGTGGAGCAACAAAGCTGACACTGTTGTAGCAGTTTCGAGTTCCTCATCCGACACGGCTGATGCTGGGACTAAATAATAAATGAATTGATTGTCGAAAATGTTATTTTACCAATTGGCTCTGTACTATCAATTTCATTCATTATGGGGCGTTGCTTCTGAGAAGAGATCATTTGTACCACTTTTGTGTATTACATTACGTATTGTAGGTGATCCAACCGTTATGAGTTATTAGGGTTGATGTCATCATGACATCAGACGTGATAGCATAACTATTAAATCGTTTGTGGTATATGGTACGTAAAAATGGTACAAATGACCTCGGCCCGTTAGCTTTGTAGAAAGCACAAAGGAGAAAATATATTCCATTTACATAGTGGAACAAGCAAGGCTGGTACAGTATGGGGTAGTATTTATTATGAACAGGATAAGTGAATCATGCACATGTTTTGGCCTACCTCTTAATTTCTATTCCCAGAACAAATTTCATATTTTGTTATTTTGGACGTATAACTAAAATAACTTAAAATTATTACTTTCTTCTGTCCATAAATAAATGAATGTCAAATTTTCAAGAATTCTTCGTCCTAAAATGAATGTCTTTTTAAGAATAACTTTCTCCCTAAATGTTTTTTTTTTTTTTTTTCACTATTCTTTTTATAATTGCAAAATTAAATGTCTCGAAAAAAGATTTCATAAATATGAATAAATCTTTGCCATTAAATTGTACTCCCTCCGTCCCAGACTAAGAGTCCTACTTTCCATTTTGGTACGTCCCATACTAAGGGTCATATTCCTAAAATAGCAAAGAATCTTTACTATTCACCCAACTCATTCTCTCTCCTATTTTACTTTTATACTCACAACACTAATCCTACTGTACACTCACAATATTTACATCACTTCCAATATTTATTAATAAGCGTGCAAATGAGGGGTAGGACTCTTAGTCCGGGGCGGAGGGAGTACAAAAAGTCGAGATTTTAAAATGTCCTTTAATTTGAAATTTGAACATTCATTTTTAATTTGAAATTTAAACATTCATTTAAGGATAAGGACAGAAGATTTATATAGGAACAGAGGAAGTATTTTTTTTTAAAAAATCATCATGATAAAAAAAAACGAGAATTTATTTAAAAATGAAAAGAGTAGTTAGATAATCTGAGACTCAGTTTACAACATAAGAATGGTCATCATCATGATGTGGGGATAGACTAATTTAGTGGAGATTTAATTTAATGTATTACTCCCTCCGGTCCAAAATAACTGTCATTTTTAGACCAAAATTTTGGTCCAAAATAATTGTCACTTTTGAGCTAAATGTCTCTTTTATCCTTGCATTGAAACTTGTTTTCTTTTATTAGTTGTCTTAGTGTGAGACATTAATGTAAGAAAGTTGCACACTTAATAGGGGTAAAATTGGAACTTTTGTCATTAAATCTTGATAATAATTGCATTTCTTAAGAGTTGTGCAAATGCCAAAAGAGACAGTTATTTTGGACCGGAGGGAGTATAGTGCAGCACTTTTCTATGTGATTGCCAACTTAAATAAGAATAATAATAGGGGCAAATAAAAGTCACAAAATCTTCCTCACAAAATCCTGGGTGTAATGATTTAATTAGTATTTTTAATTAGAGTGTGGCGGGTTTATTATCGATGCAACTAATAAAGTATCGTCATCTCATATTATGAGCAAGATTTTGTGAGTTTATTTTGTGCCCCTAGCCCTAGCATTGCTCAATAAATAAAGTCACTATTGTACCTGCCCCAGCAGCCCACAACCGGGTATACCACATTAAATAAAGCCAAATTTAGAAAACTGAATTTCTCCGAAAAAATAAAGGGAAGAGAAAACCATTGCTCACGTGAGCATCAGCTAACAGCTTGCCCAACCCACCGTTAATTTGGTTTGTTCTCCTCTCAGAGCATCTACAACTCACATTTTTCCGTGACGAAACACGCCACGAAGAAAACTCAACAGTCAACATTATAGAATGGTGAGTTTGTTTTGTTCGTTAGCCGCTATAATTTTAATATCAAGAAATTAAAAAATTAGTTAATTGAATTATACTCACTCCGTCCCCAAATATATGTCGTTTTGGAGTGTTTTACACATATTAAGAAATGTCATTAATGCATGTTTCAAATACCCCTAAAGTAATTCAACTGCTTACGTAATTAAATGGTTAGGTAAGAGATAGTTCACTATCATTATCATTATTAAGGGTATAATTGGTATATAGCAATAAAAAAGCTTTCAAAATAATGAAACGACAAGTATTTTGAGACAAATTTTAACTATCAAAACGACATCTATTTTGAGACGGAAAGAGTATATAATTAAGGGCATAAAATATTATTAAACTTAGCTTTTTAGGAGAAAACTGCATTCATTTAGAAAAATTTACGTTTTCCTTATATCGTAATTGCATATCTTTGTAACCACACACTCACAAACTAAGTTGTTACATATATATCGAATTTATCATATTTGTATCAATTTACATGTCACAAATATTGCGGCACTAGTCGCCGCATGTGAGAGAGTGGTGATAGAAGGGGCGTGGGAAGAAAGAGAGAGATGGCAAGACAATTAAAACGAAAAATTATGGGGTAGATAGCAGATCGGGAAAGGAGGGGGTGTTCAAAAAAGAAAAACTATTAATGATTTGAGGCTCTCGGGGTAGTTGTAAATTTAAAAGAAAAACATGTTGAAGATGAGTTAAATCTCTTGATTTTCTTAATCTAGTGCTATACTTCCTCCGTCCCAGCAGCGTCCCACACAAGTAGGATTAGAAGGGGTTTGCTCACTAATTAAAACAAACCAGTAAATATGTGGTAGCAAATTAAGAGAGATAATGAGTGGAGTAAATAGTAGTGTTAGTTAAATAAATTGAGTGGTAAAAAATGAGGAGAGAGAATGAGTGGAATAAATAGTAGTGTTGGTTGAATAAATTGAGGGGTGGAAAAAGAAGAAAGAGAGAATGAGTGGGGTTGAAACATCCATTTTGGCCAGTCTCACTTTTAGTGAGACGGCCAAAAAGGAAAAGAAGTCTCACTTGTGCTGGACGGATATAAAACGCGTGTGGAGTTAAGAAGCCCCGCTGGCACTTCGGGTAAATCTATTCTAACACAGGGGTAATTATGGTATAGAATTGTTAGTGCTGCTTCTAGACTTAAGCGAGTGTGCTCGGCCCACATGTTTCTAACAACTTTTGGACTGGTTTGAAATTGGCATTTTTCCCTTAGGGCCCTCCCAACCCAAATGTTATTCCATTTTAGGGAGAGACTATTTTCAAATCTCAAATAAGGAGTTCTCCTAAGATGCTAATTCCAGATAAACCCTCAGTCCCATTGACCAGTCAAACAAAATCTCTAAATACCAAAACTGCCCTCACACCTCAAACAAATCCCTAACCTCCCTCCACTCCCCTCACACACGACACACATAGGCAGAAAAAAACGCGTTCTCTCTCCCTCCCTCTCTACATCGTCGCCGACTCCCCCACATCTTCCGGCGACCGGCGACGATCTTCTCAATTCCGTCTCTGATCCATATCTCTCTGATCCGTCTCTCTATTTCTCTCCAGATACATCCCTCTCTCGGTCAGATCTGGAGTTTGTCGGCACTCAATCTTCGGCGGATCCATCTTCTCCGGCGGCACTCGATTTCCGCTAGATCTGCTGTGCTGACATCTTTGAAAATATGAGTAGATCTGACCATTTTCTTCTAGATCTAGTGTATTACCTTGGAAAAATGCCTAAGGCCCGGTGATGAACGATGGTGGAATCACTGCCGGAGAGGTCGAGTTCGCCGGAGGAGCAGTTCGCCGGAACAGGACTCGAAGGTCTTAAGCCACACCATCGTAAATAGTGTATTCGATTAATTAAGTGTATACGAGTAGTGTTATTTTTTGATCCCAAATTACTTTCACAGTTTCATTACCCGGAAGTTTGCTCAAATGTCAAACCATTAGTATGTTTTAATACTCAGAATGGTTATAGGAAAATAGGAAGCTACGTAATTTTATAAAATGTAAAAAACTTCCTTAAAGTTCAAACAGTCAATACAACCCTACTGAAATTTGACCAAATAATATTATGTTTTCTTAAAAAAGGTTGAAAAAAAATGGGAAAAAAAATATTGACTCTTATAAACTAGTATTAATTATTTGTCTCATATGTCAGTTATAAGAGTTTCACCGAGATTTTACCGAATAGTACTATATATTTTTTTCTTAAAAGTTGAAAAAAGTGAAAAAAATTGACTCTTATATGCTAATTATTGGTCTTATATGTCAGTTATAAGAGGTTGACTGGGATTTGACCAAATATTATTATATTTTTCTTACAAGTTGAAAAAAGTGAATTTTGTTTTACTCTTATATGCTAATTGTTGGTCTTATATGTCAGTTATAAGAGTTTGACCGAGATTTGACCCAAAAAAATTATATTTTTTTCATAAAAGTTGAAAAAAGTGAAAACATATTGACTCTTATATGCTAATTGTTGGTCTTATATGTCAGTTATAAGAGTTTGAACGGGAATTGACCGAAAAAAATTATATTTTTTTCTTAAAAGTTGAAAAAAGTGAAAAAATATTGACTCTTATACGTTAATTGTTGGTCTTATATGTCAGTTATAAGAGTTTGACCGGGATATGACCGAAAAAAAATTATATTTTTTTCATAAAGGTTGAAAAAATGTGAAAAAATATTGACTCTTATATGTTAATTGTTGGTCTTATATGTCAGTTATAAGAGTTTGACCGGGATTTGACAGAAAAAAATTATATTTTTTTCATAAAAGTTGAGAAAAGTGAAAAATATTGACTCTTATATGTTAATTATTGGTCTTATATGTCAGTTATAAGAGTTTGACCGGGATTTGACCGAAAAAAAATTATATTTTTTTTATAAAAGTTGAAAAAAGTGAAAAAATATTGACTCTTATATGTTAATTGTTGGTCTTATATGTCAGTTATAAGAGTTTGACCGGGATTTGACCGAAAAAAAAATATATTTTTTTCATAAAAGTTGAAAAAAGTGAAAAAAAATATTGACTCTTATATGTTAATTGTTGGTCTTATATGTCAGTTATAAGAGTTTGTCCGGGATTTGATCGAAAAAAAAATTATATTTTTTTATAAAAGTTGAAAAAAGTGAAAAAATATTGACTCTTATATGTTAATTGTTGGTCTTATATGTCATTTATAAGAGTTTTACCTGTATTTGACCGAAAAAAAATTATATTTTTTTTTCTTAAAAGTTGAAAAAAGTGAAAAAATATTGACTCTTATATGTTAATTGTTGGTCTTATATGTCAGTTATAAGAGTTTGACCGGGATTTGACCCAAAAAAATTATATTTTTTTCATAAAAGTTGAAAAAGGTTAAAAAAAATATTGACTCTTATATGTTAATTGTTGGTCTTATATGTCATTTACAAGAGTTTGACCGGGATTTGACCGAAAAATTTATATTTTTTTTCTTAAAAGTTGAAAAAAGTGAAAATATATTGACTCTTATATGTTAATTGTTGGTCTTATATGTCATTTATAAGAGTTTGACCGGGATTTGACCGAAAAAAATTATATTTTTTTTCTTAAAAGTTGAAAAAAGTGAAAAATATTGACTCTTATATGTTAATTGTTGGTCTTATTTGTCAGTTATAAGAGTTTGACCGGGATTTGACCGATTTTTTTTTTTTTCATAAAGGTTGAATAAAAGTGAAAAGATATTGACTCTTATATGTTAATTGTTGGTCTTATATGTCAGTTATAAGAGTTTGACCGGGATTTGACCGAAAAAAATTATATTTTTTTCATAAAAGTTGAGAAAAGTGAAAAATATTGACTCTTATATGTTAGTTGTTGGTCTTATATGTCAGTTATAAGAGTTTGACCGGGATTTGACCGAAAAAAAATTATATTTTTTCTATAAAAGTTGAAAAAAAGTGAAAAAAATATTGACTCTTATATGTTAATTGTTGGTCTTATATGTCAGTTATAAGAGTTTGACCGGGATTTGACCGAAAAAAAATATATTTTTTTCATAAAAGTTGAAAAAAGTGAAAAAATATTGACTCTTATATGTTAATTGTTTGTCTTATATATCAGTTATAAGAGTTTGACCGGGATTTGACCGAAAAAAAATTATATTTTTTTTATAAAAGTTGAAAAAAGTGAAAAAAATATTGACTCTTATATGTTAATTGTTGGTCTTATATGTCAGTTATAAGAGTTTGACCGGGATTTGACCGATTTTTTTTTTTCATAAAGGTTGAAAAAAGTGAAAAAATATTGACTCTTATATGTTAATTGTTGGTTTTATATGTCAGTTATAAGTGTTTGACTGAGATTTGACCCAAAAAAATTATATTTTTTTCATAAAAGTTGAGAAAAGTGAAAAATATTGACTCTTATATGTTAATTGTTGGTCTTATATGTCAGTTATAAGAGTTTGACCGGGATTTGACCGAAAAATTATTTTTTTTTCGAAAAAAAAAGTGGTTGAGAAAAGCATGGAAGTAGCCACGTGTAATAACAAGCAAGTTAGGAGGGTAATTTCGAACTTATGGTTAGGAGGGTAATTTCGAACTTATGGTATCCAGGGTGTCACTAGGGGTGTCATTGGTATTTATAATCTCTTGTTTCCTTATTTGTAATATAAGTTGGTACCTAGGGGCTCTAGAGTCCGAAGCCCTTTGAAATTTTAAATCAATCCCCATGTTTTAATCCGAAATATGGTTTCAGTCATTCTTAAAAGTTTTTCATTTCTCCAAATTCAACTATTCATTCATCTCCCTTTAAAATTTATACTCCCTCCATTCCATAGTAAAAGTCCTACTTTCTATTTTGGTACGTCCCATAGTAAGAGTCATATTCCTAAAATGGCAAAGAATCTTTACTATTCACCTCGCTCATTCTCTCTCATATTTTACTTTTATACTCACAACACCGATCAATTCACTATTCTCTCACACTCATTATCTCTCCTACTTTACTTTTACACTCACAACATTTACATCACTTCCAATATTTATTAATAAGCATGCAAATGAGGGGTAGAACTCTTACTCAGGGACGGAGGGAGTAACATATAAAAAAATTAATTCATAATGAATCTAACCTAAGATTTTAAAGTCACTTCTTAATGATTTTAGTTGAAAACTAAAAAGCAACTTCTTAATTTAATGCGTCCATTACCTACCTAGTCTAATACTCTATACTCCATCCGTCTCACTCGAATTAGGACAAATTTCTATTTTGGGTGTCTCATTCGAATTAGGACAACCCAAAAAAGGAAATATTTTATTTAATGGGACCCACATTCACACTCTCAACAACTTTTCACTCATTATTTTCTACTTCACTTTCTCCCTCCTACTTCAATTTTCATACTCACAACACCTACTCCACTAACATTTTTTTCCTTAATCCCCGTGCCCAACCCAAAAAAGAAATGTTTTATTACCTCTTACTTAAGTAGAAGAATGCCAAAAGCCTCCTTGATTGCAAATGTCATATTACATGGCATCCTCTAAATCAAGATAAACTCATTTGTGGCTTATGTGTCATTCTCATAGTTGGTTTCACCAACTTTTAAATACTCACTCCGTCCCAAAATATATGTAGTTTAAGGGCTTGAAATTTGTCCTAATATGTTTGTAGTTTTGCTTTTATCTAGACATCTTTGACATTGTTTATCAAATATACCCTTATTTATGATGAAAGTTGTCATTGTAAAAGCATTTAATTGTCTTGGTACTTGAAATATTTCAAGGGCAATTTAGTCCATTAGACATGCATTGATTGCTTTTTTTAATTTGTGTGAAAATCTTAGAACTACGAATATTTTGAAACGGAGGGGGTACTATATATATAAGTATAGATTTTGTTCAAACAAAATACTCCATTTATTTCCAAGAAGGGTTAATGACAATTTAGACCCTGAAGTATGATACTACCCTTCCAATTGAGTCTTGCATGTCTTTTTTCGCCAGATCGGACCCTGGGGTGATTCATTTTCGCCAGTTAGGCCTTTTTGACAGAATTCGTTAAAAAGTCAGTTAAAAGGCATGTGCCGTGCACGTGACTGACGGATTGGGTAACTTTGAATTGATATTAGCTATTAAGGGGTTAAATGAAAATTTTGAAACTTAAAAGGCTAAAAACTATAGATTAGGGGGGGCAAATAAATGTGAGTATTATTCCATCTTCAACCTTCCCCAATAACCCACCATCACTAAAATGTCTACCACCTGAAACCACCATAGTGCCACCACCACCACCACCGTGCCGCCACACCACCACCACCACCGTGCCGCCACCATTAACAAAAGTAAACACCCAATTCATTTTTTTCACTTCATTTTTTCAAAACCCAAACAATCAATTAATTATAATAAGCAAATAAATCCGGCAAACTCCTGCCAAACCCCCACCCAATTCGCCGGATTCGTCATTCATAGATCCAAGGTTTGCTCCATCTTTGTTTCTTGACAAATTTGAAGCTGAGAACAATAGAAGCTTTTGAATAAAAAAATCTAACAAAATCAACACCAAATTCAACCACAAAACCAACGTCAAATTCAAGAACAAGCCCAGTTAAATGGGAGCAAAAATCAAACACCCAATTCAAGAACAAACCCATTTCAAATTGGGCGAAAATGAACTGACGAACAAACCCAATTCGGCGATTAGGGTTCCAGAATATAATTTAGAGGGCGACGTGGTAGTGAAGGGTGTTGTTGGTGTCGGAGGGTTGGAACTGGGTGAGAGTAACGTCGGTTACTTTGCCGAAATAGGAGGGGACGGGGGACAGAGGCGGTGGCATGGGAAGGGGCTGAAGACGATCTGGCCGTGAGAGAAAGGAAGAAGATTTGGGTGCTGTTACTAAATTAGGAAGGGGTGGGCATGGTCAGAAAAAGGGGTAAAATTGAAGAGGTTGATTGCAGCGTCAATGGTGTGAAGTAT
This sequence comes from Campanula takesimana, assembly GCA_026119855.1. Classification (NCBI taxonomy): domain Eukaryota; kingdom Viridiplantae; phylum Streptophyta; class Magnoliopsida; order Asterales; family Campanulaceae; genus Campanula; species Campanula takesimana. The sequence goes on along the minus strand of JAOWBW010000316.1, from coordinate 1,026,474 downwards.
TCTTGTCGCGCCCCAGACCCGTGGTCCTACTTGGCCCCACGCTCGGGACACGATTGGAAGACGTTATAAAACACCTTTAGAAATTTTTTCGAAATATACTTTCATAAAGTTTAATAAATTCACACTTGAAGTTCAAAGACTTCCACTGACTTTCAAACAAACTTTCACAAACGAAACTATTTAGCCCGAAGGCTTACAAACCTTTATACAAATGTACTCACACCAACATTATCCAAAATATAGGTGTTACAAGACGATGAAGTCAAGGAAACTCTACCCAAAAGGTTATACATTTATGTAATGTAACCTTGACAAAACAAAACCCAACTCTTACCACTTTCAACGTCCTCCCGTGCCAAAGTGTCCTATCCCCTGGACTTGCTTTTATCTAAAACAGTAAACAAATAAAGGGTGACAATGAATCTCAGTAAGCTACTAATATGCAACTACGTTACATGCTGATATGATAATCATAAAGAAACAATATCAACACATAATCATATAGCATATAACACATAACATGAGAGGCTCCCTATCGCCAACCGTCCCATACCGGTTGGAAATAACGACCAACTCATCATACAACACATAGTGTAGGAGTAAACACTCTTACGAGAATACCAAGCCAAGGTTTACCGAAGTAACATAACCATCTGAGAATACCATCTGAGAAAACCAGTTGAGAAAACCATCTGAGAAAACCAGTTGAGAAAACCATCTGAGAAAACCAGTTGAGAAAACCATCTGAGCAGCATAAATAGCTAAAGCCGGGATCCCGAAAACCAAACCATAACCAATAGAACCAAAGTAACAACGGGGCAGCATCAATAGCTGAAGCAGGTTCCGGAACCATATAACACAACAACAACAATAGCGGGTGAAAATGACACAAAGTCATACCCCTAAATGCTCACGCAAGGGAGCGAGTTCATCCCATCCAAGGCCAATCTGGACTGAGGATAAAGGTACCAGTGGACAACCTTATAGTGAACTTGGCTTGTGTGCCACTATAATTCTCCCACTGCCCGACTCAAGGTACCAATGGAAAACCTTATAGGGAACTTAACTTGTACCCCTATAATTTTCCCACTGCCCGACTCAACAACACAAGACCAGCTGGACTTTACACGAGGGCACAGTATTAAATACTTGCTAAACAACAACAACTAGGGCAATGATTCTAAAATAAAGAACCAAGCCAAATACATCAAAAGATGCAAACACATTACTCATAAAAGAGTTCACAACATTGACATTAGGTCACAACACAATCCTTTATTAATGACATTAAGTCACCTCACAAGCTTGCACCCATTCACAATTAATCCAAAATACATCAAAAGGATGTTCCATAATACCCATTTAATACTTAGTTAAATTCCACAACACATATGTTCACAAAGGAACCAACTCTACCACTTTGGTGTTCCAAAACAACCATCTAGGTACTCTAGGACATTGCCTAAGACCTAGACCAAGATTGACCTCTAAATCCCTTGGATTGAAACAACTCAACTTTTTCAGTAGCCTGGACGGTCGCCCACACTAGGATGTGCGGCCGCCCAACACACCCTGTTCCAAGACAAAACTTTTCAGATAACTTGTGCGGCCGCACGCCCTATTTGGGCGACCGCCCACACCCCTCGACAGGCCAAAACTTGAATAAATTATACTCCCTTCGTTTCACCGTCTCACAAGTATAAGTATAATTTTTTCTAATATACTCATTTAGGGATACTTTCATTCATTTCCCCGTCCCACGAATAATAGTATAATTTTTATAATATATTTATTGAACATTTAACTCAAGTTAATATTTTACCGTCCCACGAGTAGGAGTATACTTTCAAACACTTATACTAACATTCTCAGGTATATAAACTAAATCACTTACCCAGTATACTTATACTCCCTTTGTCCCCAAAATTATTATTACAAGCAACAATTCTAATTATTTAGGCCCATTTAACTAAGTAATATGTATATATAATTACATATTAACAAAATAACAAACATCACAATTAATATTCACAATTTCATATTTGACAATAAAAGCATCATTTATAGCATTTATGCACAAAACTATAATTAAAAGGGGGAAATAGTAACTTAACTAATTGACAAAATTATACCGATTATACTTTAAAAATTAGTAGTGGCAAGCTCCATACTTCTTCACAGTCAGTACTTGAAATTGAAGTCAGAAAAGATTTTCTTGAGAATTTTTGTTTAACGAATCACTCGTACTCTGTAGCCTTTTCTTTTCTAAGTTTTGTATTCTGTTCTTGAAAAGTGATTGTGCTTAATTTTGTTATATGTCCAAATATGGAGTGAGTCGGTTTAAGTTTGCCAGACAAGGGGCTAGTTAGTGACGTGTCAATATATTAAGCAACAATGCTATACTAACAATGCATTATATTGTAGGAATAAAATAATAGTATGTATATTATATTTGAAAACCCAAGATGCCTTCTACAGCCCATTTACACGGTCAAAGAGCTTAGAGTCACTAAATGAGATGGTCAATCATTATTGAATGGTCAAAGAAAATGCAACGGTTTAACTATAATTTGTTAAATTTTAGTTGGCTTAAACAGGTTGTCTAAAACGTTTTATTTGATCAAATATTGCAAATAAAATATGTTTCATAAAGCCCAAGATAACTAGTTTACTCAGGACTTTTCGGATTTAAATTTTGAATTTTCTACAATAAGTTATGGTCGTTTTTGTATAAGGTGTCAAAGCTAGACAAAAATCACATTTTCAACTTAATCTTTTAACTCCTTTAACCATTATTACTACTAACTAAATAAATAACATAATTAATCTAACTATATGAGCAAGTCATAAAATATGATGCAACACATAAAATGCACACATAAGTTCAAATTAAAATCCCCAAAAATATAAAATAAATAGGGACGGGTTTTGGGGTCGTTACAGTTCTTGTTGTTCGGCTTCAATAGAAAATTTGAGATACTCTTTCATTCTCCAACTTGGCGTATGATGAAGAGTGGAGGAAGTGAAGTGTTCTGGGTTTGGATTTAAAGATGCACTGGGTTGTGATGGTGTGGGTTTAAGGAAGATGGTGTTGGGACGGTGGTGGGTGAAGGAGGGAGAATGGGTTGTAATTTAAGATAATTTACTTATAATATTTATATTTATGAATCATTTTCTTTCATTTAAGTAGTTACTATGTACTCCATCCATCCCACCCGAATTATGATTTTTGGGTTGGACACGGGGATTAAGGAAAAAGTGTTAGTGGAGTAGGTGTTGTGAGTGTGAATGTGGGTCCCATCAAATAAAACACTTATATTATTGGGTTGTTCTAATTCGAATGTGACATCCAAAATGGAAATTTGTTCTAATTCGAGTGGGACGGAGGGAGTATATTCAAATAATTTTATTCCCAGTTAAAATTAAATTAAAATTATTTTTAAGATAATACTATTATTAGTTACATTATATTAATAAAAAATAGGCTATATGTTTATTTATTTCAATAAATTTAATAATTTTTGAGCATATTTTCCTTTATTTTTTTTAATAATGTTTAAAATTAAATATTATAGAATACAATTATATCATCTATATAATATGTAAAGCCAAAAACAATTCTAGTCCTCTCAGCCTGCCACGTGGAAATGTGACGTGTAATTCCACGTGGTGCCATTCAATTGGTTGGCTTATTTTGATGCTTAAATACATTAAAAAAAAAAAATCATCTCCTATAATTTCGTTCAATAAAGAAAAAATTCATAAGATGTGAGAGAAGATTTGATTTTCGAAAATTTGGGATGTGACGGGAAAATAATTAATGGCTCCGTAAAAGATGATTTGATTTTTGAAAATTTGGGATGGGATAATCTTAAAAGATTGTTTCCATATTCAAGGCTACACAGCAAATAACAATAATTCAGCTCCTATAAATTCGTTCAATAAAGGATGTGAAAAGATAAATTAGTTTTAGGAAATGTTTAGTCATTTAAGGAAAATATTTCGAAATGAATTATTCTAAAATTAAGCTCGGTTAAAAGGATAAAAAAAATTACTATTCAAATTTGAATTGATCAAGAAAATTATGGCTATCGTGAAAATATCCATCACATTGTTAATACTATTTAAATGTCACATGTATGTTTTGCTCAGTAAAACGTGTTGGTACAAATGCTCAGTAAGATGACAAAGAAGGGGAAAGAGCCACTGTTTGCAATGAACATGTACCATAGCAAAAAAAAGGTGATTTCAATATATGATTCTTAAATAATTTTTTAAGGAAATCATTTTTTTCCTAACAGTTTGTTTTTTCGTGCATGATTCAGTTCGTTATTGTTGAGCCATTGTTTGCAATGAACATGTTTTCTTATGTTTATATATATATTTTTGAACCTGATTTTTAGTCATTTTAATGTGCTTTTGATTCACACATTCTTTTTACATAATTGTATATCATTTCTTCCTGGAACATGCATGTCTTCCCAAAATAATGCTATTTTCTGCTATTACTAGGTGGGTATCCCTACCGACCGCGAACAATATATCCCTCTGTCCCAGCTCACTTGACACATTTTAACCAAAACTGGCCAACTTAAGGTTGGTTTGACCAACACTTTATAGAAATATTTATGATCCGAATAAAAATTAAAAAAAATGTAAAATGATCACCATTAAAAATCCCCTCAATAACAATTTTTAATTTTTTTTTTTGGAACATAAATATTTCTATAAAGTGTTGGTCAAAACTACCCTAAGTTGACCAGTTTTGATCAAAAGGTGTCAAGTGAGCCGGGGCGGAGGGAGTATACATCGTCTTGGAAGGCCAGGACGAGGAGACGGAGAGGGAATGTTGCTGCTTGCGCCTTGGGAAGAACATTTCCCGGATGAATTGAAGGACCTTTCCCTTGAGAAATCCCCTTCACCGCAGATGAGATCCAGATATTAGAGCCAAGGTTAGCATCTAACTAAAAATCTAAGCAATTTAGTTTATACTCATTGTAGAATTCTTGATTCCAGAAAAGGCTTATTTGGAAGTTTACCTCAAGCCGCATTAAAAAAACAATTGATCAATCACCCGAAATATTGACGTGATTTACATCTTGCAATGAACATGTTTTCTTATGTTTATATATATATTCTTGAACGTGATTTTTAGTCATTTTAATTTTAAAATATTTTATATTTTGATGATTTCTCAATTAATAAATCGCAGATAATGTCAACTGACGGGCGACTGATTCTAGCCCTTTTTGTCACGTTTGCTTCTAATCCGTTGTGGCCAGAAGTCGCAGAATTCATAGAGAGTAGGGGCCTGGGACCGAAAGATATGCCTGATGTTTTGCGTAGGATTTTCAAAATTAAATTCGATCAACTGTCGAAAGTTTTGAAAGAAGAATTTTCTTTTGGCAAGCTCAATTCATGTAAGTTATTATGTTCATTTCTTATTGTAAGTTCTATTATATGAATGCAATTTTTTGTTGGCTGCCCTATTCTAAGAGTCCAAATCCTCTGTACCACTTTGTGTGCCAATTCATGTACCACAAGTGATCTAATGGCTCACAATTATTAAGAGTGGTATTATTGTAATATTATGCAAAAATGTGAACGGTTAGATTAGAATTGGTACATGGAGTGGCACACAAAAATGGTACAGGAGATCTCGACTCCTATTCTAACTATGTATTTGTTACTAAACTTTACAAGTTGATTTTTTTTAAATTTTAACTCTCTCTCTCTCTCTCTATAAGAATTAAATATACTGCCTAATAATATGCAGCCGAATTGTATTTTTTATTATTATTAACAATAATATTAATAAAAGGCATAACATTAACACAAAATGAGCAACAGATCAAGATAACCTTAACTAAGTGCATACACATTAGGACATGGAAGTTAACTAAGTGCAAACACAAAAATATACAGGAGTAGAATGACTTACTGATTTTGCTGATAAATAAATAAAAAAAAAAAGGATTTCGTTTTTGATGATTACTAAATAAAAAAAAAATGATTTCGTTTTTGAAAATTTGGATCATCTAATTATGGATATGATTGTGTATTTAAGGATAAAATTCACAATTGATTAATGAATCAAGATTTAAATATAAAGTCAAATTAAAATGACTGACTTGATCCTAAAAAGTTGCAATTTTGAACAAGTACTACATTTATCCATACCAAATATAACATCAGATTCTATATTTAAATTGACTTATTTGTTTCAAATTAAACTCCCTTAGCCATAATATGGGTAGAACACGCATATTTGTGGGCAAAAACAAAATCTTTGAAATGTGAGTTATATAATTAACCTAAATTTAGGAGATCATGCTATCAAAATCTATTATTTCAAAAGTAAAGAATCTCTACGGCTTATGATTATCATGTCTGCACCTTTTCTAATTTCTTGAAAAATAATTCTAAATAATAACTTTAATTTAGATTTGCTGATAAATAAATAAAAAAATATGATTAAAAAAAAGTATTTTGCTGATAAATAAATAAAAAAATAGGATTCCGTTTTTGTTACGAAAAGCCGGCTGTTTCAAATTTTTCGGAATGGATTTTGCTGATAAATAAAAAAATGATTTCGTTTTTGATGATTACTCAATTAAATAATAAAAAAAAATTGTTTTTGAAAATTTGGATCTTATAAGGCTCATTATGGATATGATTGTGTATTTAAGGATAAAATTCACAATTTATTAATGAATCAAGATCTGAATATAAATTTAAATTTCAAATTTAAAATCATCATCAAAAATAAAAAGGATTTCTTTGTTGATGATTACTCAATTGAAAAAAATCAGCTCCTAAAAATTCGGCAATCTTAGATTCAAACATTTCGGGTGATTATGTTCAAAAAAAAAAAAAAAAAAAAACCGGCTGTTTCAAATTTTTCAGAATGGATTTTGCTGATAAATCAACAAAACAAAAAAAGGATTTCGTTTTTTATGATTATCAATTAAAAAAAAAATCGGCTCCTAAAATTTCGGTAATACTATATTCAAATTTTTCAGAAAAAAAAAAAACGTAAAAACAGAATCTTATAGACCTTTAGAAATAAACCTACCATCTAAAAGTTCGGCTAAGACTAAAATACAGTAAATTTGAATTTTAAATTTCAAAGCTTTTAGGATTGTATCAAATATAGGAATGATATATTTACATTATATTAGGATATACTATATCTTTAGCCTATTCTATTCAGTATATCTCTTTTCATTCACGTTCTTTCTCTTTCATTTTTCCCAGCTAGCGTTTTTCAGACGAGCAATATTTTTAAGCCATCTAAAGGTAATTTTATCTTGGCTTTAACAACAGGTTAATTTTTAAGGCTAGGATTTCAACGGAAAAATACATAGCCTGGTTTTTTTTTCTTTCGAGTATGTAGTGTGTTTGTGTTCCCCTATTCATGTAATTTCACAATACTTGAATATTTTAAGTTAATTATTCTTAATTCTTTGTTCTCAGGTTTTCCAACAGGTTAATCTGTTCAAGAAATTAGAGGTAATTGTGATGCCCTTTTTTTTTCACCAACTGTGTTTCCAGTTTTGCTTTTGTTGTTTTTGATTTCTACGATGTGTGTACCCCCACTGCTCCAACCTTTTACATTGGCTGATGTATTTTTACATTCAATAGAATCTTTTTCATTCTTTCAAAAAAATCCCCTGGCTGATGTATTTTTATATTCAATAGAATTTTTTTCAGTCTTTCAAAAAAATCCCAAACCGTACATTCTCTATATCAAATGAGTCTCACTCCATTTTTTTCTATAATAATAAAATGCTACAATTCTCTCAAGCATTTCTAGGTGGTGTCCAACTCTATTCAATTCTTGGAGTGATTAGAATAGTCCTAAAAATCAGCTACGAAGATACACTACAAAAACATGGGTACTCAGGTAGTTCAATCAGAACAAAGTAATATTTAGTTCAAGACGACTTAAGGCAACAATAGGTCTAAATAAGGTTTAAAAAACCAAGTAAATAGGTTAGTTCAAGAAATACAGCAAAAGCACTGAGTACATCTTCTGATTTATGTATATAGCAAACAAGAGGAATGGCCTTAAAACACAAGGACCTTAATAGGGGGCGGGGGGAGGGGGAATATATTTCTTAATTATTTTACGCATTAAAATTTAGAACTGAATGTTGTTTTTCTCAAAAATAAATATATCAGCAAATAAATTTACACGTACTAAGATGCTCATTCTTTTTTCCTAACACGATCACATAGTAATATTTTCACACCTCCATTCAAAGATAGTTGCACTAATAAATTATAAAATGGAAACTAACCTTTAAAAAATGGCTCTTCGAAATATTACTTCCATTAGAATGGTACGGAGGTACCAAGCTTTGGGTTATGCTTTTAACTCATACTTTATCTCCTTCGTTTACTTTGATAAGGTTCAAGCATCCCTACAGGTGGTCCAAAAATACAAAATCAATATCATTAAATGTTTCCATGATCAAGCTTATGAATACTAGGATCTTTTAACTCATAGTAGCAAGTAATAAGAAATATGACCAAAATATTACTGGTGATTTAGCATAAAGAAATGAAGGCTTTCATTCATATTTCATTTAGTGACCAGCCTCAAAACAATGAAGAGAAAGGGAAGTTTGTAAAGGGTTGTAATCCCTCACTACAACTCCATCCAAATCGAATGAAAATTGAAAATATAACCAAAGGCAACTAAATCAAAGGAAAGACTCAAATTAACTGTCTCCTAAGCCAAACAAGATTGCACCGAACTTACACCCACAATACATCACATAGGAACTGAATATTTGGGTGTAATGAACATTTCAGAAACAAATTGCACGAATCAACAATCAACAAATTAAGATGGATTGAATAATTGAACAACTTAATTGTAGAATTAATTTCCCCATTTTCAACCGAATCCCAAAAATAAATGTACCAAACAAAAAAAATTGAAAAAAAAAAAATAGAGGAACGCACCTACTGATACAGTCGATCAATTCGGTTCTTGTGAAGTACCGATTACCTGCTCTTTCCAATCATTAGACTATTGATTCACGAAATCCTTTATGTAATGTTTGTTTATTTGTTGAGTTTTTAATATTTATATCAAAATAAATATTGCAGTGGGCTAACCATTCTGATATAATTGTGCACAATATATAAATCCAAGCAAATCCATAAAGTACTTATTCAAGTATATCAGCAAGGGGAGTGACAGAATAGGGGTAAAGTTTTGCGTCAATGATGAAGTGAAACATTACATGGATTGCAGATATGTTTTTGCATGTGAGGCGATGTGGAGAATATTTGGATTTGATCTCCATTATAGGACACCCTCTGTTGAGCGCTTATCTTTCCATTTAGAAGGAGACCAAGGCATCCCTTTCAAAGAAGGTGATTATCTTCCGGATGTTGTGGGTAAGCCTACTGTTACTCAATCACAATTTTTACAGTGGATGAAGATCAATCATGAAAATCCAGAGGCTCGACGTTACAAGTATCATGAGTTTCCAAATCATTTTGTTTGGGATAACACAAAGCGAGAATGGCGTCCTAGAAAGAAAGGCACATCAATAGGACGGATTTATCATGTCCCCATCAATACTGGAGATAAATACTATCTGAGGCTGATGTTAAATCATATTTCTGGTGCTTCATGTTATGATGATTTGAAAACCGTAAATAACAAAGTGCACGATGATTACAAAGCAGCATGTTATGCTCTAGGATTGTTAGATGATGATAAAGAGTATGTGGATGGAATAAAAGAATCAAGTGAATGGGGGTCACCATATTATTTAAGAAGACTATTCACGGTGCTTCTACTATCTAATAGTATGTCGAGGCCACAAGATGTCTGGAATCAAACTTGGCAAGTACTGTCAGATGAAATCATTTACAAGCATCAGGAGAATTTTAACAATCCTGGTAAATCTTTTTTTATATGAAATATATTAAAGTTTATATGATTTGTCACGTTTTTTATATTATTTTTTAAAATTATGTAAATTAATTATATTTTGATTATTTTTTAATGTGAATCTTTTCATAGTGCAGGGCTGAAACTCAGTGATGATCAAGTAAAAAAAATTGCATTGGCTGAAATTGATAAGTTACTGGCAGCAAATTGCAGTGGTCTCCAAAATTTTAAAGATATGCCTCAACCAAACACTTTTGTCATTTCTGATGCGGAGAATATGCTAATATTAGATGAAATGTCATATGACGTTGAGGAGATGCAAGCTGAGCACTCCAGATTACATAAATGTCTGAATGAGGAACAAAGGATGGTTTATGAAAAGATTATGACTGCTGTTGATATAGGCGATGGTGGAGTGTTCTTTTTGTACAGGTATGGTGGCACAGGGAAGACGTTCATATGGAAGACTTTGTGCTCGGCATTGCAAAGCAGGAGGGACATAGTTCTTCCTATTGCTTTTAGCGGTATTGCTTCCTTGCTTCTTCCAAGGGGTAAGACTTGTAACGCCCATCCTATTTCTTGTTAAATATTTGACTTATTTGTTAAATATTTGAACTTGCATATTATGTGTTAGTTTTACTTGGGTTAATTTATTAACTGCTTTAGAATATTAAGGTGGTTAAATGTCTAGTTTTGACTTTTGGGTCATTTGTGAAAATTTGACTTCAGGGGCCTTTTTGTTAAAAGTGAAACTTGAGGGGCCTAGGTGTCATTCTTTGAAACTTGAATGTATATCATGTGTTGCTTTGCCTGAGAATGATTATTCTCAAATCTTCTTACGCTCTCTCTGTTCTAAAAAGTTAGGGTTAGGTTTTTACCCTATTCTCGACTCCTCGAGTTTAATTATCCCTCCGTTCTTGATTCTGATCCCGGATTAATATTCGTGGCGTTGAATAGAGCGTTCCAGGCCGAACAGAAAATTATTTGGGTCGCTTTGATTTTTAACTAGGTAAGTTATTAGCTCCCCCTTGCTTGTAATAACATGCATAAATGTTATTCTTGATACTTGTGAATGTTAATTTTGTGTTTGGGACAACTTTTGTGATACTTGTAATTTTGGGACAAATGGAGTATAACCCTCTGTGTAAAAATAATGAAAGAAATGAAAGTATGAGTTTTGAACTTGTTAATGTATCCCTGGTATGTTAAAAATGTTAATAGAAAGTTACTCCTACGCTTGGGACGGAGAATTCTAAGCCTGGGAAAGAAATTGGGTTTTTGCTGATTTTGGCCTTGGGCGACCGCCCAGAGTGGTTATGGGCGACCGCCCATGTCATCAGACTGGGGTTTCAAAAATTGTGATCTTGGGCGACCGCCCAGGATGGGGTTGGGCGACCGCCCAGAACCCCTGTTCCAACTAAAGTGTTTTAAATCTAAATTGAAATGAAAGCTTATCCCTCCTAAGGCATATAGCCTTGGTATAAGATGTCCTAGCAAGTGTAATTGTATCTTTTGGGGGCATTGGAACTTAGATTTGAACATTAATACTTACAGAACTCAAGTGCGAACTTAAGTATAAGAGTAGTAACTCTTCTTTATGTCTTGAAAGTGCTATGAACAAGCACTAATGTGTTATGATTGTCTTGAATTCAATGATTGTGCACCTTAGGGGCATTAGAACCAAGTTTTAGACTTGAACATCCTAAGAATAGGATTAGGATTTTGTAAGAGTAAATGTATAACTCTTATACATGCTTGAATGTCCAAAGATTGGACTTATAACTTGAAGTATAAGACATTAAAATCTTGTACATGGCTTGAACATCCAAAGAATTGGATTAAGACTTGGTTATAAGATAATAAAATCTTGTACATGACTTGACACCAATACATATGTATGGTAATGAACTAGAAAGTGCTATGAACAAGCACTAACTTGTATGAGACATGTTCTTGTTGTGTATGTGCAAACATTGCATATAGTTGCTTGATAACAAGGTGACTTCTTGATTACTTGAAGCATGTTCCTTGTTGAGCTAGTCCATTACTTTTGGATTAGTTCTTCTCCCGTAGTTCAAGTAAATATCTACTTGTACATTCTTGTGTGAGTCCAGCTGGTTCTCCTTGCTTGTTCGAAAATATATAGGTTCACGCTTGTCGCGAGAACTGGGGCTTAAGTGACAATCGGGTCCCTATGTATTTGCGCTTGACCCCTTACTACCGGCCATAGTAAGGGCATAGCTTCCTTGGTTGGAGCAATAAGCCTGACTTAAGTGAATGCTAAACTCTTGAACACCTCGTGAACACCTCGTGAGTCTTGATCTTGAGAATGACACTGGTTACCGGGTCTTCTGATATATACTGAATAATCAGTTTCTTGTTATGGATCGTGATTGTCAAAGTAATACAATCTACGACAACAATGGTATTCTTGGGAGGAATAAGGAAGGAAGCAATATCCTTATAACTTGCTTGTTTAGCCTTATGTGCTACTTGATGAGTGGCTTAGCCTCTCATATACTTGTTACTTGATGATACTTGATACATGATTACTTGAGTATCTACTTGAATTGCATGAAAACATGTCATGTAGTTGCATCTAATAGCTTACTGAGATTTATCTCACCCCGTTTCTTGTTTAATTGTTTTCCTTAGATCAAAGGAAGGATAGTGCGCAGTGAGGCTCGACTTAGCTGGGAGCTTACTACGCAGGTCGTGATTATTTTGGGGCTTGTGTCCTTTTATACTTGGTGAGGACGATGTTTTATGGGTTTGTAACTCCTTATTTTGGGGTAGACAGTCTTGTTCAGTTCTTGTTGTCACTAGACATCTTGTATAGTACTCTTGATGCCAGCTTATGTACTAGGCATGTTTCCGCTGTGTATGTATTTAAGTTTGGTTTTAATTTTCTTGTCTAGAATTCGTGTTGTGAGCTAGTATAGCTCCTTACTCTAGAGTATATATATCATGTCAGTTTTATAAACAGTTGTTATCCAGTTTCATGTTAAGTTTCTTGATCCTCGTTAGTCACGCGCATCCGGGTTCGAGGTTCTATTAGGGGATCCCGGGACCTGGGGGCGTGTCAAGACTGCTCACTCCAGATTTGGCATACCTATTCAGGTGGACAAAAGCTGAACTTGCAGCAAGATTAAACCTGTTTCAGATGTGTGTGGTCTCCTAAAGAAAACGAAGCTCATAATTTGGGATGAGGCTCCAATGACCCACAAGCACTGCTTTGAGGCTCTTGATAGGAGCTTGAGGGACATTATGCGTACTTCTGCTGGTCGATGCTCTGATAAAACCTTCGGTGGATTAGTTGTTGTGTCTGGAGGAGATTTCAGGCAAATATTGCCTGTTGTGCCTAAAGGAAGCCGACATGATATTGTACATGCTTCCATTAGTTCATCTAAACTTTGGAATATGTGTGAGGTTCTAAAATTGACAAAAAAAAATATGAGATTGCAGGTAAATAATCTTATGTTAAACTTTAATATTTTACATTTTCCTATTCCAGTAATTAAATATTTCTATCTCATTCATTTTCTAAATCTATGTATGTCGGTTCCTCTTCCTCTTCTGATGCTATGGAGATCAAAAATTTTGCTGAATGGATAATAAGTGTAGGAGATGGTGATGTCGGTGAAGGAAATGATGGAGAAGTTGACATTAAATTACCAAATGATATTTTGATAACGGATACAGCTGATCATATTGCAACTATTGTTCAAAACACGTATCCTGACATATTACATAATATGGGTATTTATGGTTTTTTTAGGATAGAGCAATTTTGGCACCAACTAATGAGATAGTAGATACTATCAATGATTATGTGATGTCATTGTTGCTCGGTGAAGAAATGTTGTATATGAGTTCAGATAGCATCAGCAAGGAGGACAAAGATATTGCTGGCCACGAGGATGTATTTTCTGTTGAGTTTCTTAATACGATTAAATGCTTGGGCTTGCCGAACCATTCCATACGTCTGAAGGTTGGGTGTATAGTCATGCTACTAAGAAACATTGATCAAGCTTCAGAATTATGCAACGGAACGAGACTGATAGTTACAAATCTAGGAAAACATATAGTTGAAGCAAGAATGCTCTCTGGAAATAATACTAGCATGAAGGTGTTTGTGCCTAGAATGATGTTGAGCCCATCCGATTTGACAAAATTCCCAGTTAAATTCCAACGTAGACAGTTCACATTGAATGTTTGCTTCGCTATGACTAAAAATAAGAGTCAGGGACAGTCTCTTTCTCATGTAGGGCTTTACCAGAGAATGATTTTCTGGAAATTATTATCACGGAGATCATTTCTCATGAAAACATTCTCTTTTACGTATTTTTTTTGTAAAAACTGCAGGATTCCTGCTTCTTTATCTACCTTACAGATTTTGCTAAAATCCATGTCATCCATCGCAATATGGAGTTAGGGGGTGATTTATTACTTCCTTTTAATTTCATTTAGTCAATCACCTGAATGTGGTCCTGATCACCGAGTTTATATCTAAGTAGCATAAGTTAATGATTGTATGGTGTTGGTTGTCCCTGTTGAATACTTAAGTTGTCAACAAGGTTTGTAGAACTTATCATAAATTCACCTATAAAATGCTAAATGTATTCAAGCTCTCAACTTTGTGTTAAAAATAAGATCTTCTGTGTAATGCTTCTCATCACTATTTTCTTACATCACAGGCAATTTTCTCTCAACGGTGGAGGACGTTGCTAACTCAATTTGGGACGAAAGAGTATGAATTATAATTTAGCACTGTGTATGATGGATGTGTGTTTATCCATCCAAATCATATACTTCTATGACTTATTAAATGCTCAACCTTGGGTGATTTGATGGTTTTTTTAGTGTTTATGAGTATAGGGAAGGAGCAAAAGAATGCATGGATTCATGTACATTAAAGTGCGAAAAAGAAGGATAAAGAACGGACCAGAATATAAAGATAAAGAGATGTGACTACTGATTAATCAATTCCATTGGATAGTACTCGAAAAGAGCTTTCCAACGATAGTTTACACGTCCAAATCGGAGTTCGTATGAAGAAGTTATGGTCTCCGGAAGTTTACGCGTAAAATGTACAAGCCGCAATGCAGAAGGTGCGACCGGACATACACCGGAGCAAACCCCAGAACAGGCTGATCAAGTGGGCGGCAGCCCACATTCCACTTGGGCGGCTGCCCACTCAGGGACCTTAGAGGAATTTTCCAGGGTCCTTTGAGGAATTATGTAAAATATGTTGGGTTTTTTAGTAATTTCCAAAATTTCAAGGGCTTTTCTGGAATTTTTGGAGGACCTTTGGGGAATTTTTCAAGGACTTTTCTGGAAACTCAAAAATACCAAGGGCTCCTGGGGAATTCCGGCCACCAGCACTTTATTTATCCTTTTTCAACATGGAATCCTAGGGTTTTTCCTATTTTTACACCTCCTTAGCCCTAGTATAAATATGACACTCCATCCAATTTATTTTAGGGATGCTTTCTTTTAGGTTTTATTCAAGTTTTCAAGGTGTAATCAAGATTTTGGATCTTTCATCTTCAAGCGTATTAATCCAGGTTTATGGTTTTTAATCTTATTCTTGTGATTTATGCTATGGGTATGAGTAACTAATTTTCTTGGTTTGCGGATTGGATGTGATCAATTACATGATCTTTGTGCTATGAGATGATAATCCATGTTTAGTTTAACACAATAATTTTAATACTGTTCTTGAGTTTCAATTATATAGGTAGATATTTTTGGCTCTTTAACGATTAGGGTTTAATCTCTTGCACTTGCGTGGAGAGTTAAACATAGCCATTGTTGTGTTGAATAGTTTGGATCTTGGACCTTGCGGAAGAAGAGACAAACTAGGTTTTCATATTCTTAAGATCTTAATAAATTCTTTGTGTTTTAATTGGACCTTGCGGAAGAATTAATTTACATAGGATAATAGAATTGCAATTCGGCCACCTAACCGTTCCAATTCTTAAATAAGTGAATGAACCCTAAAATCAAGATTATTTCTTATATCATCAAAATAGCATAAAGAGAGTGTAATTGTGATCACCAATCCGTGAACTGCTTGTTATCTCTTGGTTTAAATCCTTGATTTCTTGTGCTAGTTAAGTTAGTTGTTTTTATTGTTTAGTAGTAGATTAATTAAAATTCAAATCACAAACCACCCATTTGGTTACTCTTTTGCACTAATTAACTTTACTCGTTTGTCCAACAAGTCTCTGTGGGATCGACCCTCGCTTTCGCGCGTTACTACTACGGTAACTAGTGCGCTTGCTAGGTATTTATTACTTGGAATTTTATCCATCAGTGTACATGAAATCTTAATGGATGTTTCACTTTCATTTTAAGTCCGAGGGCTTCAAATATCTTCCTTTTTCCCTTTCTTTTCTTTTTTTTTTGTGTGTGGCTGTGGCCTGTGGGTGTGAATAGAATGGGATGATATGCACATATATCATATTTACATTGTTTAAGTGAATGCTTCATGTATGTATGGTGTTTTACATTGAGTTCTTGGGTTACATGAAAAGATAGTGAGAATAAGTTGTGTTATAAGAAAACAACGTCATTGTCAAGCTCATCCTCATCTTGATGTTAACATCATCGTTGGACTTTATATAGCAATGTAGATCATGTGGGGTTTATTAATGAAAAATGTCAAATTTGAAGATCATTTAGGGACGGAGAGAGTATTTTTTTTTATTCTTAGCATTATTATGCTCCCGTCGAATCTCGACGGGTTACTCACTAGTACCTTTTTAAATACAATATCAATTTCAAGTTAACTAACAATGAGTAAATTAATTCATTCATAAAACTTTTAAAAAAATGATAACTACTTTATTTTGTTTTAAAATTTATGTATTTGATTTTTTTTACTTTATCACTTTGAAAATAACTTTTAAAAATATTTATTTACTATATTATTAATTATTTTTATTTTCAGTCCTATTAAGTTTCGAATTTTCATTAAACCCCTTAAAAGAAACATCAACTTCAAAGTTACCCAATCCGTCAGTCACTTGCACGGCACATGCCTTTTAACTGACTTTTTAACGAATTCCGTAAAAAAGACCTTAACTGGCGAAAATGAATCACCCCAGGGTCCGATCTGACGAAAAAACACATGCAAGGCTCGATTGGAAATGTGGTATCATACTTCAGGGTCTAAATTGTCATTAACCCTTCCAAGAAAAAAGAAAGAAGAAAGAAGAAAAAAAAAGGATCTTTTGATTGTGAAAACAACAAACAAAAACAGGGGTTGTATAGCAGGCAGGGCCCATCCAGAAACGTGTCAAGCAGCAGCCCAAAAAGTCAGTCTTGCCCTCTACCCAGGCGGAGATTCTTCTCCCTCCTTCCACCGATCACCTCCCTTTCTCTCTTAATCTCACCCAAAATCTCTCTCTCTCTCTCTCTCGCTCTCTCTCTCTATATATACATATATACATGCATAATACTCTACAAGTAGTAGTACTAAATTAACAGCTTCAGAAAAAAAAAAACACAGAGATTTAGGGTTTTTGTTTTTTAATAGTTTCAGAGCATTTTCAGCAGCACAGTATAGTAATTCCAATTGAATTGAATGAGTTATACTGTCACTATCAGAAGCGTATAGTACTAATAGTTATATAGATATAGATACACGCATGTGTATCTATATATAGTAGTACGCCGCCGACTCCGACGACCATGCCGCCGTCACTCCGGCGCCGCAAGGGCAATGACAAACAAAACCCTCCCGATTCCGAACCTCAATTCGACAACGACGAGCCGAAGATAGATAAAGACGAACCACCCAAGGAAGAGAGAGAGAATTTCAACAGCAGTAATAGCAATAATAGGAAGGTTAAGAAGTGGTCTTGTGTTGATAGTTGTTGCTGGTTAATTGGGTTTATCTGTTCGATTTGGTGGTTTTTGCTATTTTTGTACAATACATTGCCGGCGTCGTTCCCGCAGTACGTGACGGAGGCGATAACCGGTCCGATGCCGGATCCGCCGGGTGCGAAATTGTATAAGGAAGGGCTTCGAGCGAAGCATCCGGTGGTTTTTGTGCCCGGAATTGTCACCGGTGGGTTGGAGCTGTGGGAAGGACATCAGTGTGCTGAAGGATTGTTCCGGAAGCGCCTCTGGGGAGGTACGTTTGGTGAAGTTTACAAAAGGTAACTGAAAACTTTTTCGTTTGAATTGTTGTTAGAAATACTGGAATTCTTATTTAATTGCTGCATTTTTCTTTTAATTTTGAGCTTTAATTTTTATGATTGCGAAGTTTAATTTTGATGAGGATTAGAGAGAGAAAGATAGTTAGGAATCATTTTATGGGGTTTAAGAACTGGGAAGGAGTGACATGTAAGATCCATTAATAGAAAGTATTTTAAATCGGGACCTGACTAGTGTGAATGCATTCTCATTTCATTAATGGATGTCACAGTTGAAAATCTCTCTCTTACTAGCAAGTAGCTTGGTGAATTTTTGGAGTGTTGCCTGTTGGAATTCGTTACAGTGTGTAAAATTGGTTTCTTTTTGACATTTCCAAAAAATAGTAAAAATCGATATTGACGTGATAATTTATTTAGAGTAGGGATTCTTGTGGTGTTTGTTTTGCTTGAAGTTAACTTTTTAAGAAGGGAAATAATAAAGTTACAAAATGTGGCTTACAAAATGAGGTGTCATAATTGTATTGGTGTTTTTAATTAGAGTGTGCCGGGTCCACTATCGATGTAGCCAATAAACTATCGCCACCACATCTTGTATCCTTCATTTTGTAACCTTCTTTTGTAAGCCTAGCATTGCCCTTTTAAGAATATACTTGTGGGAGCTAATGGGGTAATCTGCAAAAAATGGTCACCTTGGGAAGTCCACCAAATTTATTATGAGGTGGTGATAGATCATATGCCTACTAGATTGTTGAGTAGATTCAAGAATCCAGTTAACCAAGTAGCCGCTTATACATGATAGAGTGATTGGTCATAGTAATGTGTGGATAGCAGGAAAGAGCTGAGGATGCTGGAATATTTGTAGTTGGTACTTGGTTTCAAGCATATACATATTGTGGATGTTTGGTGCATTTCCATTCTGTTGTAGTTTCCACATGGGTAAAAAGAGAACCCTGAAGGCTTTTTTTTTTTTTTTTTTTTTTTTTTTGCAATGGGCCTTATATTTTAGATTGTTGATGTAGCCTTGGCAGATTTGTTTACACCTTATAAAGAGGGTGTCTTGGTATTGATAGGCTTGAGAATATGAAATTTTGTTTTTATACAGAGCAGCAGGTCTTGTGGTGCCACAGCTACAAAATTGATGATGAGTGTTATGATTGTTGCCACAGTTTATGAAGCGAGAAAGTTGACAATGACAGAAACAATGTCGTGGCCAGGCAATAGCATATCCTCTTTTTGATAGAATTATTTGGGCATGTGTTGCATAGCTTAAGATACCGAAACTTTTGTCATCATCATCAACTTCAACAATTTCGTTCACTTGGCTGAGCCACTAGTCGCATTTCAGTTTTTATGAGGCAGCACACTCTTGATTTTAGCTTGATACCTCAAAGGGTGATTTTTCATTGGTATGTCATATGTGGAGAGTTCACTGCTGCAACAGCATGAGAGGATGTTAGGTATCCACATTTTTGGGCTCATGGCATGGTCATGTATGCAATAAGTGGACCCCTCAAGATGTTCTTTGATCTTTTATGAGTGTGCACGGACTATAAAGTAATTTTGAGATGAGCTGTTCATTAACGTCAGTGGTTGCATTTTTGCGGTAACAGCATCGACTCATCATATGCAAAAATTTTGGTGGTTTCGCTACTACGTTATAAGGCATGGAAAGAAATGAGGAAGATAAACTTTGTCCATTTGTTAGCTTTGTAGGATAAGCTCCTTTCCACAGTATTGCTGGACTCGTGTGTTGGGGGCCATCTTGAGAGCTTAAATGTTATGTCGTATGTATTGTGGTTTACTGCTTTCCCTTAGAATGAATCCAAGGAGTCCTTGAACAAAATGAAAACTAGCATTTCGGCTATTTCTGAAGAAATTAACATAGTAGGATAAGCTCCTTTTCACGGTATTACTGGACCTGTTTGCTGGGGGCCTTCCTGAGAAGCCCAAGTGTTATGTCATATCTATTGCAGTTTAGTGCCTTTCCTTAAAATGAATCCAAGTAGTCCTTGAAATGAAAACTAGCATTTTGGCTATTCTAAAGAGATGAACTTTATAGCATTGCTGAACTATCAATTGCCCAGTGATTTGTAATTTATGACTATGTGCTTACTTCTATATTATTTGCATCTATCCTGATCTGGGCATGGCTCTATGCTTTTGCACAGTTAGATTGTGTAATGGTGGATACAGAATTGCTTATTTATCATTGGGAACTGGTAAACTGTGACGAGAGGCGAGGAATGGTTATATGGTATAGTCTCTGTTACCCGGACTCTTCAAATATGTTGAAGTACCGGTGTCCGATACGTATCATATCCGACACGACACCCGGACACCTGCTTTTTCATTCGGATATGACAAGAAAAAATTGAAAGGAAAAAAAGGAGTGAGCTGACTTCATTTATAACGATTTTACAAATTTTAATGTTGTTTTACTTAATTATACAATATATCTTAGTAAAAAAGGAGTGAGTTGACTTCATTTATAAGTAAAGTATAAATAGTCTATTTATACTATTTTGATTTGTCCTGAAATAATGCTCGTATCCCGTACCCATGTCCAAATTTAGGACGGTGTCCCAGTGTCCAAAATTATTAAGAAAATTGTATCCGACACTAGGATCCGTATCCGTGTCGGATCCCGGATACCGTGTCCAGGTAACATAGGGTATAGTAGAAAGTAGCAATGTTCATTTTAATAGTTTATGTGAGGACAGTTTATTTACTTGTGCCTGTTGTATTGTTTTGTTTTTGTTGGTGTATTTGTTCTATTGAAAAAAAAATGCATCTGTGTAACCCTTTACAAAACCTGATATTGGGATGGTGTTGCAATGTAATGAAGTGGTAAGTACTTACTGAATTTTAGGCATCAGCTTAGGTGGAGAAGGTAGGTGTTTGATGCAATTCGTTCGCTTGTCAATGAAGTGAGTGTCAGTGCTTCTATATGTTTATCGATGTAAAAGCTTAGAGCCATAAATATCTTGCAATTCCCAACTTGGTCCATGTTGGCTTATACAACTATTTGTGTACTGTTGGATTATACTATTATGAACATTAAACAGGGTGCTGTTCTTTTGGGTTCTGCATAAAGATTGTAACTTATGAAGGTGAAATTGCTGCTTAATTCTGTCCTTCAAAGAATTTGGTTTTCCGTATGATTATGTCCGTTAGTTTACTCTTGTGCCATTCTCTACTTGCTTTACCAAATCACTCAGATGCTACTATGGATCCTTGTTGACAGTTCCATAGTTTATAGAAGCTTGCTTTTACATCTCTGAAAATTTCCGATTATGCTTCATGTGATTAATCATTGGATTTGTTATTTCGTGCAGACCTTTATGTTGGGTTGATCACATGTCATTGGATAATGAAACCGGGTTGGATCCTGCTGGTATAAGGATCAGGCCTGTATCTGGACTCGTGGCAGCTGATTACTTTGCCGTGGGCTATTTTGTTTGGGCCGTTTTGATTGCCAATTTGGCTCGCATTGGCTATGAGGAGAAAAACATGTATATGGCTGCATATGATTGGAGGCTATCGTTTCAGAACACCGAGGTATACTGTAAAACAGATTCCTTTGATATGAACAGCTAATTTCTCGAGTGCGATGAATCTTTTGAATAATTGCTTCTTAAGAATATACAGTATAACATAATATCATTATGAACTTACATGTGATGTGATTGTTTACTCACACTTCCTTGCAAGTAATTATGAAATGGAACATTTTGATATTTTTCTCAAGAAAAGTAGGCATAGTTTCAAACTTCTGCTGATATATTACTTTTACAAGGCGGATTTATTCATTGCCAACTACTTCACCAGGTACGGGATCAAACTCTTAGCAGGATAAAAAGTAATATTGAACTCATGGTAGCTACAAGCGGGAAAAAGGTGGTTGTAATTCCACATTCAATGGGTGTTTTGTACTTCTTGCATTTTATGAAATGGGTTGAGGCCCCAGCTCCAATGGGTGGTGGGGGCGGATCAGACTGGTGTGCTAAACATGTAAAGGCTGTCATGAATATAGGCGGACCATTTTTGGGTGTTCCAAAAGCAGTCACGGGTCTTTTCTCGGCCGAAGCCAGGGATATAGCGGTTGCCAGGTTTTTCTTCTCTCCCAATTTGTTATTTTTATTTCCATCTGTAGATTTAATCAGTATGATAATAGCTTTGATTTCTGGAACAATTTTTCATTGTTGATTGGTACTTCGATCTGAGAATAACTTCAATATATTGATAGAGTGGAGTATAGCAAGAAATCTATCATCAAGAAAATATTGCTTATGGATGTCCTACAGTGAGTCTATGTGATACAGAAAGAAACTTTCTAATGCAGAACTGTATAAGAAGTGCTTGTTTCTTGTTTAATTAAGATATAGAAAAGAAGGGAGAAAAGGCTGAAGAAAATAATTTGTCTGTTCCACTTTTAAACAGCTTGATACTTGATTCTTATCAAGAAGGAAAAATGATCGGCAAAAATAGAATAGAAACGCTGATGCCCCTTTTCTATCAGCTTGTCTTTATCTTATACAGAACGCCCATCAAATGTGAACAAAGATAAATACACATACTCAAACCTTAATAAGTGTGCATTTATAGTTTATTGCATTGTAGTGAAAGAAGTGTATAATGTTATATATATTCTTACTCAATATGCAATGATGTGAAAAATTTGCTATTATTATTGCTTGCAATTCATATTACATGCATCGTTAAGTGGCTTGCATAAGTTTTCTTCTTTACTGAAAATGTTACATTAATTATGCTGTTTGTATAAATTCCCCAGCTCTTAGAAAACTATTTCTTGTGCAGGGCAATGGCACCAGGTGTCTTGGATATGGAGGTATTTAGATTTCA
The DNA here is from genome assembly GCA_026119855.1 of Campanula takesimana. Classification (NCBI taxonomy): domain Eukaryota; kingdom Viridiplantae; phylum Streptophyta; class Magnoliopsida; order Asterales; family Campanulaceae; genus Campanula; species Campanula takesimana. The sequence goes on along the minus strand of JAOWBW010000316.1, from coordinate 1,003,530 downwards.
AACTTTACAACATGTAATGAGGATGACTCGTACTTGGGACTCAACCATGTCGATGATACCCAAGGGTGGGAACACTATCTGGGGTACCCTTGACTGGTCTCCCGATGAAGACCACTTTTGTGTTCCGAAGAAGATCAAGAATAATGATACTCATGGTGGCAATAGTAAAGGGAATTCCGCTAATGCAAAACGTGTAAATTATGGAAGAATCATATCATTTGGGAAGGATGTTGCCAAAGTACATTCGTCGAAAATTCAGAGAGTAGACTTCAGGGTAATCTTTCACAGACTATAGACTGTGTTTGATTAAACTGCCAAATCTCTCTCCCCCCCCCCCCCCTCCTCGCTCGCTCTCATGTCTACCCATACTAGATTGCTGTTACTTTTGTTTTACTTAGGTAGAAGTAACTTTTCATTTGTTTTGGTAACAGTTTGCAGCTGGACCATATTTGACATTTTGGTATTCGCTCTTATGTAGGGTGCTGTTAAGGGACGTAACCTTGCTAACAAAACCTGTCGTGATATATGGACTGAATACCATGATATGGGCATTGGGGGTATCAAAGCTGTTGGCGACTATAAAGTCTACGATGCTGAATCACTTTTGGATCTACTTCATTTTGTTGCTCCAAAGATGATGAAACGTGGTAGCGCTCATTTTTCTTATGGAATTGCTGAAGATTTGGGTGATAAAAAATATGAACACTATAAATATTGGTCGAATCCCTTGGAGACGAAGTGAGCCACTATCTACTCTTCTTTAGTTATAACTTCCGTTCTCTTTTTATGGCATCTCCTACTTTCTTTAGTCTTCCTGATTTACTATTGGTATCGCTTTGTAGGGGATAAAACTCTAAATCGCCAACCCGCGAGCTAGATCAAATCAAGCCATATTGGCTAGTTTGATTCAGTTTTCTAAATAGGCGGTTTAGTTGTGGTTTAATATTTTGGAAACTGGTCGGTTTGTTCAGTTTATTGTTCCTACCACTAAACCATGTCGAACACACCAAACTTACTTTTGTATTTGATACTCCCTCTATCCCGGAATAAATGTCATAGTTGACAAGTCAATGTTTTTAAGCTTTTAGTTGTGTTTCCTTGACTGCCCCAATCTTTTCATATGGGTAGAGTGACACCTCATATGGCATTGCAATGCTTGTGCCTATTAGAATGGGTAGTATAGGAAGATCACCAAACTTCATACCCTATTTTTAGTAATACGACATTTATTTTGGGACAAACGAAAATGAAAAGTAGGACATATATTCTGGGACAGAGGGAGTAATTTATTACCCCCTCTGTCTCAAAATAAGAGTCCCCTTTGACTAGGCACACAAATTTAGGTAAAGCATTTTACTCTCTCATTACAAGAACATGCCTACTGTAGAGGAGTATTTATCAAAGTCAAAAATGTGAACTTTCTGTACTAAAAGATAAAGCCCACTAGAATGAGAGTGTTCACCAAATGATAAAAAGCTAAACTTTCTATGCCTAAAGTGGAAAATATTGCAAGGAATACTTCTTTTGGGATATAACTAAAAGGAACAAGGGACTCTTATTTTGGGGGTATCTGGAATATATTTAATAAGTCTATATTACTTAAATACCTTATCTCCTTTGGATTTATTGAATTATATGTGACTATGAATGTTTAAATCAACTTGTGTGGTTTTATATGAGATATTTTTATTCAAAAATGTTTTAATTGATTATACATGCATATACTTAAAAAGTCAATATCGTTACTCAATAAACAGTGCCCTGAACTTCCAAACCAAAGTTGGCCGATAGCACTTCGTCTGTTTGGTTTGGTTGTTTGAGATTTTGATCGTATGCGATCCTGATTATGATTTTAGCTTAGCTAAACCAAACCCATTCTTCTGATTACTGTCTTGCTCCCCCCAACCCATTTTTTTATGACTTTCTGTTGTTTAGTTTCTCACTCTCACATGCTTTTGTACAGATTACCGAATGCCCCAGAGATGGAGATTTTCTCTATGTATGGAGTTGGTGTACCCACTGAAAGAGCATATGTGTACAAGTTCAGTCCAGCTACTGATTGCTATATTCCTTTTCAAATTGACACCTCAGCTGAGGGTGGAGAAGACGGAACTTGTTTAAAAGGAGGGGTTTATTCTGTCGATGGGGATGAAACCGTGCCTGTTTTAAGTGCTGGTTTTATGTGTGCAAAAGCATGGCGTGGTAAAACCCGATTCAATCCCTCGGGCATCAGTACTTACATAAGAGAGTATAATCATGCCCCTCCAACGACACTTCTGGAGGGTAGGGGAACCCAGAGTGGTGCCCACGTTGATATAATGGGGAATTTCGCATTAATTGAAGATGTTATTAGAGTGGCAGCGGGGGCTACAGGACAAGATTTGGGTGGGGATCGAGTTTACTCTGATATATACAAGTGGTCTGATAAAATCAAGTTGCAACTGTAAATTTCACTTGGTGAGTTGCAAACCTTATTGATATTTTCTTTGAAATGCAGATTCATGCCAACTATTTTTAATGCTTTTGTACCATACAAGTCTATATTAGAATAAAAAGAAGAATTTTGTGGAAGACGTGATCAATTCTTCTTCTTATTTTAATATGGTATCATAAGCTTCTTAATCCCAACCCTCCGCTCAACCAAAAAAATCCGGCCATATTCTCCGCCATTGCCACCCACACTTCCACCCTACCTAACCCCCCCCCCCCCAAAACTCTCCTATCATTTTTGTCAATCGATCTCAATGTAAACCCTCATACCTCTCACTTATATTCCTTGGTCTTCTCAAGTCACTTCCCTTCTTTGTGGGCTTGACTTACTCAAATATTTCAATGGCTCACACCCACACTGACAGAAAAGAAAACCCAAAACCGCGCCCTCCTTACATGGAACCGCCAAAACCGTCTCATACTTGGCTCACTACTTGGCACCGATCTCTGGTGTCCTGATTGCTTCCGCTATTCTATTCTTAAACTTTCTTATCTTTCTTCTTAAAATCCATGTCTCTTCTTCCACTTTAGAAAAACCATTAGATGATACTATAATGTCATCTCTTTTCTTTCTTCTTAAACCCATGGAGCATTCTTAAGAACACCTATACCAATCCCTCCCGTGGTCATATCCTTCAAATAAAAGACCACCTCGACTCTCTCACCAAATCAAACCAATCATCACCGAATGCATGCACTCTATCAAATCCTGCACCGACAAACTAGCCCACATGGGCCAAACTATGGATCTGGAAGATATAATAACCAAAATTCTCAAAGGTCTTGACTATGAAACCCATAAGTCTGGTATCGTTTCAGTTTGTGCCCGAGGCCTACCCATCTCTTTCTTAATTTCTACATCTTTGTCGTACAGATTCATTGACTGTCATCAATCCATTCTATCTTTCTCCTCTTCTCTTTTCTTGGTTCTTATTTCTCTTCTTTTTCTCTATAAAGCCTACTTTCTTCTATACCTAAAAAAATAAAACCATTATAGCTCTTAGAGAAAAAAAGCCTACTGGATATGCCCTCATTCTTGCTCTTACAGAATGCCATTGATTGTTATTGCTTTTGTGCCATTGAAGTCTAGTCAGGAAATGAGATGGTATAGTAGACATTTTTTGAGAAGTAGTTACACAAATACCCGTTCAAGTTCTTGATAGTTGCAAGTACTTGCTTTAATATGGGGCTTAGGAAGTGATGATGAAGATGATTTTGATATCGTAATGGAGTGAGTATGCTCATGGCAGAGAGCATCATCACTTTGAAGGGATTCAAATTCCTTTGCCTTCATTCTAAAAGCTCATTAGTGCACCTTTACTTTTAGCATAATTGACAACAAATGTGGTTGGTTCAATGAACGATGTGTTCATCAAGGTGGGATCTGTCATGGTTGCAGTTATCTCCTGATTTCAAAGACAAGGGTATTGTCTATTTTTATGAAAATCTCTTGGGGTGTTATCCCGTCTTTTACCAACTGCGTAGTACTCCTTCGGTCCCAAAATGAATGTTCAAAAAAAAAAAATTGAAATTTGCTCTTGATAAAGAGCAAAATGGAAATTAGTTTGGACATTCATTTTGGGAAGGAATATATATTTTTCTTAAATCTAATCTCACTATGTCTAAATTATCCTTTTTACCCTTATATTGATAATTGTGTGAGGTCTCAGTGTCTTGTTGGTGTAAGGAGATGAGAGGGTACCGAATACTACTTGGCGCACTAAGCTGTGAATTCCTAGATGGGTACTTTTCGGTGTTCTCAGTTCTATTTCATCTCATTGTAGCTCTTTTTTCTTTTTTGCAGTTGTGGGTGTTGCGAGAACTTTTCCGGAGACATGTAATCTGCATTTGTTTATATGTGAAGATCGGAAAGCAATGGTGTTACAAGCGGATTATACTTGGGGAAATGGTTCGAGATTCCCCTCTCAGCACTTGTGTTTGTAACAATTATCATTACAGGGTAGATAGAAATTAACAATTACACTGTTGAATGTACAAAAGCTCAACCATACTTTGGGTTCTTCATCTTGAAATATCCCAGAAATTTTGGATTTTGTTTAATTATTTATAGCTGTGATTAAAAGAAAAAAAAAATTACAGAAAAAATATGTCTCTGTTCATTCTTCTCTCTTAGTGGAGATTTTTTTTTTTTTTTTTCATTAGAGTTGAGTACATCATTCAGTTTTCATTATATTTTGAATGTTGTTTGTCGTTGCTAATTCTTCCTCTTTTCATTTTTATGTGGCCTGTTATTTCATTTCATGTTTATGAATTTGTTTGTTCATGCACATTAGTCTCCAGGCAATTAAATGTAGTCCAAAATATGTCTACCCCTTTTAAGTATACTCTCAATCCCACTTTGCACTCTCAAGATATGGTCGAAGGTGGTTTTTTTTTTTTTTTTTTCTTCAAGTGTTAAAGTTCTGAAATCTGAATTTACATCTGAATTCATAAGAGGCAGCGTCTAAAAGTTGATTTCTGAATTATTCAAACTGTTTGATTATTCGTCTGAATTCACATCTGGAATTAGGATTACGACATTGAATGAAGTAAAAAAAATGACGTGGATAGTTGTTTATATAGTTATTGGTTGGATATTTTTAGAATTATGATTTTAAGAAAGAGATTATGAAGAAAAAAATCAATTCACAGGCAATTAAGTGACATTTTTACATCTGAGAATTAAGTGGCAATTAAGTGGCATTCAGATCTGAATGGAGAAAAAAAAAACTACCTAAATTTTTATGTCTGAACGATTCAGATTTCAGACCTTATTAAGAGCTTAAATGAAAAACCAAATGAGCCCTAAGTGGAATCATTCCTCTTTACACTCTATCAAATGACTGCTAAGAAAATTAACGTTGGGATTAAGTTTATGTCATAAGGGGGTAGATGTATTTCGATCCGAGTGCCTAAAAAAATTAACTCTTCTACTTCTTTCCCAAGAGGGGTGTCTTAAAGTTTTACAATATGGATTCATTCAGACCGTTTGAATACTTTACTACTCAGTATTATTTATTATTATAAAATGTAACTCATGTTACTATTATATTTTCTCATGCTACCAAATAAAATGTAATCGCTGTTAATAAAATGTTAATAGAAGATGCAACTAATACTCTATCTCAAAAATAAATGTAAGACAAATCAAACAAACTTGAGCTTTTTGTTATACTTCCTAAACTGACTATACATGCTTTAATGTCACTATAACTGTAGCCTAAGATATTTAGTGTCTATAAGCCGCTTTCCTTAAAGGGATTTTTACCAAATAAGGGGGAATGTGGTATTTACCAATAAAAACACAACATTTCATATTCTACCTTAGGGTCCTTAGGTTCAAATTAATTTTACCAATAAATCTCTTGCACCTTTTAAATGGCAAATATACCCCGGCCCAAATAAAATCCTCTCACACCTAACCTTTGACCATTTTGACAACCACCTTTACATTTGACCACCACCGCATGCCGCCGCCGCCGACCACAGCCACCGGCCGCCACCACCACCCACCACCACCGCCACCACCACAGCCGCCGGCCACAACTACCACCCGCCACGGACACCACCACATCTCCTGCCCCCCGCTGCCACTGACCGCCGCCCACCACAGCCGCCGCCACCCGCCACCGGACACCACCACAGCTCATGCCCACCGCCGCCACTGACCGCCGCCCACCACCGGACCTCCAACTATAAATAATTAAAAATATATTGCATCAACCAAGGTTTGGACCCAAGACCACTTGGTCTTATATGAGAGACTACCACTTTGCCAACCATATCCTTGTGACTTTTATGAACTGTTTTAAATTTAACACAACAAAACTACATTTCTCAAAGTTTTTTTTTTTTTTTTTTTTTTGGGTGGGAGCATTCTTAATAAATGAACATTTACTCAATTTTTATAATAATAGAAACAATTAATTTATCATTTGTCTAGAGTACATATGGGAGTACGTTCATTTTTTTAACTTTAAACAACTACGAGATTGAGTTATCAATTGTTTCACACGTGATATTACTTTACATTTATTAATTAAATATTTAGCTTAACAACGAAAATTTATTTGATAATTGTTTAAAAATCATTTGAATTGTGAAAATGAGTGTTAGTTGTGAACAATTGAGAAACGAATGTCCTAGTTATTATATTTAAATTCATGTTTGAACAACTGTGAAATGAATGTCTCAGTTATTAAACTCAAACTCATGTGTAAACAACTGTGAAATGAATGTCTCAGTTAGTAAACTCAAACTCATGTGTGAACAACTGTGAAATGAATGTCTCAATTATTATATTCAAATTCATGTGTGAACAACTGTGAAATACATGCCTCGGTTATTAAACTCAAACTCATGTGTGAACAACTGTGAAATGAATGTCCCAGTTATTATATTAAAATTTATGAGTGAACAACTGTGAAATGAATGTCTCAGTTATGAAATTCAAACGCATGTGTGAACAACTGTGAAATGAATGTCTCAGTTATTATATTAAAATTCATGTGCGAACAACTGTGAAATACATGCCTCAATTATTTTAATAATTATAAAAATTGAGAGAATAATTTATCAGTTTTTACAGTGAAAAATTAAAAAAATGATACAACCGTGAAATCACACAACTGTGAAATCAATTGAGAAATGAAAAAATAATTTTCTCAAAATTTTACAAGAAAAAAATGAAATTTATATCTAAAATTTGAATTATGTGTTGAGTGTACTTATTTGATTCGTCTTGACGACACGATTAAAATAGTGGTTTCGGATATTTTTTTCGATTTGTAGATTTTGAGATATTGCAATTTAAAATTTTGGGTGAAAAAAAAAAAGAATGAGTAGTTGAGGAAAAAGAATACAGATGTAGCGGATCAATCCCCAAGCTAATGTGGAAGCCAAGGAGAAGAACGTGGAGAAGAGAACGTGTGGGCATAGAGGCATTTTAGTCCAGGAAAAATTCCAGAGACTTTTTGGCGAGTTTCCAAAATGTTTGTCCTTATTGGTAGTTTTTATTTGGCCTAGGGATTTATTGGTCAAAGCCTCATCCTATTTTCAGAAGTTCTAACATTTATTCTAGACGACTTAAAATGGGAAGTTTGGCATTTATTCTGAACATAAGAGTAAAATATAACTCATTTACTTTACAAGTCAAGCTGTTGTACAATGCATGCAATTCGACTCTACATGCCAGATTTGTACGATCCAACATACCCCACTCCCTCCTCCCCCCCTTTGATCAGATTTTTGCAGGTAACACCGCCTTGCACCTCTCACAATGGTGTCATTTTGAAGATAAATGGGCAAATTGTAAATTGGTACCTTGAGTTTGTCTCAAATTTGCAATCCGCAACCTAAGGGTTAAATTGTGCGAATCAGCCACCTAAGTTTGTCAATTTGTTGCAATGTGGTGAATAAACTAACTTTTCGTTATTTTTTTTACAAACCTAAACACATGTGCCTCGCACATGACCTTTAAGAAGGGCAATCTTGTCAGTTCTTAGAGCCTGCCCAAAGCATGTGTTTACTGAGGGGGTCAACTGCAATTTCTTGATAATAAATGGACAAATCATAAAAAATTACCCATCTCATACACTTATTTGTATAATACATGAAATGTGTTCAACATTATTATGCATATACAATAATATTAACTTAAATATAAAGTTGGTTTCAAAGAAAAAAAAACTTTAAATATAAAGTTGAAAAAATACTTTTAAAGTTGAGAAATAAAATATATTTTTAAATGTTAGATATTCAAGCTTGAAGATGATATCTTATTTTCAAATTTAAAAGCAAATAAAATAATTAATTTTTGAAATTTCAGAATTTGAAAATAAAAGAATGCTTAGCACCACCACCATCTTTCTCCATTCCCAACCCCAACAACGCCATTCACTCCCCTTCACCTTCCATCTTTCTCCATTCCCAACCCTAACAACGCCAAAAAGTGATTTGACTTCAAAACTAGATTTGGAAAGAAAGAGAGAGAGTCGGATTGAAGATTTCAAAATCAAATCCGACAGATTTGAAGCATACTACTGCCATGGCAAGGACGGTTGCGCTGACGGAGAAGAAAGGGAACGAGACCGTGCGGAGAAGTAAAGGTTGAGGTGGAGCTACACATGGAGGGTGGGTGGGGGTGGCGTGTGACGTGGGACGACGTGGCTTGGAGAGAAGGGGATAGGATGAGGCAAACCTACTTAAACACAAATCTCGTCGGGGTAGGTTATAAGGTAAGGATAGTCGGTGAAAGGGACCACCGGTCGGCCGGAGAAAATGGTGAGGCCAATGGAAACGGGGAAGGTGGCTTCTGGGTTTTTGAGTTTGTTTTTTCTTTACCTTTTTTTTTGTGGGTTTTTGACTTTTTCTTTTCTTCTTTTTTCTTTTTTTGGTCAAGGCTAACAAGGGAGACCATCACATGGTCTTTTTATTTGTTTGCCTTTTTTTTATTTGGTTCAGGATTGACAAGATTACCCTTCTTAAAGGTCATGTGCGAGGCACATGTGTTTAGGTCAGTTAAAAACTAACGAAAAGTTAGTTTATTCACCACATTGCAACAAATTGACAAACTTAGGTGGCTGATTGGCACAATTTAACTCTTAGGTTGGGGATTGCAAATATGAGACAAACTCAGATTACCAATTTGCAATTTGCGCGAAGATAAATACACAACCTGAGGATTCCCAAATGACAAATGTCAAGCAACTTCATCTAGAAAGCAACACCAACACATTAGGTAATCCAAGTTTTTTTTTTTTTTTTTACAAATTAAACCACAATCGGCTCTCCAAAAGCTGCCGTTTAAAAAAAAATACAATCCCTATTAACTGTCAAAGAAACACAGACAAATAACCAAGCCAAGAGGCTTCAACGAAGGTTACTCTTTAATCTAACTAGCAAACCATTTCAACTGTTAACACTTCACAACATGAATCAGTATACAAACGTTTCCTGGATCAAAAATCTCTCTCGCCAATTCTTTATTGGGGGAAGGGAGCAATTTGGAGCCTTTTAGTAATGGATTACCTTGTTTTAGAACAAATAGAGTCAGATGTAATATGATATTCTGCACTATGTCAGTTATACAGTATTCCGAGGATATGGTGGAATAATTCATGAACCAGAAAATGCCCCTGAACTTGGAAGAATGAGGATGGCTTTCTCAGGAAATCACAAAGAGCTTCCCCCCACTGCAATGTCAAAAACGTACAATAGGGTTTGAAACGTATGATGTGTGACGAAATATAGCTCTACAATCTGAATCTGAATATGTGCTCATCACCGCCTCTCAGAATCTGAAAGCACTTCTAAGTATGCACAATAGATGAAATGATTAGGAGGAGAATAGAACTATAGAAAGCTGTCTAACATCAACAGAAGTAATTATGTAGCTTACTATTGGTAATTACAAAACCTAGAGAATATTACAAAGGCCAAAATACGTTTATCTACCCAAAGTATACACGCAATCCAACTTTGCACCCCAAACCGAATTTCGCCCCAAAATAACACTTTAATTAACCTTACATCACACTTTACACCCCAGCACCTAACGAAGTTAGAAATTTAACGAAAATTGGTCATGTGCATGTCATGTGATGGCTATTTTGGTCATTCTCATTTTAACTTTTAATTAACCTTTAGTTTTTATTCTCTTCAATATTATATAATAAATATATGTATTATTAATATGAAAAGTAAAATAGTAAATGATGCTGCACGAAACGTGTTGGATCAGCCCTCCGTCTAGTGGTTCGGATAATCCCAGCAAAGAATATCTTCGTGTCCGGAATCTGCACACAATGAACAAAACGTGAACTAGTCTGGGCTTCACCGGCGAAGGCCCTCCGGCGTGAGAGTAAGAATTCGGGTGATCTGTGAATAGAGAAATCAATGGACTAGTTAGGGCCAAAGAGTTCGTTACCCGTTCCTATGTAGAGGACCTGTTTTTATAGGTGTGGATGTATGAGTTCTGACTTGTTAGGAAAGCCAGGAAGCCCGTGGTGATGTAGGACTCATATTCCTTGGAGATAGACTCCTGATAAGGATGGATTAAGCCCTGTTATCTGATAGGAGAGTTATCCTTGTTTGGATAAGGACTCTTAATTTTAGATTTGTAGTATAACTCTATAAGTGGATTCCCGATAGAAGTAGGAGGCATATGGTGTAAGTCGTCCCGTCATCTGTCTCGGCTTTGTCACGGAAGCCGGCTAGGGATCGGGCCTATTGGAACTCGGCCTAGGCAAGGTCTGCCTGCTGGATGTCGGCCTCCGGGAAGGTGGGCTTCGTTAATGGGCCTCAGGGGTGTGAGCCCAGAATGTATGAGTCCCATTTAACCAAGTCGGTTTATGTCGTTCAGTGGCCCCCGAGTTTCTATCTCGGCATGCCGAGTAGGAACTGTTTCTGTACTTGATTCTGAAGCTTCATTTATCATGATTTGACAGTCAACCACCAAAATCCCGAAGGGTTTAGATTTCCTGATGTCATGCTGATTCGCCCTCAGGTGAAATCATTGTTTTTCTTGGAAAGGGAAAGCTTCATTAATTGCTCCATCATAATGAGTATAAATATTTCACCCTTCCAACTTCCCGGGCTATTTAAGCGTTCGCCTTTTGACATTCACTTTTGACATTCACTGCCCGAGAAACTCTTATTTCTCTTTCAAGAACCTTCGGAATGGCTCCAAAAAGAACATACGATGATGCTTTCCCGGAGGAAGTTGATTCATCCTCAGAAAACCAAGCTGGGAGTCCCAATTCTTCAAGCAGCGATGATCTTGTGCTTTCTTCCTACCATTCTTCCTTTCCGGCAGAAGACTCGCCGTCCGATAGCAACGGCGAATTTCAAGAACCAAACCCTGTTGATGAATCTTCCGATGATGACTCTGTTGCAGAAGAGTCAACGGATGATGGTGAAGATGATGACGGAGACGAGGAAAGCGAAGATGATCCAGAGCCCATCATTATTGATGAATATGGGTACGACGGAGACTCGGAGTGGGAAGAAGATGACGATGACCAAGATCAAGATAGTTATCTTTCTTGATCTTTTAATCAATGTTCCCAACTAGTTTTCTTTATGATTTTGCTCAGGTCAAGCCCCCGGCCAGTTGTGGGGGTTCATTATTATATAATAAAACTCTTGGCCTATCAATGTCTTGTTAAAGATTTAACTTTTCCCATTCTGAACATGGTCATTCAACTACGTTTCACAAAGTAGATTCTGTTAATCTCGTCATAAATACTCTTGATGTCGCTATCGCCTCCTGATCTCGGCATTTGATGATGGAGATGCGTATTTGCAATGCTCTTGAAGTTGCCGGGATGATGACCTTGAGTTGATTTTCAAATATCGAGATGACTCGTTCTCGGCTTAATTTATGCTTGTTTACTGTCTCGACCTCGTCCTGTTACTCGTATTTAGGTTTATTATGCCGGCTAGGATACTTTTAGGGATATCGGCCTCGTCCTGACACGTGTCGGTCCGGTATTGGCAGTCTTCAAACGGCGGTCGGGTCACCTCAATCGTTTCTTCTCCTCATTTTGTACGGTGCACGTGCTTGATTGATGGGACATTCATCTTGAAAAACGTGGCCCATTAAATGCGTTTGATGATGATTTCGTGGGTGTACGTGCAACCCGTGGGTCATGGGTCAGATCCGGGTCAAACCGACCCGTAATTTTTTGACCCGCCCTACTTATATGCTCAAAATCCCTCAAATCTTTTCATTTTCGAATTCTTGCTCAAGGGAATAGTGTGTTTACCGCCGTCGAGTTTCCAGAGACCTTGATTTTTGTTGCCAATCCCGCCGTTTGATTTCAATCATTTTCCTCCGTCCTGTCGGCCGATCTTTTTTCTCCGATTGCAAACTCGACGAAGGTACTGTTCCGTCCTCTTTTTCCTTCTACGATTTTTTGCCATTTGTTAGGGTTTTGGAATTGCAAAGCTTCAATCTTTACTCCCTTCTGCATTTCTACTAGTAGATCTAACTTTAGAACAGTTTCTCCTTCTTGTTATGTCTGATATTCCCCATTTTGACCCCGACATCATGTATGGCTTCTATGAGCGGAACAATAGGGTATATAGGCTGTCAGAGGGGAAATGGAAAATGTTGTCCTTAATGGCCATTAGTGATCTGTTGTTCCTGAACAAAACTCCTAGAGACGACGTTAGGTATCCCTCGGGCCTTTTTTCCCCTAGAACCCTTGATGATAGCGTAGATGGCGTAATTCTTCTCAACACTTTCGACACCATTATTCGGCACATTTTTCTTCATTATGTTAAAGACAAGTCGGCTTTCCGATCTCTTTTTGAGGGTCCTTCCTCGGCCCCAGAAGCTGAATCGGGGGGGAAGGTCACCTCGTCCTCGGCACGGGATGATTCTAACCCCTTGATTGATGCAGGTATGGCCGAGGAAGGTGTTTCCGGGAGGATTGTAGATAGATTTGAAGAGGAGGTCGCGGTCGCGCGGGGAGGCCGAGATGGGGCAGGTCCTTCTGGCTCGACTCGCCGAAGACATCCTTCCGGTGGTGAAGCCATGATTAAGGATCTCTACGATAATTATGGTGTGGATCGTCGGGAGTTCAAACTTTCCCATAGTAGGGCCCGTCCGTTTGCCAACGAGAGAGAGGCCGAACGTTTCTACTACAACGACGCCTTCCTTCCCTTTTTCTACAAACAGTTTCAACTCGGTCTTCGCCTTCCCCTGGATCCTTTCATTAACGAGTACATGGAAGAGTGGAATATTGTGCCGGCTCACCTGGGTGCTAATGCCGTGAGGTATCTTACCGGCTTTATCATTCTCTGTCGTAGCCTTGGTTTTGAGCCTTGTGTGTCGGCTTTTTACCATTTCTTCAAGTCGTCTAATAATTCTTCTTCCAGAACCATTACTATCAAATCTGACCCCCACAAGCCTAAACTTATGATTCCCATATCCAATGTTGTGAATAAAGTAACCGGCTGGAATAACAACGTTATCAAGGTTGAGAGCCGACTCGGATGGGAGTTCCTGGGCCCTGATAAAGGCCCGGCGAGGCCTGAAGCCGTACATCGGCCATCCTGGAGTGCCAGCTTGATAAGGAGGTTAGAAGAGTTTGCCGCCTCAGCTACCTTTGATTAGGGTAGGACCGAGTTAGATTTCAAATATCATGTTCAAGCCGGTTTGATGAGGGGCCCGATTGGCGGTATTGTGCCGAGAGTTGTGGTGGAGAGAGGAAGCCGATTTCCGGGCTGGGTGGTACATCCCGATTTTGTTTTTCACTCGGAGTGTGACGTTTGTAAAGCCGAGAATGACAAGTGTCTCCTGGCGCGAGATATAATAGGATGTAATGCTTTTCCTTTGATACTTTTCTTACCCCTTTCCTGTTTTGCTTTATTATCGTCCTTAACCGCCTCCTTAACTTGTGCAGATCTTTCGATGGAAGACCTCCAGATCATTGACATCGAGGAGCTTGACCCCGCCATGGCGGCGAGAAGGAAGAGGCAGCTGTCCCGCACCCGGGGCATTGAAAAACGTCATGCTGATATGGAGGCCCGACAAGAGGCGTTGCAGGCCCAAGGTGCTGCCCTCATTCCTACTGGTCCTTCTGTCGTCCAGGTTGAGGCGGGTGGAGGAGACGATATCGAGATTGTGGAAAGGGAGGTTGAGGTGGAAGTTAACCCTGCACCGGAACAGGGTCTAGGCCAGCACGATGAGATCGAGGTCGAAGTGGACCAAGTGGGCCGCCGAGGGAAGAGGCTGTTGGAAGAGTTTGGGGATGCTTCTGAGCCTCCTTCCAAGAGGACTCCTTCAACTCGTGGCTCGGCCTCGGCCTCGGCTCCTACTGAAGCCGAGATTAACGAACTGGTCAACGCTCTTGGAAATGTGATGATCATCCCTGATCTCGACGACTCTGTCCGTTCTGGCCCCGCCCTTAGGCTTGGTGCGGCTGTTATCAAGAGGGCCATGAATCAGAGAACTGCTCAAAGGTTGGTAGACACTAGGCCGACCTCCACTCAGCTTCGGAACCGGAAAGGTTTACTCATCAGTGAGGTATTTTCGCGCTTCCTTAGTTTCTCTGACTTTTTACTTTTGACTCTAATACTTTGTCATACTGTTCTCCCCTTTGCAGCTGGCTTCCATTGCCCAACATGAGTATGCCTTGATGCAGCTTGCTGTGAGTAACGCCAAGAAGTTTGAGGACGAGGTTGGGCCTTTGCGTGCTTCTAATGCCGAGTTTAAGGAGAGGGTAGAGAAACTTGAGAAGCTATCTTTTGAAGTCGAGTTGAAGAAGGCAGCTGATAAGTCGGCGGAAGCGGTTGAAGCTGTTAAAAGGGCCGAGACAATTGTCAGGACGGCCAGAGAAGAAGCCGATATTGCTAAAGCCGACTTGGAGAAAGAGCGCCAACGAGCCGAGAGTCTAATGCTTGAGAAGGTCGCTGTTGAGGAGAGGCTTGACCAGATGGAGGAGAGCATCCCAAGTCGAGAGATGAGGGCTGTCGAAGCCTTCAAGAAGGGGCCGGAGATGAGGGCAGCTGTTCAGGACGAGGTAGGGAGCACTTACAATGATGCATGGTTCAACCTATCTCGGCTTCTCTGGATCGACCCTGAAGTTAACATAACTCTCGACAAGCTTGCCCGGCTCTATAATCAGGATGCTTATGGGGTTGAAGCTCGTGCTGCTCATTCCCAGATCCATTATTCTGACAAGGGTTTGAGAGTGATCAGGAGCCGAGACCACCAGGCTGGAAATCCTCAATGGGTCCCTCCTCCGGTTGAAGCAGGGAATCTAGACGACTTGATTGTGCAGGTGGAGGGAGAAGCAGGAGATGGCTTTGATTAGTTTGGGTACGGGGGCCTGTTTGGATTGAACAATTTTTCTTTTGTAATGATTTAAGTATTTATATGGCTCGGCCCAGAGTACTTGGGGGAGCAAACACCTGATATTTTTGTTTGTTTTGAGTATTTGTACGACTCGGCCCAGAGTGCCTGGGGGAGTCTAAACACTTATTTTCTGTTTATCTTGAATGTGTATGCCTAGGCCCCATAGTTATCTGGGAGGCGTGAACACTTGTCAAGTATTGTCTCGTCACTTGTTAATGTTGTTCTATCTCGGCTTGAGACGTCTTAACTTTGTTTGAAGTGAGGAGACGTTGCTTAGCCTGGTTGAGGCCCTTTGTAGGCTGTGGTCGTTCACCACTATGGCCGAGACGAGTGTTTGTGAACTCGGTTTTGCTAGGACTAACTCGTTGCTAGTCTCAAATTGTTATGGGGACTAGATGTAATAATCTTAACCCAAATTTGAGAGCACTAGCCGTTAGAGCTAGGTTTTGATTATAGCCGTGTTAAGCTATGTTAGAAGGCCGTGGTCGTTCACCATCGGGACGAGCATTTAGGAGCTCGGTTTGATAAGGACTAACTCCTGGCTAGTCTCAAATTGTCATGGGGACCAGATGTAATAATCTTAACCCAAGTTTGAGAGCACTAGCCGTTAGAGCTAGGTTTCGATTACCTCGACATGGCTAAGTGATGCCGGGATTGTGCTTTTAAAAAATTTTGTAAAAGGAAATTTTATTAATAGGAGAATCAAACTAGACATATCTAAGCTAGACAAATAAAAAGTAGGTAGAATACCGAGGTACTAATGATAGTATTTCCTCAAATGCTCCGAGTGCCAGGGATGTTTCAACTCTTTTCCTTCCGGAGTTTTGAGCATGTAGGTCCCCTCTCGGATGATATGAGTGACAATGTAGGGGCCTTCCCAATTGGGGGAGAGTTTGTTTTGCTGGGCTTTCAAGTGTGTCGACTCGATCTTTCTGAGTACCCAGTCGCCGACTTCAAAAACTCTCTTCTTTACTTTGCTGTCATGGTAGGCTTTAGTCCTTTGCTTGTAATTAATCATTCTTAACTGAGCCGTCAGCCTTTTTGCCTCAACCAGGTCTAAATCGAGGAGTCGGTTGTATTCATTGGCCACTTCGTCATAATTGGATACCCTGAAGGTCGGCAAGGCCATCTCGGCTGGTGCCATAGCCTCTGATCCGTAAGTTAATGCAAAGGGAGTCTCCCCAGTCGGCCCCCGAGTGGTTGTACGAACTGCCCATAAAGCAAGGGGGAGGTCGTCCAGCCACTTTCCTTGACTTCCTTCTAGGCTCTTTGTTAGGGCTTTCAATATCAATTTGTTTGCTGCTTCGGCTTGACCGTTACCTTGAGGGTGACTGACGGATGATTTCTTGTGCTTAACTCCAAGCCTGCCCAACTCCTCGGTGAAGGCGTCCGAGAATTGGAGTCCATTGTCGGTCACGATAGTATGAGGTACACCGAACCGACACCAGATATAGTCATGGATGAAATTGATGGCGTTCTCCTCTGTGATTTTGGCCAAAGGCTTAGCTTCCACCCACTTCGTGAAATAGTCAACTGCTACAATAACAAATTTGTTGCTTCCTTTGGCTAAAGGGAAAGGCCCAATGATGTCGACTCCCCACATATCAAATGGCCATGTCGGTATGACGAGGGTTTGCTCCACTGGCGGTACTTTGGGCAGGTCTGAGAAACGCTGGCATTTGTCACACTTCTTCACATAAGCTTGGGCTTCTTCCCTTAAGTTCGGCCAGTAATAACCGAGTGTGATCACTTTATCAGCAAGGGTTCTGGCCCCCGGGTGTCCTCCACAGATTCCCTCATGTATCTCGGCCAACAGCTTCTTGGTGTCTTTAGGGGAGACACATCTCAGGAGAGGTCTGGAGAATGATCTGCGGTACAGAATGTCGTTCCAGACTACGTATCGAGCCGACTTCCTCTTTATCGTCTTGGCCGCTATCTCGTCCTCCGGTAACTTGCCTTCCTTAATGTAGTCCTTGTAGTCTTCGATCCAAGTTTTTTCTTCATTATCCAGAATAAGGATCTCAAGTCTCTCGAAGGTAGGTTGGTCGGCATAGATGATTAGTGGGTTGGTCCCTTCTGACGTGGCCATTTTTGACAACAGATCGGCCTCCTGGTTGTGTTCTCGTCCTACTTGCCTGATTTCCCAAAACTCCAAGTTTTTTGTCATGCTTAAAACGAGATCTCGGTACTTAGTCAGCATGTGGTTCTCGGTGTTATATTCTCCTTTCACTTGGTTCACCACGAGTTGAGAATCACTGTAAGCTACCAGTTTGTTGGCACTAAAGAACTTCGCCCTTTCTATTCCCAAGATCAAGGCCTCGTACTCGGCCTGATTGTTAGAAGCTGGGAATTTAAATCTGATGAAATCTCGGGCTACATGCTCGCCGCCTGGACTGGTTAGGTACACTCCTGCCCCACTTCTATCTCTGGTTGTCGACCCGTCTGTATATAGGATCCAGCAATCTTGTGGGAGCGCTTCTAGAGGCTCTCTGTCCATGGGAATTTTCCTCTTCCGCGTGGTCGGCGTATATTCGCTTGAGAACCGGTCTCGACCAGAAAGTCTACCAGGGGCTGCGCCATCAATGTCTTCCTCGGTTTAAAAGTTATGTCGAACTCGGTCAATTCTATAGACCAGTTGAGTAGTCTGCCGGAACTGTCCATCTTGTGAAGTATCTTTCTTAGCGGGGAATCGGTGTAGACCGTGATGGGGTGAGCGGAGAAATATGCGCGCAATTTTCTAGCGGCGATGACCAAGGCGTATGCTATCTTCTCGGCATTAAAATATCTACTCTCTGTTTCTGACAATGCTTTGCTGACATAGTAAACCGGCTTCTGGATCCCGTTGTCTTCGCGCACTAATACGGCTGCCACGGCTCTGTCTGTTGCAGCCAGGAATACCGAGAGTGTTTCTCCCATGATCGGACTACTGAGTAAAGGGGGTGAGCCTAGGTACTCTTTCAATTGCTTGAACGATTCCGGGCACTCCTTGGTCCAGACGAAGTCTTTAGTTCCTTTTAGAGCCTTGAAGAAAGGGAGTGATTTCTCTGCCGATTTGGAGACGAATCTTCCTAGGGCGGCTACTCTTCCGTTCAATCTTTGAACCTCCTTTATGCATGTCGGCTCTTTCATGTTGACCAAGGCTTGGATCTTCTCCGGGTTCGCCTCAATGCCGCGCTGGGATACCATGAAACCGAGGAACTTGCCTGCTGTGACCCCGAACACGCATTTACTAGGGTTGAGCTTCATATCGTTCTCCTTTAGATTCCTTATGGTCTCCGTTAGATCCGGGACATGACTTCCTGACTTAGTTTTTATTACCATGTCGTCAATGTAAGCCTCCATGTTTCTGCCGATCTGGGATTTGAACACCTTGTTCACCATCCTTTGATAAGTTGCACCGGCGTTCTTGAGGCCGAAAGGCATCATCACATAACAGTAATTCCCTCCCGCTGTTTGGAAGGCGGTTTTCTCTATGTCTTCCTCGGCCATCTTGACTTGGTGGTAACCGGAATAAGCATCCAGAAAACTCAGAGTTTGATGTCCGGCAATGGAGTCCACCAACTTGTCGATCCTGGGAAGCGGGTAGCTGTCTTTTGGGCATGCCTTGTTGAGATCCGTGAAGTCAACACACATTCTCCACTTGCCATTCTGCTTCTTCACCATCACGACATTAGCTAACCATTCCGGGTATGTTGTTTCTCGGATGATCCCGGCCCTCAACAGCTTATCCACCTCGGCCTCGATTGCTTTCTCTTTCTCGGTGGAGAAAGCCCTTCTTCCTTGTCTGATTGGTCTAAAAAACTTGTCGACCTCTAGCTTATGAAGAGCCACGGCTTCTTTAACTCCAACCATGTCTTCTACCCTCCATGCAAATACATCCAAGTTGCTTTTGAGCAGAGTGATGAGTTCCTCTCTCTCTTCTTGGGGAAGTTGTCTCCCAATCTTTATTTTCTGCTCGGGGTAGTCAAGGTTAATGATGACCTCGTCCAACTGATCGACCGGTCTCAGCTCGGGTCCTTCCCTGAATTCCAAAGTTTCCACAGTGATTTGCTTGATCCTCTTTTCTTTGCTATCCGGGTTCTTTCTTTCGCCTTCCAAGCTCAGGTTTCCCATATCTGGGAGCTTGTCCATCTCGACCTCTATGGTTGCGGGCTCTGTGGCCTTTGAGTTCTGGACGAGAGTAAGGGCTGAGGAACTTGGCTCGTCTTGATCTATGTTCATGGATATAGATCCAAAGCCATCCAATCCATAAGTGACGCCTTCCTCAGTCGTCTTGCCATCAAGTGACATATGTTCCTCGGACGTTTCCACTGTTATCACACCTATCTTGGGGGCTGATGTTGTCACCGTGTTCGACTTGGACATGACGATGTTCCTTTCCGGCGTGTCTATCTCCATACGAGCTTTGGTTTTTCTGGACCTCATGACATGTTCAAAGAAGTGTTTTGGGTTTCCAAGGACACATCCTATTCCTTCTGGAGTTGGGAATTTCACCCTTTGGTGGGGCAGAGAGGCAACCATTCCCAATTTTCCTTGACTAGGTGAGCCGAGGATGGCATGATAATCACTAGCCAGGTCCATAACAATGAAAGTGATCGTGGCCGACGTCTTGTAAGGGTAGTCGCCGACTTCCAATAGTAGGTCCACCGTTCCTTTAGCCTCGGCTTTATGATTAGTGAAACCCTCTAATCTCCCATTGTAGGGGACTAACATGGTATCCGGCAGCTCCATCTCTTTGAAGGTCTTGTAGTATAGCACATCTTTGGCGGCCCCCGAGTCTATAAGTAGTCTTTCTGACTCACAATTATCAATCCGTCCGGTGATGACCAAAGGCTGTTCTCTCATGGCCCTGTTTCCGGCCAACTCGTTTGGGGAGAAACTGATCACCTCCTCCCCCTTATGGATCCACGGGGGAATGTGGTAGACCTTACTAAGCTCATGGATTTGTTCCCTTAGCCGTGTATTTGAAGGAATTTCTTCCCGGATTGCGCCGATTAACTTTGCCCGGGGTGGTCTGTCGTCTCGGCCACCTTCTCTCTCGTCTTCCCTCGGGCGCTTGTTATCCTTTTTGGCTATGAACTCATCCAACTTTCCTTGATCGGCCCATCGCTGCAGTATCTTCTTCAAGGCAAAGCAATTGTCGGTCTCATGCCCATTGTCCCGGTGACAAGCACAGTATTTGCTCGTGTCCCGGGGAAATTTCGGATTGTCTCTTAGAGGCTTTGGGTCCGGTAAGTTGACCAGGGTCATTATCTCGGAAATCGGCTTTGTGAGAGGTGTAAAGACCTCGGTACCTCGGGTTCTATTTTTTCCTCTGTTTCCCCCTCCGTTGGTGCCTTGTGCCGAGTCCGAAGTGGGCCGACTTTCTTTTTCGTGATCTCGATCTCGGTATCCGGACAGCAATTTCTTCTTTTCCTCAGCATTGGCTGTAGCATAAGCCATATGGTATAGCTCAGATTTGGTGAGAGGCTCTCTTACTGACAGTTCGTAGGTGAGGTCCTCTGACCTTTGCGCATTGTAAAAGCACATTATGATTTCCCTGTCAGTAAGTCTTTCTTCTATTGAGTCGGCCAAGTCCCTGAACCTGCTGTAAAAGCTCATGGTCGACTCGCTCTTCCCTTGGACAATGTTCGCCAAGTCCGATAACCTCTTCTTCCTGGCCCCGGCCGTGGCGAAGTATTCTAAGAAACTCGTCTTCAACTTAGAGAAAGAGTCGATGCTCTTTCTTTCCAGGTCCATGAACCAGGATCTGGCTGCCCATGTAATGTACTAGCAAAGGCCTTGCAAAGCACGTCGTCCTTGTTAGATAGGAGAGCCATCATTCCTTCAAAGGATTGAAGGTGATCCATGGCGTCAGTATTGCCAGAGTATTTCTCCAAATGGGGGAGTTTCAGCTGTGGAGAGGGTGGAGAATCTTTAATCCATTGGGCAAATGGACGCATTGCGTCATAGTCGGTCTTTCGTTTCCTAGCCCCTGATTCATCTCTATATTATCAATCCTTTCCCGTAGGTCCATTATGACCTGTTCACTGAATCCCGAACTGTTGTGGGAACTTCTAGGTCGGTCTCTTTCTCTATCTCGGCCTCTTCCCACGACTCGGCTGACGTCTGAATCTTCTCGGTGTCGTCGCGGCGGAGTGCGACGAGGTGGCTCTCGTCTAGGCGGATTTTGCTCTTGGTTTTGCCATACTCTTCTTTCTCCCAAATATCTCATACCTGGTGATTCTGCTTCCTGCTCCCTTCTTCGGTTTATCTGATTTCTCAGATCTCTTTCATCAGGATTGACCGGACCGAGACGACCATCAAGTCGGCTAGGTGGGGCGGCTCGATTCCTTCGGGGAGGTGCAGGTGGATCCTGACGACTTCTGCCATCAGCTGGAAGGTCTTCCCTGCGTTCGCTTCTCTCGCCGTCTCCCCTGACCTCTCTATTGTCAGTCGGTTGAATGAAAGGAGCTAGGGAGTGATCCGGGTCGAATTCCAAGAGAGCTCGCTGGGCATCAGCTAATTGCTGAAGGGTAGTAAGGTTCTGTTGTAGCAATACCCTTCGATCAATGAGGGAGTGCCTAGATGGGCCAGCTTCGGTACGTAGAGGACGTGATGCAGTTCGCCTCCGTCGCCCATACTGATGAGTAATCTCAGGTGGCGGACCTCTGGAGCGAGTGTGCATTCCATGTCCCGGAGGGGGGAGGGAGACCTTGATTCTGCGCAGTTTTCCAAATGGAAGAGTTCTCCAAACAACGCTTCCCGGCAATGGAACCAAACTGATGCTGCACGAAACGTGTTGGATCAGCCCTCCGTCTAGTGGTTCGGATAATCCCAGCAAAGAATATCTTCGTGTCCGGAATCTGCACACAATGAACAAAACGTGAACTAGCCGAGGCTTCACCGGCGAAGGCCCTCCGGCGTGAGAGTAAGAATTCGGGTGATCTGTGAATAGAGAAATCAATGGACTAGTTAGGGCCAAAGAGTTCGTTACCCGTTCCTATGTAGAGGACCTGTTTTTATAGGTGTGGATGTATGAGTTCTGACTTGTTAGGAAAGCCAGGAAGCCCGTGGTGATGTAGGACTCATATTCCTTGGAGATAGACTCCTGATAAGGATGGATTAAGCCCTGTTATCTGATAGGAGAGTTATCCTTGTTTGGATAAGGACTCTTAATTTTAGATTTGTAGTATAACTCTATAAGTGGATTCCCGATAGAAGTAGGAGGCATATGGTGTAAGTCGTCCCGTCATCTGTCTCGGCTTTGTCACGGAAGCCGGCTAGGGATCGGGCCTATTGGAACTCGGCCTAGGCAAGGTCTGCCTGCTGGATGTCGGCCTCCGGGAAGGTGGGCTTCGTTAATGGGCCTCAGGGGTGTGAGCCCAGAATGTATGAGTCCCATTTAACCAAGTCGGTTTATGTCGTTCAGTAAATATAATCTAAAATAATGAAAATTGTTTTAGAAACATTATACCAACAACATAATAGATAAAAAAATAAAAAATAAATTAATAATAAAATTAAATTATTTATACAAAAATATCTAAACTTAGAAAAGCAAAAGAAAAGGAAAAAGATTAAGAAAACCCCAAGTCCCTGTCAAGATTCCCCCCCCCCCCTCTCTCACCCAAACATTCCATCCTTCTTCCTCTTCGATACGACCCACATCTCTTCTTCATCTTCCATAACCACTCATCTCCATCTTCTTTCGATTAATGACCCAAGCCCACCCCTACATTCCATACTCATCTTCTGGTCATCACACATCTCCGCCTTTCTTCCCCTACCAAACCAAGCCCATCTCCGCCCCTTCTCCCCCACCCCCCCCCCCTTCCATGTCTGTCTCCCATCCCATATCTACCTTTCCTCTTCTTCATCGTCAATCTCGGATCACTATTTCCCCTACACGAAAATCATTCATCAGTATCTCCACTCTGACTCCTAATTGCAAAGATTTATTTCATCTAATTGTTTAATGAACACACTATCAAACCCTCCCCAGATCTAGGTTGCCATTTTTCATCTTTCATTTTGGTGTAAATTGTTCAGATTTTGGAATTGTTGGTGATTTGGGAGATTTTTATTTTGTTTTGATAATTTGTTATTTAATTTTGTGAAATTGGTGATTTTAATTAGGAGAAGTGTTGGTGGTGGTGGTGGTGGAGGACTGTTAGGAATATGGTGGTGGGCAGATCTTCGGAGATTGGTGGTGGTGGCGGTTGGTTACTGGTGGGTAGTGGTGGAGAAAGTAATTGGCACCCTAAATAGCAAATGACATTTATTTCCTCTTTTCATGGAAAATAATCATAAACCCCATCATGTGACGTGCACATGACCAATTTCCGTCAAATTTATAACTCCATTAGGTGCCAGGGTGCAAAGGGGGGTGAAGGTTAATTAAAGTGTTACTTTGGGGGAAAATTTCGTTCAGGGTGGAAAGTGGGATTGCATGTATACTTTAGGGGGCTAAACGTATTTTGGTCGGCCTATCACAAAAGTTAGCCAACGTTCTTTGACAGAATTGTTAGAAATTTCAGTTGAGTCATCATGTGTCGAGCACGTGTAACTTAATTGAGGATAATTTGAAATTGATAGTTATTAAGGCTAAAGAGATCTAGCTCAAGCGGCATCCGGTATCCCTTTCTATATGAAAGGTCAGATGTTCAATCCCACCAAATGCACTTTCAAGTGGACTATTGTAATAGCTTAAAACATTTATTAATTAAAAAAACCCAATTAAAGAAAAAGATATTAGTTATTAAGGGGTCAAATGTAATTTCTAAACTTAAAAGGGCTAAAAGTTTAAATATTTCCCCAATTATCACTATAAAAATACAATTAACCTCCAATCCCCTTCTTCCCTAGTCAAAAAAAAAAAAAAAAAAAAAAAGCTACTCCCTCCGTCCCAATTTAAACTTCAAAAAACTTTTGGGTTCAAGAATTAAGAAAAAGGTGATGTGTTGTGAGTGTAGATGATTTGGTAGTAAAGAGAAAGTGGGGTATGGAATAGTTAGTGGGTAATTGTTGTGAGTATGACATGTAGGGTCCACAAATAAAGAAATATATAAAAACTTTCCTTTTAAAGTTTTAAAGTTTAAAATGGGACACCCAAAATGGAAATTTTTGAAGCTTAAAATGGGACAGAGGGAGTATATGCTAACGTTTGTAACTTACCGCCACATTTGAAACATCGAACCCCTTTCTTAGACCAACACATTAGGTAATAAAAAAAAAAAAATCAACTTCAATTAGTACCAGAAGAAGGGATGCCTTAAAATGAACATTATTTCTGTATTGAGGATATCATACTGGAACCAAAAGGGAAGACATTTAGCTTCATATCATGTCTCTTTTCTTCTAAGCAAGCATGCAATAAAGGGGCATTTATAATTGTATGAAGCTTACCATTTCCATTGCGTGAAGATGTATCATCCTTCTTTTCTGGAACATTTTGTTCAAGAAAAAGCTGGATTGTTCTCCAATAACGATCGCCACCAGATAGCCATGTGTCCATATGCATGCCGTTAGGAAAGTCAACAAACAGGCATCGCTTGTTACGTGCAGCTGCTTTAGCATAAAGCATCTGCATGTGGACAGGAGGGACCATCTCATCTTGTAGTCCGGAGAGGAAAAGGATTGGCTGTTCAACCTGTAGCCAAATTAGTCAAATATTCAGGTAATGTTAGCTCATTAAAAAGCATGAAATATATACACGTAAAAGCCAGATGAAAGGCAAAAAGACCTTGATCCCTTACAGAAATGATAAGCATATCATCAAGAGCCACTCCCTACTCTCAAAAAAAAAAAAAAAGAGCCATACTCCCTGGCAACTATTCGTTGAGGGAACAATTACTCTTATGACAATAATAACCATGAAAAAACCTATTGATAAATTAAGGAAAAATGACTTTTAAGGTGGCATACTACTCCAAAATTTACAAATAGACTAGCCTACTTCAAATTTGACAAATGAGGTAGTGTATTTTCGTTTTTGTTTTCAATTATAGAAAACACATGGAAGACATTAGAAAAGACTATGGAACTGCTCACGTTGATTAGCTTCAACCCAGGGTTGCACGATTCGTAGATCGTCCGATTCGAATTCGCGATTCGCTCAATCTATGGAATCCGATACGTAGAGTATTACAATAATTGCGATTCGCGAATTCGCAATAGTAGTACGTTTGATTAAAATAAATATTAAAAGATACTCCCTCCGTCCCGGAGTAAGAGTCCTACCCTTCATTTGCACGCTTATTAATAAATATTGGAAGTGATGTAAATGTTGTGAGTGTAAAAGTAAAGTAGGAGAGAGAATGAGTGGGGGAGAATAGTGAATTGATTGATTGGTGTTGTGAGTATAAAAGTAAAATAGGAGAGAGAATGAGTGGGGTGAAGAGTAAAGATTCTTTGCCATTTTAGGAATAGGACTCTTACTCTGGGACGTACCAAAATGGAAAGTAGGACTCTTACTCTGGGACGGAGGGAGTATATAATAATAATAATAAACTTGCTCCTCATAGAAAATCAACATTTTGATTTTGAAATTGTAGTGAATTTATTTGGTTGTATAATTTGATTTTTGGAAAGGATTTATATGTTGGAGTAGTCTTTGGCAGGCAACAAACATTTATAGTGAGGGACTGATCATAGAGCTCCTTGATAATAACATTGTGGCTTTTCAGCTATAGCTGTTTCGAACTTATCCTTGGAAAGGATAACAAGTTAATGTACAACATTCACTTATTGCAACAACGGCTTTTCATTTTTAGAGGACATTTATTGCGTATTCAAACAGATTTTTCAAGGTATCGGAACATGAATCGAAGATAACGATTCGCGTATTCCAACGTATCGATTCGGTATCGAATCGCGAATCGATGCCTACAAATCGATACGCGATTCGATGCCATTGTGAGAGTATCCTGCAACCCTGCTTCAACCCCCTCGCAAAGAAAATATAACTTACCTCAATGTGAGATCCGTGATCTTGTTTAGTAAATCATGGATTCCAACATCATTTGCAATGAGGTAAGACCCTGTTTGTCTCATTTTCATTATATTTTTTAGGCATCTGTGTTTTTCTATATTGAAAACAAAAATGAACGTACACTAATGTGGGATACCTATAATCTGCAACCACTGCATGTGCCCTTCTCTTCCCGCAAACATGACGATGTACCGACTTGTGGTGAAGTCTTTATCATTAGCGTTCCCATGATCGAACAAGGTCATGGGAACCTCCTCTTCTGCAAATGGGAATCTTAACGAGTTATGGATTGGAGGCTAGAATAGTGGAGTTAGCCACGTGGCCAAATTGGGGGACTACGTGTGGCCTAGCTATGGAAAAAAGGAGTATTGCGGGGTTGGTGCCCAGAATGGACACGCGACATTGTTCCGCTAATCCATACGAACAAACCAATGGGAGGTTGCCAGCATGCGGTATGGACCGCGCATGACCTATCACGTGTGCGGCACATCTCGGGCTCCTATAAATACCTGCCTCATTTGTCGAGGTCGGCTACAGTAACTCACGTGCACTTTGCTCTCGCAACACTTGTTCTCTCCTGACCCTAGTTAGCCTCTATTCTCGCTCTTCCATTTAGTTCCTATTTAGTGATTCGTGTGCAACGCTAGTTGAATACCCACATCATATTAACTTGAGGACTAGTATTCTACACTACTATATTTGTCAAATTAAAAGTACGCTGGTTTATTAGTAAATTTGGAGGTGTATGTCACCTTAATAGGTTGCTAACCCATAAACTAACACCACCCCGTTTATTTTATGTTAACTTCTAGGATGAGCATCTAATAAATTAGCATCCCTTTTTATTCATAAGAGTGAATGAAACTAGAATTCCTTACGGAAATATGGAGCACTAAATGGAGATGCGCTAATGGATTGCCGCCAGGATATAAAGTTTCATGTTCATGACAACCGTAATAATCAAACTATGTTCATCCAAAGCACAAGAGTATGCCGGACGAACTTTTAAAGATACATGTAGCAAGTAGCAACTATCAAAATTCAGGGGAGAATAAAACAAACTTCTAGCATCACCTGTCCAATGACATCTATCGTACTCCAAGGCGAACGAACAAGAAAATTAAGAACTCCGGGGCTTTTTGAAGCATTTCCTCCAATAAACCACTTTAGAAAGGGTAGCAAAACTCCGGCCAAGTCTAGTATAGAGGTGAACGTGTTCTCCAATATCAAAGCAGGTACCTGAAATAGAAGTGACATAATTTTTAGTTAAAGCACCGGTAAGGAAAACCAACAGTCCTACCAAAATGAAAAAAG
Organism: Campanula takesimana; assembly: GCA_026119855.1. Classification (NCBI taxonomy): domain Eukaryota; kingdom Viridiplantae; phylum Streptophyta; class Magnoliopsida; order Asterales; family Campanulaceae; genus Campanula; species Campanula takesimana. Next base: position 975,889 of record JAOWBW010000316.1, on the reverse strand, counting down.
ATCAATCATCAAACAAAAGAAAAACTAAAGTGCAAGACTTAATACGAGAACATCTATGGAGAGGTGAAGCGGCGGGAAAGATTATGACAACCAAGCACGGTGCATGTATGTATGTAGACCTAGCATAACATATGTATCAAGCCAAGATAATACAACAACACAGCAGTACACTAGCGATAAACCCATGTAGCAAAATGTACCACAAATAGCAGTGGTTGGGTGATCAAATCTCTCCTCATCCATCTACCAAGACTTGCTTCTTCGTTCCTAGCATCAGAGTTTGCTAGAAGAATGACGGCAAGGTCCTTCAGATTCAGGCCTGCTTTGTTTAGAGTTACTTGGACCAAATGAACATCCTAGAGTTCAGTTATCAGTATATCCCTCTTTATCTTCTGAGAAGCAGTGGACCTTCTAGCATGAGCTTCTCATATGGGTGTCATAAAAGTTGATGCATATAGTGCCAGAGTCTTGAAGGATATCCACTATATTATTATATGTATTTTTTTCCCTTCCATTTTTAGCAGACTGCTTTCCTAATATTATCTCTTCTTCGAATAAAAAAATCTATTCAATAGAACACAAAAAGCAGCAACAAAAAATACTACATCCGTCCCTCAATGAGTGCTTTTTACGGCTTTTTCACACAATTAAGGGAGTTGACTCTAAAGTAATATTAGTAGCACATGTACTCAAGTGCCCTAAGCGTCCACCTTATACTATTGCAAGTACAAATTGAGAATGATATTTGTCAATGGTGGATTTAGTAGCTTCACTAAGAATCAACGCTCATAAAGGGATAAAATTTTGATAAAATGTATACTCATTTATGGGCTCGCAGTTCCTTCTTTTGCATACATGTGGCTGATAATGTATGGAGACTGAATTGACTGCTTCTTTAGTCAAAATAGAAAGTACAGTTAGTATCTTGTAAAAACTAAAAGAAATGTAAGAATATCGACTGACAGAACTGTAGAAGAAACGACAGATAACCTAATAATTCTAGAAACAATAACTAAGTCAATTCTGAATGTCAATACAAGTTAATAAAAAGGGACCAAAGACTATTATTCGGGGTAAAAAACATAACAGAATAGAAGTGTGTGCTCCCTACCAACAGCTTTGACATTATCATTCAAATTCCCAACATAATAAATGTCAATCGCAAATTGTACTAAGCTCCTTCGTTTTAATCAAAAAGGCAAAAACTTGTTCTCTTTTGAACAGTAAAGTCCAAATTACATTTGGCCCCCCAAAGTATCCACAAAATCCCAGTTTGCACCCCAATTTGAAAAATGAATCTGTTTGGTACTTTAATTTCCAAATCGTCCAACTTAACCCTCTGGCACTTTCTAAATCAGTCCACTTTACCCCTGGTCAAGTGCATGTAAGGGGGCAAAGTGGGACAAATTCAAAATTAAAGTACCAAACATACCCACTTTTCAAACTGGGGTACAAAGTGCGATATGGTGGATACTTTGTGGGGATAAACATAATTTGGCCAACAAGTCACAGCTCTCATGCCGACCTCACTGTCCACTCATTAGCAAAACAAAAAAGTTGAATGGCAAAGGACTGTGTCGTAGTGTTAGCTTCTAAGGGTAGTAATGTAACTTTTAAATGTCAGGTCTCGTTAGTAGGGAGGATAAAACTTTCTTGAGTAGAAACAGACATATTAGACCTCAGTATAGTACGTCGATATGTCATTAACAGCTTGACAATGATTGCAGTCACAGGCTATTAACCCAGATACTCAACCAGAACATTATAGTAGTCAAAGAGCTTAAATATTTTAAGCTTGAAATGCAAAAATAAACACTTACCTCCGAACATCAGTCTCAAATTGCAACTGCCCATTCATTTAGCTTTTAAAAGATGATGTTTCAAATGATTATAAACACACTTAATAGAAATTCCAAAAAGCAACATCAAATATTTCAATTTGGGATAGCCATAAGAATGAAAACAGAAAATAAGGCAAATTGAAAGGACACCAAGAAGGCTCAGAACCAACTTTTCCACAATCTTCCCCAAATGTTTAACAACTGTATCACTTGCAAGCTCATGTTTCCTTATTTCCACTATTATCATAAATGCACTGACCTGATATGAGTTCACAGATGATAAACCATTTGGGACTTTCAATGGCCTTTCATAATGAGGCATCTTTGTGTTTTTCAATTCACCCAAGATATCAATGGGAGTCATAAGACTCCATGTTAAGAGTTCTTAACCCATCCTGAAAATTTATATACAAGAAACATCTCCGAGAATACCAACAAACTTCACCAAACATTCCCACGAAAATGTGTTAAAATAAAAAACAAAAATTAATCAAATAAAACACCAAATTATTATTACTCCCCTAAGGTTGATAGCATCAAGATAGCAAGTTGCCATATAATGCAATGAAGAATCTCTGAAGACCTTAGCCAAACGAATGTGGTCGTAGGTTTGAACCTCATGGGAAAGGGAGGGGAGGAATTTTAAGAAAAAGGAAATACCAACATTGCAATTCCACCTAAAAAATTGCCGATGTCCAGGGGGAAAAAAAGTCACTCTTCCTTTTTTGTCTGTCAGAAATTAGTCAGATTTGTTTTTTCTTAAATTCATGAAGGTACAAGCAAGTTAAAGCTACTTCATTAAAAAGTTTGGCATGTCCAATGCAACTCTTTTAAGATGGAGGGATTACAAATATATAATGACATCTGAATAAACTCCCACTGAGTATATTTAAAAGCAATTTCTTTAAGCTTTTAACATGAAAAACACATAACTGCACTCACAAGAGGACATGTATTAGCAGCTCCAACAACAATTTCAGAAAAACAAAATATAGGATCCGACTTGGAAGAAACCTTATCCGGGTTGTTTTTAGTGAGGGACGCTCCAACAGCACCACCAAGAGACCTTCCAAACACAACTATTCTAGAAGTGTCGATGTCCGTCCTTTGCATCAAATGATCCAGAGCAGCCTAGACAGAAAAATGATACTGTCCTTAAAAGATGCAATCACATAGCTCTCGCGGAATAGAAGAAAATAATGTTAACGAAAAAGACATTAGGCCATTGGAAACCTGCGCGTCCTTCGTGATTCCAAGTTGAGAAGGATAACCATCACTAGCACCATAACTATTTATCATCAAAAAACCATGAAGCTTGGTTACAGAAGCAGGCAAGCAGTAGTTCTAGTATCATATCTAGCTTACCCGACAGATGCAAAAGGAAAATGATACTTATAAGTGACCTCTGACTCATAACTCACTCATTAAGATTTAAAGGACATACCCTCTGTACGAAAGCATGAAAACATTGCATTGCAACCGTTGCAACATTACGCGCACCATCTCAAGACGGTGGGCGATATCTGTAATTACTCTGTTAAGGTCTCCGAAAAACAAAAAACAAAAAAAATAAAAATATGAGGAGCAAAACATAGGCAAATAAATAGAAAACGTGAAGTCTGCCAAACAGAAAAAAAGGATACTGCCAGCATTTTCCTGGAAAAACAGGATGGTTGGCCCTGCACAACCAACAACACACCATCGTTACTTCTGAAAATTGGTAAAGAAAAGCATATTAAAATAGAGAAAGCCTATTAAAAAAAAAAACTACACACATTATTAGAGGATACAGTGCATCCAATTGGGGTGCAAGTGCACCCACTTAATATCCCCATGTACTAGGACAGAATATTTTTTTAAATGTATATACAGAGGTTTTAAATAGATTTATACAAAGTGCATTCATTAACGAGTTAACTTTCCTAACTTAGTGGTTAAAATGCTACTAGAATTATTTATCTTGTGGTCTTGGGTTTGAGTCCCACCATTGACATTAATTTTCTTGTATTCTAATTGTGCATTAATTTCTTATTGTATGTGTAATTTACGCACCCACTTTGAATATCTTCTGGATCCACCACTGCATTATCAACCTGCTATAATAAAAGCAATAGCCAATACCAAATGAACTCTGATCATCTGGTAAACATTAACGACGTAAATATGCTTGGTTATACCATTTTCAATCCAGTGATCCAGTCATTCACTGAGTCTTTCTTCTTATTCAGGATATTTCAGTAAGAACTCTTAATTATAAATATACTGTGCAATTTTCAGTACTTACTCCCACATGTAAGGAAACAAGAGAATAGGGCACTAGAAGGGCATGCTTGTTAACCTAATTAAGAACTTATTTAGGACTTAGGAGCATGTTAAGGGATTTAAAAGTAAGTTTATTAGATAAAGAAAAAATTACATCATTACTAAATTAAGAATTCTTTCCATCATTTCCGATGGAGCCAAAGACTCACTATTTTTTGGCTTGGGAATATGATGGAATAAAGCAAAATGGGTCACTAAACTGTCTGCTCTTCTTTGTGATGAAGCAGCAATCAGTCCATGCAATTTTCGACGCAATTTTCATCATGAGTCATCTGGAAACAGCCTCTCTGTGCTTTAATACAGGGGCAAGGCTGAGTACATCCGACCCCCCCTTACCCCACCATAGGTGGGAGCCTTTGCGGCACTGGGGTAATGTTGTTGTTGTTGTTGTTGTTGTGTACTAAATTAAGAATTCCTTGTAATATTAAGTTAAAAAGGGTTGTCTATCTCTTACAACTTAACAAGGAAAGAGGGAGAGGGAAAAAAAAAGGTAATGAGTTCAAATCCATCTATCAACACATTTCTGAAATATTTTACTTTCATCTCTAGGCTATGTTTAGAATATTTATTCATTTGAGAAGTTTCATTGCTCATAAAGATTATAAAAATCAATTTTTAAGACTATTTTTAGAAAATTCATTTTCTTCTTTAGTCTTTTATTGAAACTTGAATAAAGTACTAACAATAAGAAATATTCAAATATTATTCTGCCCCTCCTGAGTAAAATAGTGACATGATTTGACAAGTCTTATTTTATCAAATGATGATTTATCTATATATTTTGTACAATTATAGAAAATGATTATTGTCATTTTCCAAAAAATATTATTTATTGAGATTAATCTAAAAATAAATTAAGTGGAAAAAAAGAGAGAGACTTCGTCTTCAACATCATGAATGACAACAAACAAACTATGTTTCAAAGACGTTACAAATTGTAAATGCCAAGTTTGGGAATCGCATGTATATAAATTGAAATTATTTTTTCTAAGATATTGTGCTAGCAAGTGAGAAAAAAATATAAGAATATTACTTAATTATAATAATAATGATGATGGGCATGTCAAATTTGTCTTTATTTCATTGTGCAATCATTGGATGGAGACCTGACTCATAGAATCAAAGCAGGTTGATTAAAGTGGAAGAGTACCACCGGGTTTCTTTGTGATCCTGTCATGCCCATAAAATAAAGGAAAAACTCTATTATACGACAATTAGGCCTGGACTACTATATATATATATATATATATATATATGGCAGTGAGTGTTGGGCCGTTATGAGTGTCTCATTTATAAGATGAATGTGGCGGAGATGCGTATGCTACGATGGATGTGTGGTCATACAAGAAAGGATGGGTTGAGGTATGAGGTGATTCGGAAGAAACTAGAAGTTGCACCAAGAGAAGATTAGATGACGGAGAATCGACTAAGGTGGTTTAGTCATGAAAGGCGAATATCATGTGATGCACTGGTTAGGAAGCTTGAAGAGTGAAGAAGTGACAAGATGGTGAGGGGCAGTGGAAGGCCTAAGAAAACATGGATAAGGTGATTGAGAGTTATATGGGTCTACTTGGGATTGAAGAAAATATGGCGATAGAGAGAACAACATAGAGGGAAAAAATTCATGTGGGAGATGGGGTCAAAATTTTGTTCTATTATTTGTTTCTTTTTTTCATATTTTTCCTTTAATTCCTTTCTTTTCTTTCTTTTCCAATATTCTTCCCACCTATTCTTCTTTTAATTTCTTCTCAGCAACTGGATCATTTGAGCTCTATTTTTTCAAACATAAATTTTGAGATCTTAATTACATGTTTTACCAAGAGGGACTAAGTGATGAGTACCTTCGGTATAAAAGCTTTATCTCTTAAATAATTTGTTTTATTAGAACTATCTCCTAAATATTTGACTATTCAAATTGGGAATTTTGTACTAGAACCAGATGTGTGTGCAGTATATATTTCCACATTTCAATGCATCTAATTATCAGTAGAACAACAATATTTATTCTCATCTTTTTCTTACTTTTTGGGTCAAGGTAGGGAAGCTCCACGGCTCATTAGTTATTCCAGAAAAATCATGCTGTTAAAATTTGCCAATGAGGTTAAAATGCATCTTTTAATCTTATTTCGTTGATCCTTTTTTGATGGAAAATCTCCTACAAGTCTTACTCATCCCAAAACCTAATCAACTGAAAAATGAAAGAGTCGCTTTTTGAGATTTGCTTTCATTCCAAATGCAAATCGCAGTCACCATAAGGAACAAATTATTAGAGATACATCCACTGGTGCTACTGCAGGTATTACCACACCTCGAATCACATCACAGAAGCCGTCCACAGAAGCTTCCAGAACATAAGCATTTCGTGCTTACCACTCTTGGTTGAGATTGTACATATCTTTTATTCATTATAGTTGATTGTATTTATCTTAGGCAATTATTGTAATTATCTTGAGTAGCAAGTATTTGTATTTAGGTAGGAGATCTTTCCTAGTTTACCTTGTACTATATAAACTCATCATTGTGAATAAACAATTTACGTTTTCCATAATCTTATATGGTATACAGAGACTATCGATCCAACCTTCTTTCCAACCCTAATTATTATTCTTCCGTCACCCATGGCCGCCAACTCCTCAACCACCCTAGCCAACCCCGCTGACCTAAACAACCCAATCATTCTTGTCAACCTCTCCCACTGCAAAACCCTAACCCCCTACACCTACCTTACTTGGGCTTCCCAAATGAATTCCCTTCTCTTTGGCCTCGACCTCCTTAAATTTGTGGACGGATCCCACTCCCCACCCAACGCCAAAATCACCACTGATGGTAAGGAATCCGACAACCCAGCCCTTGTCACTTGGAATCGCCAAGATAGGCTCATTCTTAGCGCCCTTATAGGCACCCTTGACCCCATAGTTGCACCCCTAGTCACCCAAGCCAAAACGTCTCATGAGGCATGGAACATTCTCAAAACCACTTATGCAAACCCTTCTCGTGGTCACATTCTTCAGATTAAGGATACCCTTGACAATCTCACAAAATCCACCCTTTCCATCACCGACTATATGCAAGCCATCAAATCCTGCACTGACAAACTCGCCCTTATGGGCAAACCCATGGACGCTGAGGATATCATAGCCAAGATCCTCAAAGGCCTTGACTATGAATCCTATAAACCCATTATTGATTCTACTCGAGCTCGTGACACACCAATCACTTTTGAAGCCCTCCATGAAAAGTTAATTCATCATGAACTTACTCTCAAACAGTCACCCACCCCACCCCACTTCCAGCTTCGGCCCTAACAGCCCAAACTCGTCCCACAACTTTCACAACTACAACCGAAACACCTCCTCTCCTTCTGGTGTGATCACACCAGCGCCCACACCAGGTCCCTATCCCAATTCAAACAGCCTTGCTCCCTTCAAAGGTAAATGTCAGTATTGTCGTATCACAGGCCATGTTATCTCCCAATGCCACAAGTTCAAACGTGACTACCCCTCTGTGGTTTCCCCCCCACCCCAACCTCGCTCCATCCCTCCAACCACACCCTCCACTCCTCTAGTTCACACTGCCTCGGCCCCACCCCATCCCCCACCCCCTCTTGGCTTATAGACAGTGGCGCCACACACCATATCACCAATGATCTCTCTAACCTTGCCCTCCACAGTCCTTACACTGGAACCGACGATGTGACAATTGGTGATGGCTCCACTCTTTCCATCTCCGACATAGGTTCATTTAGTTATTCCACCTCTTCTTCTCCTCTTAATTTTTAACAATGTTTTACACGTTCCCTCAATTTCTCGTAACATCTTATATGTTTCTCAATTCTGTCTTGATAATAATACAATTGTTGAATTCTCACACTCTTCCTTTCTTATCAAGGCAATTGCGACGAATCAACCTCTTCTCCATGGAAAACTTGAACATGGAGTCTACATTTGGCATCCCCCCTCCCCTCAAGCTCACCACAACATCTCCGTTTATGCTCAGTCTTGGCATCATAGATTAGGACACCCCTCCCCCCCTAGTTTATCGCTTTTACGCAATCATTTTTCATTACCGTTCTCTTCTAGTACTTTATCTTCATGTAACCCATGCAACATCAATAAAAGTCATAAATTACCGTTTTTTTATTCAACTCTCACCTCCAATGCTCCTCTACAAATTGTTTTTTCTGATGTGTGGACTTCTCCTATACTTTCTCGTGACAATTTTAAATATTATGTCATTTTTGTGGATCACTACACCAAATACATATGGTTCTACCCCTTAAAACACAAATCTGATACTCATGCCACTTTCATACGCTTTAAATCCCTAGTTGAAAAAAAATTCAATCTCCCCATTATTCAAGTCTTCTCGGATAATGGAGGAGAATATTTAAAACTCACCCCCTTTCTTCTTGATAATGGAGTTACCTAACATCACCGCCTCACACTCCAGAACACAACGGCTATGCCGAACGACGTCATCGTCACATTGTCGAAACCGGTCTCTCTCTTCTCTCTCATGCTAACTTCCCTCTCTCTTTGGCCATATGCTCTCACCACGGTTGTTTACCTCATTAACCGACTACCGACAGCCTCTCTCAATAATGAATCATTTTACTTTCGCCTCTTTAAAACTCCTTCAAATTATAACAAACTTCGGAGCTTCGTTTGTCTATGTTACCCATGGCTCCGTCCTTATGCCCCTCACAAACTTGCCCCAAAATCAGTCCCCTGTGTGTTCGTAGGCTACTCCCTCACCCAAAGCGCTTACTACTGTCTTGACCCATCCACCTTCCGCATCTACACCTCCCGTCATGTCAAGTTTGTCGAAACAGAATTCCCATATCCATCTCTCTCTAAGTCACCACCTGATTCCACCACCATTACTCCCTCTGACTGGTGTCCCATAACACTACCTCTCCTGTGTACCCCTTCATCCATTCAACCATCCGGTGCCAACTCTGGTGCTATCACACCGCCTGTCACACCAGCCACTTCCATCCCTAATACACCTTCTGCTGTCATACCAACCCTCCCCACAGCATCCCATCCTCCCTGCCAGTCTTCAACTGAGCAAACACCTACCCCAGTATCATGTACCAATCCTACCCAACTTTCTGGTGCCACTCCTGATGTCATCCCACCACCTATCACACCATCTGGTGCAGCCCCAGATGCAGTCACACCACCTATCCCACCACCCCCTCCTCCAGTTCGTAAAATCACCACTCGTCTCTCTAATAATATAGTCAAACCTAATCCCAAGTATGCCAACCTTACCACTCTATCCTCACCCACCAGCTTCCCACCACCACCAAACAGGCTCTTTCCCACCCACATTGGCGTGCAGACATGCTCGAAGAATACGATGCCCTCACCCGTAACAACACCTGGCCTCTAGTTCCTTCAAGCCCATCTCAAAACATTGTTGGGTGCAAATGGGTTTTTCGTATTAAATACAACCCTGATAATACTATCCAAAAATATAAAGCCCGCCTTGTTGCCAAAGGCTTCCACCGTCCCGGGGTCGATTACTCTGAAACCTTCAGCCCCGTTATCAAACATGTCACTGTTCGTCTCCTCCTCTCTCTTGCCGTGAGCCACAACTGCCCTCTTCGCCAACTTGATGTGAATAATGCCTTTCTTCAAGGTACCCTCCAAGAAACTGTCTTTATGGCCCAACCTCCTGGTTTTGTCGACCCCTCCAAACCTTCCTCTGTTTGTCGGCTGTCCAAAGCCATTTATGGCCTTAAACAGGCCCCAAGGGCTTGGTTTACTGAGCTCAAAACCTACCTCATCTCCTATGGCTTTCTACCCTCTAAAGGTGATCCCTCTCTCTTTATCTACACAAAATCAACCCACCCTCTCTACCTCCTTGTGTATGTGAATGACATTATTGTCACCGGTCCTTCTACACCACTCCTCTCATCCTTTATACAAACCCTCGCCTCTCGTTTTTCCTTGAAGGATCTTGGTCCTTTGTCTTACTTTTTGGGTGTTGAAGTTACACCTAACAACCATGGCCTTCTCCTCTCACAATCCAAATATTCTCATGATCTTCTCACCAAATATAATATGATCCACTCCAAACCCGCTCCTACACCAATGGACTCCACCCTCACTCTTACAAACCGTCCCACTGACCCCATCCATCAACCTACAGAATATCGTGCCATTGTTGGTGGTCTCTAATACCTCTCCATAACTCGTCCCGACATTGCATTCTCTGTAAACAAGCTTGCTCAGTACATGCAACATCCCACCTCTTCTCACTGGACTGCCCTCAAGCGTGTCCTACGTTATCTTCATGGTACATCTCACTTGGATAGTTATTAAAGGCCTGAGGCGCACCAAGGCGCAAGAGGTGTGCCCGGAGCCTAGGCGCAAGGCACAAGGCGGGGGCGCGCCCGAGTGACAAAGCCCGCAAAAATGCCTTAAAATACTAAACATATAATATACATACAGCACCAAGATAAGCGATATATCAAATGCAAGTAGTAAATAAAACATACGTTATAAATCATAAAAGAAACAAGCATGAATAGATGTTAAAACAAGCATAAAGAGAAGTTCAAACATAAGGACTCTAAGTCTAACTCCTATAAAATGATAAGTAGTTGTTGGTCATCCTAAGATCCCTTCATCCTTCCCAATCCTCATCTTCATACACATCATCTTCTTCCACATACGCCTTATCTGCTGCTTCTTAAAATTCGTCCTCTGAATTTCCATTTTACACACTTGCTGGAGGTCGCCGGAGGTCGTTGTTGTTAGTGTGAAGGAGTTCCTCGTGATCGCTACTCTTATATAGAGTTATGGTGCGTGTACGTGAGAAAGTCGTTGGAGAGGAAGAGTATTAGTAGCGTATTATGTTTGATTACAATGTAATTGCCGCTCAATTGCTGCGCCCGAAGGCTAGGCGCACCCCAGGCTCCAACGCTGCGCCTCTCTGCGCCCTGGGCCTAGGCGAGCGCCTAGGCACGCTTTTAATAACTATGCACTTGGGTATTCAACTCTTCAAAAATACCCCCTCATCCTTCACTCATTCTGTGACGCAGATTGGGCTGGAGATAAGGATGATTTTGTTTCTACTATTGGTTTCTTAGTCTACCTTGGCAGAAACCCAATTGCCTGGTCCTCTAGGAAGCAACGAGCTCTCTCACGATCTTCCACAAAGGCCGAATTCCGAGGTATTGCCGATGCCACTGCCGAAATTATTTGGGTTCGTAACCTTTTGTCTGAGCTTGGCATAACACCCTCTCTTGCTCCGGTAATCTACTCTGACAACCTTAGTGCAACCAGCTACTCTGCCAATCCAGTGTTTCACTCTCGTATGAAACATCTTGCACTCTCATTCCACTTTGTTCGTGAACATGTTCAAAATGGCTCTTTACGGGTTCAACACATTTCTGGGTCAGATCAACTGGCTGATGCTCTAACCAAGCCTCTTTCTCGGTCCAGATTTTCTCTTCTTATTTCCAAGATTGGCCTTCTTCACCGATCGTCCATCTTGCGGGGGCCTATTAGAGATACATCCACTGGTGCTACTGCAGGTGTCACCACACCTCGAATCACATCAAAGAAGCCGTCCACAGAAGCTTCCAGAACATAAGCATTTCGTGCTTACCACTCTTGGTTGAGATTGTACATATCTTTTATTCATTATAGTTGATTGTATTTATCTTAGGCAATTATTGTAATTATCTTGAGTAGCAAGTATTTGTATTTAGGTAGGAGATCTTTCCTAGTTTACCGTGTACTATATAAACTCATCATTGTGAATAAACAAATTATGTTTTCCATAATCTTATACAAATTTCCAGTGCCACAAGATAACAAGTAATAAAACCCATCCAATAGTTAGTTCCTAAAGCTCATAACTCGAATAAATAGAGAACAACAGTAAAACCTCCCAAATTCAGCTCCTTAAAAGAGAATTTCCAGTTCAATACCCCAGCATAACAGTAAGCATGAATTAGTTCAACCTAATTAAAAAATTACCCATTAATTTCAAAACAGAAGTAAACCCGAGCCCTAATTTAACCAGCAACTGAGTCTAGCAACACCAATTGAAACAAAAATTAGACAAACCATCACAAGAACAATATCAAATATCGTCAGCATATCGATCTAGATAGGAATAAATTAGAAGAAAAAAAATGAGACCTCTAGAATCAGGGAGGAGCTTGATGAACCAGGCATGAAGACGAACACCATCTGAAGATCTTAGCCAGACATCTTCATACAAGAGACGGAGGCGAGCAGGGGTGATTGGGTAAGACTTGGTGAGACCGGGCAAGACGGGAACATAGACTAACTTCTCCTGAAAGGCCACCAGTAATGCCATTCCGGCCACCACTATGCCACCAACTCCGTACATCAACACACTCATGTACGACACCATTGTTGCTCTCTCTCTCTCACTCTTTCTCTTTCTCTCTCCCTCCAATTTCTTTCTTGTTTATAGCTATGGCGAGCGCCGTTCTGGTTTCAGAGAATCCGTACAGGCTAAAAGAAAGAGGAACAGCGAAAACCAGGTGGAAGAGTTGTTTTATTTCTTTTCTATTTTCAGGGCCTTCTTGTTGAGTGAAAAGTCCTTTTCCAGCTTCATAAATCATAGTAAACTAGTGTGGCTTAGTAAAACCAAAAAAGAAAAAAGGGCTTTGAATTCAAATTTAAATTTAATTCGGGAAAAACTATAAATTGAAATCCTACTCAATTTTGACATTCTCCTTCTCGTAGTAGTAATAAATAATAGTCCCTCTTTCCCGTAATAAATTTCTTATTTTTCATTTTTGTTTGTCTCAAAGTAAATGTCATCTTATTAATAATAGGATATGAAGTTCGGTGATCTTCCTATACTACGCATTCTAATAGACACAAATGGTTGTAATAAGCCGAGTCGAGCTTTGGGGTGTCGAGCTTGAGCTCGTTTACAAATTATCGAACTCGAGCCCACTTGTTTGTTCAAACTTGAGTCGAATTGAGTTCGAGTTGTTCGCGAACAACTCGAACCGATATCGAACTTTAGTTATAACGAGCCGAGCTCGAGTTTAAGCTTTTTTTTCTATAAAAATGTACACTTAACGCGCTTACTGAATCGTGTTCGAGCCATTCGAAAACAAAAAATTCAAGTTTAACGAGCTTATCGAGCTGAACTCGAGCTTTTAACGAGCTAAACAAGTCAAACAAGGTCGGCTAGATAACGAAACAAGCTTGACTATCGGCTCGAGCTTGAGTCGAGTTTCACTTCGAGCTCGAGCTTTCACGAGTCGAGCCCGAGCCAGCTTGTATCGTATAATAGCTATTGGCACAAGCATTGCAATGTCATAAGAGGTGTCACTCTACTCATATGCATCGTTGGGGGCAATCAAGGAAACGTAAGTAAAAGCTTAAAAACATTGACTTGTCGACTGCGACATTTATTCTGAGATAGAAAGAGTAAGATACTCATTTTCTTTTAAAAACAAAAATAAGAAAATATAATATTGGAAAAGTAGGTTTATGAATAGAGAGAAAGTGGAGGTAATGAATAATAAGTGGACAGTTGTGAGTATGACAAATGCTTCCATTAATAAAAAAAAACTAATTTATATTTTTCTTTTTAAGAAAATGGTAGTGCCTTCTGATCGAACACCAAAAACAACAAAATAGGTATTGCTTCCGGTCCAAAATAACGATCTTGTTTTGCATTTGAACAACTCTAAAGAAAAACAATTATTATTGTGTTTTAATTAGTAAAGTGTCAAATTTACCTCTATTTATTAAGTGTGCATTTTTTTTCTTACACTAATGCTCATACTAAGACAACTAATAAAACATAACAAGTTTAACGCAAGGTAAGAGGGACATTTAACTCCAAAGTGACACTTATATTGGACTAAATTTTTAGTCTAAAAGTGATAGTTACTAGCAAATAGCACGTGCTCCGCATGGGTATATTAGGTTCACAGGACTTTTTGGTAATATCAAATAAATGTAGGGTTCTTTCGTCATTATTGAAATATAAAGTATTAGGAAAATTAATAATCAACGTAATATTGAGTATATTGGTAGTACATTTATTTGATTATTTTTAATTATTGGGGTATTTATGTACTATTTTTGTATGTATATGAAGGGCTGATGATCATTTTCATTCATAAATTATTTATGTGGGGTGATAATTAACATTATTTGAATGTAGACTCTTGATTTTCATGTAAAGAGTAATCATGGTTACTTGGTTGCGGAGATAGGTAGACTTATACTATGACACTTTGGTATATACTCAATTATTTTCTCGATATGTGGCGAAGTATGAAATAGAATGAACAAATCGCGTTGTATCATACGGTATGATGGTTTGGATAAATCAACATTGAAAATTTTCATAGTATATGGTCGTACTCCTGTGAGAATCTAAATATCGTGAGAACCGTGGGAACTTGGATACATTAGGTTTTTACCTAATGTATCAAATGGTTCACTTGGATACATTACTTGGATACATTAGGTAAAAACTTATGTATCCAATGGTTCATTTGGACACATTAGATACATTACTTGGATACATTAGGTTCTTACCTAATGTATCTAAGTTCTCACGATTCTCACGATATTTAGGTTTTCATTTGAGCACCTACCTACCTATATATATATATATATATATATATATATATATATATATATATATATATATATAAGTTTTAGAAAAATAATTGCAAGAAATCAATCAAGGTTCTTAGAAAAATTACATTTTCATTGTTGGAGATTATGCCCTAGGCCCTTGAGAAATGCCTTACGTTATGTCATGTTCTCATTTGTTATAGAGATAACAACTTGGATTATTATATGTTTTGCATGTTTCTTATAATAATCCCCGTCCCTAGTACTTATGAAGAACTAGTATAAGTTTAATCGATGATCATGTGTATGTGATACAAATTAAACTTATGGGTACTACTTGACATGACTCACTATGAGATTTATGTCATGGTCAAATGTCATAATTAAATATCATATAGTTGTATCATTGGAATCCTTAGACCTGAGATTATCATCGTTTTCCCGCATGATGAACGTTGTGTTTGACGTACTCAAACGCTACCCTTAACCAGGTAGTTATAAAGGCTACGATTGGCACAATCGGATTCTTGTAGAGAAGAATGATAACTCAAGATTAGATGTTGTCCCTCTTTATCTCAAAGAGAGATATTTGCTTGGCCACTCGAGAGTGAGATTGATGATAGTGTATGTGTTGGTCCCAAAGGGGCAACAAGGGTATGAAAAATGCTAGAGGGGTGGTGAATAGCGTTTTAAAAATTCTTTTTAAACCCTTTTGCAAATCAATGGCTTATGCGCACAGTTCTCAAATAAGCTAAGTATAGCGCGCAGAGAGAGTGTGAAATGCACAGCGGAAATTTAAGCAGCAGCTGCGCAGGAAAAAGCTACGCAGAGATAAAAACGCACGCGCTAAGTTTTGGCTTAAAGTGTTGGATAAAAAGGATTCTAAGGCAATAAGCAATAACAAACATATCAGCAATAATAGCAATCTGATAAGATCAAACAAAGCAGTAATTCAGAAATAACTAAGCAGGAAACAAATAGCAAGAATAATTAACAAGCTATTTGGAGAGGTTCGATCGATGAAAGATCTACGTCCTCTACCAAGATGGTTAGTCTTGGATTTTCTAATAAGATTTATATTGATGTGAGGAGCTTTTACAAGATTATAAAGAATCAAAATCTAATCTATGAAGTGCAAATCCTAGACTAAACCGGTGTTTCTCGAGAAGTAAGATCTAAATGATCGAAGCTTCAAGAGGTGTGTGTGTGACAGAATTTATGGGCTCTATGAATCTATGAGATGAAGAGCACGAAGAATTCTGGTGATATAAGGCTTAGGATCTGGGCAGGAGTTTGAAGGTATGAAGGTTTGAAGGTTGTTCTTGAATCTGGGATTATGAGCAGCAATCTTCTTAACTTCAAGGACACTTATGAAAGCACAAACTCTAGCAACTTGAAATGAAGATGAGCAGGCTATTTATAGCAGAGAGCTTAAAACTAGCCGTTTGAGCTCTGAGCAAGGACGATGAGCTGGCACTATATGATTGGTGCGCAGATGTCCTTTCTAGCCGTTGGGGCTCTGATCAAGGTTGATGACCTGGCACAATATGATTGGTGCGCAGGGATCTTTGAGCCGTTAGAGACTGAGCATGAAGACTAAATTCAAAAGCTTCTTCTAGAAGGTTGACAGCTGTCTTCATTTAAAATATTTCGTTTGAGTGCATCTCCACCGTTGAATATGCTGAGTATGCTTGCTTTATCGTTTCTGCATACCTCAGCACTTTAATAAGCGTGCATCTTTTAAGCGTTTTCCAAGTTAGGTGATCTGAATGCATCAAAAACTGAGCAAGGTAGAATGCTGCGCAGGAGAGACCTGCGCAGTGGTGTCCTGCGCAGAGAAGTCCTGCGCAGAGACCACAATCTTGCTTAGTTCTTCATTCCTTTTCACTCCAAGTCCTATATTCTAAGCTTATACTATAAAATGGACTAAGCTAAAAATTGAAGTTATAAAACTTCTTACATAGGGTCCTAAAGTCCATAAATTACTCTTAGGTGATGGTATCAATCAATTCTAACATAATTAGGAGGGTTAAGAGATAAGCATACCCAACAGTATGGTCATACCCAAATGAATTGATGTGTTCGATGTCATTTTCTCATATCAATCTACTCGAGATCGAGAAAGCATTGGACACTTAAGTTGACTCAGACTGTGGCTTATGTTCAATATGATATCGCGTGACAAAAGGATTGTGATATGTTCTATGAGGATAAACGAACTTCGTTAAGTTATATTAATTGGGTAGTCATGATGGCTTGCTAGAGTCCACTCATTATTTATGAGTTTGACCTTGGTCGGACTCATTGCCAACTTAATATAATCATATGGGGTCACACACAAAAGAACGAATTAAATAAAAGGCTAAAATTAAGTTTCTAGTGGTGCTCGGCCGAGCACATCACATGAATCGGCCGAGCACGTATTACAGAATGGGATGGAACACTCGATCGAGCACCCCAAAGGACTCGGCCGAGCAGGCCCTGTTCAAACCCTATTTTCTGATTTCGCATTTTGACGGGTTTTTCCCTATTTCTCCTAAAGTGTTTAGGTTTAATAAGTATAAATACCCCTCTCTTTACATAGTATTAACCTAATTGATATTGTATCATTATTGGTAGCCTCCATGTGTTTGAGAAACATATTCTTAAGTTTAGATTGTGAATCAAAAGCTCAAGAACACCAATAAATTCATATAGCCTTTGAAGATTAGAAAAGTGGGTTTTCTAATAATTGGATCTAGCAGTCCAGATCTAGAATTGTTCTAGATATTCGTTCGCGTGTGGATACACATAGAGAGTGTTTGCTTTAGCATCTCAAGTCGTGTTCCTGTGATCGTGATCCGAAGAACGAGGAGATCAAATCTAAATCTTGAAGACTTGAAGATCCAAGATTTTAAACGTACAACAACGGTTAGTATTCTAATTCATTCTCCTATTAATTTAATCATCATGAATGGATCCATGGGCTCTAGGGTTTTGTTGAATTTTCTGTTGCCGTTTCCGTTGCGCAAGGTGCCTCAAAACCCAACATTCATCGTTGGCAATAAAATCAAGACTCATGAGTTCTCATGTTTTCATCGTATTGTATGAATTCCACATGCGTCAAATCCGGATAATCATTCTTTTATCATATCGCCCATTTAGAAGTTGATTGGAAACAATATTGTTTGCATCCGAGAAAATATCCTCGCTCGCCTTTTTTTTTGTTTGAGAGTCGCCACCATGTTGTTGAACGGAACACGGACCGTGAGATTCTTGAGTTCGGGGGTTAAGTTATGGATTGGGAAGGTCAAAGAGCACCCAATCTAGGATTGGTCTTGCTTAGGTGTTTTCAATCAAATAGCAGATAAATAATTAAAGCAAATAAAGCCAATAATTAATTTCATAATTATTGGAATGTCGGATCATGTGCTTCGAGACCATCTCCACAGATTGGAGAGGCTCTAGGCTGATCATTTTGATGGGATTACACTACTCTAAAACAAAGAAGTAGATGAGAAGTAGAGATTAAAAGCGTAGGAGTTTACCTAAAGCGTTCTTGAGATTCTGATTGATAGCCTTGACTAAGGCCTTGATGATCCAAGAGTTTTATGATGATTTTGGCTTAAAAAGATGAGTTTTTATGGTGTTTTGGTGTGAGAGAGGAGTAAAAACGGGATTTTTGAAAGAGAGACTGATTAGAGAGTTGTTAACCTATTTTGTGGTTAAAAGGCTCTATTTTTATATGTATTGGATGACTTAGAGACCAAGTTTAGGAGTCCCAAGTTTGGTAGGTGATAAAGTCTTTATTTGGAGGGGTTAAAGGAGGTAGGAAATCAGTAAGAAACATCTAGGAAGTCTCCTAATTCAATGTTTCCCGGGTTAGGAGAGTGCTGGCCAAGAAAGAGACCGGGACGGAGAAGGAAAGTGGATTAAGCCCGAAACAGCAAGAGATGTCTCGTACGAGACATCCAATGTCTCGTACGAGATATCCAGTACAAAAGTACTGTTTTGTCCTGTCTGTTTCATTTGTTCATTTTTAGCCCCTGACTAACGGAGTCAGTTAGAAACTTAACGAAATATGATGAAACTAACGAGTTTTCATCCAAACACAAAGGCGAGACACAAGAGTAGTGTAATCATAAATGCGAGTTCAAAATGGGGTGTCTACAAATACTGTTCTCTCATTATGATGAAAAGCAATAGAAAAAGATATATGAAAATATGTATCAACTATGTATTGATTTATCATCTGTTTATTATATAGTACACTTTGGTAGAGGTGAGAGTTTAAAAGTACTATTTGATGAATAAATGTTTGGTTTTCATAATTTTGTAATATCATTTAAAGGTGAAAGTTCTACTAACTTATGAAATTGTTGATAATCTATAATTTAATTTAGTTCATGAATGCAAGTCATATTAATAAAATATAAGTTAGAGACTTTTTATATGTTAGCATTATTTTTCACCTAATGTTTCATCTTTTTTTAAGTACATTGTTTATTGGACTTCTTGAGTAAAGTAATTAAAAACATGTTTAATCTATCTTTTCACTTTCTATAATTGAAAATCATTTGATACTTAAAACTTTATGTATTCCATCATAACTCAGTGGCTTTAAATAATGTGTTGTCTCTTAAAATACATGAACAATTTCAATGTTTTCCTATGAATGTGAGTTATTTGAAACAATGAATGATATTCAAAGCCATTGAATTATGAAATTTTGATTAGTTGGAAATTGAAAAATCACTTCTTAATGATCTTATTGTTTATTCAAATCCATTGAATAATGATAATTTGATTAGTTGATAATTGAAAAGTCACTTCTTAATGATTTTATTGTTCTTTAATGCATCAACTACCTACCTAGTCTAATACTCTATATACTCCATCCGTTCCAGAAAAGTTGAAACATTTACTTTGGAGTTGGAAAATTAAGGATATAATATTATATTAAAAATGAAAGGTAGAGAGAGGAAGAGAGAGAATTAGTGGGAGCGGAAAGAGAATGAGTGGAGAATAATGAGTGGTTGGGACTTGGGAGGAAGATAGAGAATGAGTAAAGGATTATAAAAGTAATAAAAACTTCAATTTTTTGGATTGTTGCAACTTTTGTGAAATACCCTAAATGGCAAAATATTGCAACTTCCTTGGAACAGAGGGAGTATAAGAGTATATGTTCTATTAGATATAACCTACCTAGTCTAATACTTTATATATAAGAGTATATGTTCTATTAGATATCATTCTCTTCTTATAGAATCACTAAATTACCTAGTTTCATATCTATGGTTATTACCTCTTATTTTAACATATGTAGGAGAATATCAAAAGTCTCCAAGATTTCAAAGGTCATATTACATGGAATTCTCTAAATCAAGATAAACTCATTTGTGGCTTATGTGTCATTTCCATGGTTGATTTCACCAATTTTAAAATACTATAAGTATAGATTTTAAACCGAAGGAATTACTTTGTTATAGGATGGAGAGAGTATATATTTTGAAGACAGCTCCACTAACCCACGACCAAATGTTGACCGGTGATTTTTTTTTTGTTACCCATGGTATTTCACAGTTATAAATCTCGTCCCAGTAATCACACCAATTTAGTCATCAGAAGAGGCCGTATCGGTATCGAAACGCACCGACGAACTATACTCGATTTACCGCACTTGAAATTTGATTAAATAATATTAATCCTAACATATATTTATAATAACATAAACATGAACATTTCCAATAAATAACAATATAATAGTACTTGTAGGAATAAAGCAGAAGAAGGTTCGAGGACAAACGAGGCTCGTCTCCAGATGCTAGAGAATGAGCTAATGTCAAAATGCAACAGGGTCTAGTTGTTAGTTAGTATTTTAATAAAGTTGAATCCTTATGCCATGAAATCTCGAAGTTAGATTTAGACTAAAAGTTTACAAGCAAATAGTGAAAAGAATAATCATCCATGGATTGAGGCCCGAGTTTCGTGGTTAGGTCACACAACCTTCTCTATTAGAACTAGAGAGTTTGTTGGCAATCCGATAATCATTAGATAAACACACATCAGGTCTTTAACGCCAAAGTCAATGGAATCGGATGAGGCACTATTCAGCCACCAAGGTCGAGGAAGACAACAAGAGTCGGATGCAATAGATAAATAAATAAGAGAGTCAACTAGTTGTAATAGACAAGGTACAAAGGAGGCTCTCATACAAGGGGATCGAAACCGGGAGATGAAGATAGTGCTTTACTAGAGAGTTGGAGAAAAAACAATGAATGTTTTTTAAGCCGACGGGACTGAAAAATGGGTTGAGGACAAAGCCAATCTAGTTCATGAGGATAATTGGATTTATGAACTGGCGAAGATGATATCAACTTTGAGGAAGGTCAATGGTTGAAGATGTTGCTGCCAAAAATCAATGTTGGATGCGACAATAATCTATACGACAACAACATTGTTAAGATTTAACAAGCTTGGTCAAAGCCAACTTTGAAGAGGCGATAATTGGGTGATCAATACAAATATGGATGGTCCTAAGCTCGTGGAGAAAGGGAAGTTAGAGATCAAGGGGGAGAAACTCAAGAAGACCCAATAGTTGAGCGAGGTAAGTACACGACACTAAAACTCTCATCAAATTTTGATGTGTATAACTTGAGTTCGATCAAGATGCCAAGGAGTATAAGCGTAAGACATGAACCTGAGAAAGAACACATAACCCTGAGAAAGAACTTTGGCCTAACGATGTGGTAATAAATAAGTGACACTTCAATATGTAGTTGGCAAGGACTTATTTAAGAAGTCATATACTTGTTAATGAACAATGTGCTAGACATGACCCGTTATGAGATTTATGTCATGGTTAAATGTCATAATTAAATCTCATATAGTTATATCATTTGATATCCTTAGACCTGAGATTAACATGGTCTTCCACATGATGAACGTTATATTTGACATAGTCAAACGCAACCCTTAACCAGGTAGTCATAAAGGATATGATTGGCATAATCGAATTCTTGTAGGGAAGAATGATAAGTCAAGATGGTATTTGTCCCTCCCTCAAGAGAGATATATGCTTAGGCCACTCGAAGAGTGAGATTGATGAAATGTGTGGCCACGCTCAAATGAATTGAAGTGTTCAATGTCATTTGCTCATATCAATCTACTCGGGATCGAGAAAGCATTGGATAATGTAAGTTGATGTGGACCATGACTTATGTCCAATATGATATCGTGTGACAAAATGATTGTGATATGTTCTCTGAGGATAAACGAACTTTGACGAGTTATATTAATTAGGTAGTCATGATGGCTTGCTAGAGTCTGCTCATGATTTATGAGAACAAATGTGTTTAGACTCATTGCCAACTTAATATAATCCTATGGGGTCACACACAAAAGAACGAATCTTTAAAAAGGTTAAAATTGAGTTTCTGGGGTGCACGGCCGAGCACCTTAAAAGGAGCGGTTGTGTAGTGCATTGTCGAATGCATACAAGATTCATACCAGTGTGCACGGGGGCACAGATTAAAGGAATCAGCCACGCAACTCGGGCGAGTGCTTTAAAAGGAGCGGCAGTGCAACCGCTGGAAGGCTATTCTGGACAGTTTTGAACTATGTTGGGATTTAGACTCAAAGACCCTAGGGGTTAAGGACCTATGAGTATAAATAGATGTTCAAACACCCCAAATCAATACTGTTGGGTATGCCCACTTATATCTCAGTTTTAATATAATAGGATTGATTAGATTTGATTGATCCATCACCTAAGTTTTATTTCATGGACTTTAGACCCACATGTAAGAAGTATTTATACTTCATTTTTTTAGGTTGTCCATTGTAATAGAATAGGCTTAGGAATAGGGCAAGAAGATCAAGATTCAAGAAAATCACACTTTGAGTTTGAGCCACGCGCCATGCGCCTCCTTAAGCGCGCATGAGTATGCGCCTAGCATAGCTCATGCGCCTCAGACTCTAGCTCAACGCGCATCATGAATGTTTTTAACACTCAGTGATTTATTGAAGATTCAAAGACTTGAAGAGATTCAATCTACGCCAATGATCCAACGGTGGTTAAATAACACGTATGCACCCGCATCTAAGGACACTTGTCCATAACGGTCATATTTGTGTTATGTTTCTAACGGCTATAAAAGGACACGTGCTCCACTCAATGAGCGACAGCACATCCGTCCTTTCTCTGACTCACCAAGGATTTCCAACGGCTAGTTTTTTGGGCTCTACTATAAATACCCCATAACTTCAACCATTTGAAGTTGCTAAGCTTTTCAAGAATTTCTCTCTCAAGCATTCGTTGAAGATTTGAAGATTGCCTTTGTTATTTCCAGAATTCTCAAGAACATCTTCATAACTTCATCCTTAGCCCAGATCCTCAAGCGAAAACACTTTAGTTTTCTTGTGCTCTCAATCTCAAAGATCTAAAGAGCCTTGAATCTAAAATCACACACGCACCTCTTTAAGTTTGATCACTTAGATCTTTCTTTTAGAGATACACCGGTTATTGTCTAGGATCTGTTCTTTCATAGAATATTAGATCTTGAGTTAGTGTATAAGCTCAAGCGATTGTAATTTGTAACACTCTCTCATTATATAAGATCTCCATTAGAAATCCAAGACACCATCTTGGTAGAGGACGTAGATCATTTTCCCGATCGAACCTCTCCAAATAGCGCGTACTTACTATCATGCTATTTCCTTTCAAGTTCATATCATATCTAACTATTTAATTGTTTATTCATTGTAGATTGATTGATTGAACTGTGTTGTGTTTGTTATATCATTTGCCTTAGTTTCTTATTTCACCCACTTTGAGCCAAAATACTTAGAGTGTGTGTGCGCCCCCTTTATCATACTTTGCACCTATTTACATTACTAAATTCCGCTGTGCATTTCACTCACTCACTTAGGCGCACATCATAACGCTTACTTGATAAAGTGTGCATTTGCAATTGAGTTTATCAAGGGTACGAAAAGAATTTTAAAACAGCTATTCTCCCCCGCTGATAGGCTTAATCGAACACCTACAAATTAAACCTGGACTAGGTTCTAAAAAATATAGCTAGGGCAAGTCCAGAATCGATCCACGAAGAACGGTTATTTATTTACGAACAGTCACTTGACCAGATTGGGGGAAAATTATAATTATTAAATCCTAAGAACATAAATTAAACTAAATATGAGCAAAAACAATAATTAAAGAATACTTCAGATTTGTTTCCGTCCCCACCTTTTTAATCAATTATCATCGGTACATCAATTCACTTTTAACTCTATTCACTTAATCCGAGATTTATTTCAATCTCTGTTTCTTCTTTCAGATTAGTTAATAGCAGTGGCACACTCACTAGAAACCCTAATCAATAATTAAATCTAACTGGCACAGTCTAGATCCAAAAATTAATTGATTCAAGATTTAAGAAACTAAGATCAAGAACACTTTCTATTTATTAAAATAGATAATTGCTTAATTTTACCCTAATCACAATTTACCATGGCACATGCATAAATCATGAAATTGCTACAGTGAAAACCCTAATTCTGGCACAGAACAGAGAATTCTAGCAAAGATCCAATCACAAAGATAAATAAATTGATCAGATTTATAAACCCTAGCAACGGATCTAGAATTAAGAACAAGTAAAATTATGAATAGAAATCAAATTGTGAAAGAAAAATACCTCAAATTGACAAAAGATGGTTCAAGATTCAAACCCAAAGTTTGGGTTTTAGTTCCTCATATGGAGCTTTGAAATCTCCATGAACAAAGAAAATAAAAACCTAGATCTAAAATTATATTGTCTAGAATGTAACCTCCAAAATAATGAAAGAAACTAATTTTAAATACTTGGGATAAGTTCTAAAAAGAAATAAAATAAAATAATAAGAACTAATAAAAAGGAAAGGAAACAAAAAAATTTGCAAAGAATCCTTATGATGCCAGTCCACGCGCCTTGAGATCGTCAGCGTTTTCCTCTCGGACTCCCGACTTGGACCAAAAGCTCCCACACGTACTGATTAAGTTGCTTCCTCTTTTTTTTTTTTTTTTTTTTTTTTTTTTTTTTTGCATAATGGCTGTTATGACTTGTGATGACCCACAATACCCTTGCTGCTTTCTTACTTCATGGTTTAGTTCTGAGCCATTTCTTCTTTTACTCAACATCAACAATTCATTCTCCGTCCCAATTGACTTTCTTTTGTATTTGGGATCCCTTTTTAACTAATAAATAAATTACATTCGGGTAAAAATATAAAAATACTAAAATACTCCCGAATTACAAATAACCCCCAAAAATATATATTTGCCCAAAATTACATAGAAACTATTCTAAATACATAAAAATAATTATTTAAAGCTCATATAATACTAGGAATAAAGTGTATAAATTCCGTCTCATCAAATTCCCCCATGCTTAGACCTTTACTCGTCCATGAGTAAAATCCTAACTCCCCTCTAAACACCGGTCTATATAGCGTAGCATGGAGAAATTTGATTCCTAGTCTCCTCTAAACCACCAATCAAACATCATCAATAAATAAAATCGAAGTGTAGAAACTCCGTCTCCTTATAACTCCTCAAAGAAATAATAAAATGACATTAGCTCGATACCAACACCATAATAAACGGTATCCAAACTAAATGTCCACTCCAAAGCCAAGGGGAACTAAATATGTCCTAATTTCCCCCACGCTTATCTCACACTACAATCTCCCTCATAAAAATAAAGTTTATGTAATATTTATAATTAAACACAAAACTTACCTCGTTACAAAACACCAACACCCCCTTATATCTCCAGAAAAGAACGAGGATTTCTAACCTAAACTCCACTATCCGAACCTCCTACTCCAATAGTGTATATCCTACCCAAAACTCCAAACTTCCCTTATGTCTTCTCTCCGGTGGATGTAAGATATTTTATTACTCAAACCTCACCTTTTGCCTAAGCGCCCTTTCGGGTTTTCACTTAGCCTCTCTATTTTTTTTTATTTTTTTTTTTTCACTTTTTTTTTTTTTTTTTTTATATGCACACCCTTGTTTTTGCCTAGACTGCCCTTTCGGGTTTTCAATCTAGCGGGCTTCTTTTCTTGTGAGTTTTTTTTTTTTTTTTTTTAAAAAAAAAGAAAAACTAACTATCTAGAATGAAAAATGCATACTATACAACTATAAATCCTTCCCCCACGCTTAAACTACATAGTGTCCTCAGTGTGTAAAAGTGAATAAAAAAAACAAGGACAATTTAAACGTACGGGAATAAATGGTACCTCATTAGTGCACACTCCACCCCGTTTGAGCTCGAATTGTCTTCATGAATCCCTTCTCCTTTTTGTTCATCGTGCTCAAACCTCCATGCTTCTCCAACGAACCACTAACCCTCATCACTTCTTCCTCACCTTCAAATGCATACTATACAACTTGGTAGGCTAAATCGCACACCTACAAATTAAACCTGGACAAGGTTCTAAAAATATGTAGTTAGGGACAAGTCAAGAATCGATCCACGAAGAACGGTTATTTATTTACGAACAGTCACTTGACCAGATTGGGGGAAAATTATAATTATTAAATCCTAAGAACATAAATTAAACTAAATATGAGCAAAAACAATAATTAAAGAATACTTCAGATTTGTTTCGTCCCCACCTTTTTAATCAATTATCATCGGTACATCAATTTACTTTTAACTCTATTCACTTGATCCGAGATTTATTTCAATCTCTGTTTCTTCTTTCAGATTAGTGACTAGCAGTGGCACACTAACTAGAAACCCTAATTAATGAATTAATCTAACTGGCACAGTCCAGATCGCAAAATTAATTGATTCAAGATTTAAGAAACTAAGATCAAGAACACTTTCTATTTATTAAAATAGATAATTGCTTAATTTTACCCTAATCACAATTTACCATGGCACATGCATAAATCATGAAATTGCTACAGTGAAAACCCTAATTCGGGCACAGAATAGAGAATTCTAGCAAAGATCCAATCACAAAGATAAATAAATTGATCAGGTTTATAAACCCTAGTAATGGATCTAGAATTAAGAACAAGCAAAATTATGAATAGAAATCAAATTGTGAAAGAAAAATACCTCAAATTGACAAAAGATGGTTCAAGATTCAAACCCAAAGCTTGGGTTTAGTTCCTCATATGGAGCTTTGAAATCTCCATGAAAAGAAAAATAAAACCCTCGTTCTCAAATTAATGTTGAAGTCTCCCATAAAAACAATGAAAGAAACCTATTTTAAAAACCTATGAAAGTCCTAAATGAATAAGGAAATAAAAAATAAATAAATAAAAGGAATAAAAATCCCCCAGATCCGCGTCTGTCTCTGTTTGCGGCTTCTTCTCTATGCACACGGGCTCATGAGTCCGTATGGTGAATCCGTGTCGGATTTTGTAGTCCGTCTGCACTCCACACGTGCTCCCGAGTCGGATTTTCCACCTCACACGTACTGATGCTTTTGGTCAGCGTTCTTTCTTTCTGGGCTTGCTGGCGTGGAGTTTGGTGGATGGAGCTTTGGGCTTCAATTCTTTTCTTGGGCTGCCTAAGACATGAATTGATGCCCCTTTCATCTTTTCTTTATTTTCAACAGTTATTCCACTACTCCACCGTCCCGGTTGACTTTCTTTCGCAAATTTTGGGATCTCTTTTTATTTCATAATAAATTACATCGGGTAAAAATATAAAAACACTAAAATACTCCCGAATTATAATAAGCCCCAAAAATATATAATTACCCAAAATTACATAAAAACTAATCTAAAATACATAAAATCACCATTTAAGCTCATAGAAACATAGGAAATAATGGTATAAAATCCGTCCCATTAAATTCCCCCACGCTTAGACCTTTACTCGTCCCTGAGTAAAATCCTAACTCCCCTCTAAACACCGGTCTAATAGCGTAGCATGGAGAAAAATGATTCCTAGTC
Organism: Campanula takesimana; assembly: GCA_026119855.1. Taxonomy (NCBI): domain Eukaryota; kingdom Viridiplantae; phylum Streptophyta; class Magnoliopsida; order Asterales; family Campanulaceae; genus Campanula; species Campanula takesimana. The sequence goes on along the minus strand of JAOWBW010000316.1, from coordinate 948,182 downwards.
TCCTCTAATCCATCAAACATAAATCAATAAAAATAAAAATCGAAGTGTAGAAACTCCGTCTCCTTATAACTCCTCAAAGAAATAATAAAAATGACATTAATTCGATACCAACACCATAATAAACGGTATCCAAACTAAATGTCCACTCAAAAGCCAAGGGGAACTAAAAATCTATATATATATATATATTAAAGTTGGCCAAAAGAGCTATGGTATTGACATGTGAACAAACAATTGAGAAAGCTTGCATTTGGAGAAGCCACATCAACAACATACTAATAAATAAGTGACTTTTCATTTTCTTTTCATTAGCTAATACTATTAGCTAATAATAATAGTTACTAAAAAGGGTAACTATAATAGTTAACTATTATAGTAACTATTACTATTATTAGTAATAGTTAATTATAATAGTTAACCATTATAGTTAACTATTACTCTTATTAGTAATAGTTACTATTATAGTTAACTATATTAGTTAACTATTACTATTAATAGTATTAGTTAACAATATTAGTTACAATACAAGTTAAATATTACTATTAATAGTATTAGTTAACTATAATAGTTACTATTATAGTTAACTATATTAGTTAAATATTACTATTAATAGTATTAGTTACTACTATATTAGTTAACTATTACTATTAATAGTATTAGTTAACTATAATAGTTACTATATAGCTAATTATTACTATTAATAGTATTAGTTAACCATAATAGTTACTTTATAAGTTATTTTTTACTATTAATAGTATTGGTTAACTATAATAGGCTACATACATTAACTATTACTATTATTAGTATTAGTTGATTATAATAGTTATTATATAATTTAGACTATTAATTTTTAATATTAATTAATCATAATAGTTACTATATCAATTAACTATTACTATTGATAATATTATTTTATTATAATAATTATATTAATAATTATTATTATATAGACTAATCATTGCTATTAATGTATATATTAACTATTACTATCAATGGTATTAATTAATTATAATAGTTATTATAATAATAGTAATCATATAGATTAATTTTTATTATTAATAGTATTAGTTAAAATGATGATTACTATATTAGTTAACTATAGTTAAATGACATAGTATTGGTTTCCGTGCAGAGCACGGGTTACCCGCTAGTGTCCTAAATTTCCCCCACGCTTATCTCACTCTACAATCTCCCTCATGAAAACAAGTTTATGCAAGATTTATATAATTAAGCACAAAACTTTACCTCGTAACAAAACACCAACACCCCCTTATATCTCCAGAAAAGAACGAGGATTTCTAACCTAAACTCCACTATCCGAACCTCCTACTCCAATAGTGTATATCCTACCCAAAACTCCAAACCCCCTTATGTCTTCTCTCCGGTGGATGAAAGATATTTTATTACTCAAACCTCACCTTTTGCCTAAGCGCCCTTTCGGGTTTTCACTTAGCCTCTCTATTTTTTTCCATTTTTTTTTTTTAAACTAACTATCTAGAATGAAAAATGCATACTATACAACTACAAATCCTTCCCCCACGCTTAAACTACACAGTGTCCTCACTGTGTAAAAGTGAATAAAAATAAGGACAGTTTAAACGTAAGGGAGTAAATGGTACCTCATTAGTGCACACTCCACCCCGTTTGAGCTCGAATTGTCTGCATAACTCCCTTCTTCTTTTTAGTCATCGTGCTCAAACCTCCATGCTTCTCTACCATCATCGGACCACTAGCCATCATTACTTCTTCCTCACCTCTAAATGCATGCTTTCGGTGCTCAGGAAGATTCTTCACCTTTCTTGGTCCGTGTTTTACTGCCGGTATTTTCAAATCAATCTTTACATCATCATCCCCACTACAAATATTGGACACATCCTCTACCTTTGGCTCAACTACACCCATAAAACATAAACCACGAACATCCTCAGGGTCTTTCTTGGAGTAAAAAATGTTGAACTCCATTAAATCCCCATCGAACTCCATAGTCAAAGAACCGTTGGACACATCCAACTTAGTATGAGCCGTAGACATAAATGGCCTCCCCAACAGAATGGGAGCCTTAGGATCCGTATCCATCTCTAACACATAAAAATCAGCAGGGAATATGAACTTACCAACCCGCACTAGAACATCCTCAACCTTCCCCTTAGGATATGCATTAGATCTATCCGCCAACTGAATCACAACCCGTGTATCCTGTAAAGGTCCCAACTTGAGTTTTTCAAACAATGCATAAGGCATGACATTGATTGAAGCACCCAAGTCAAGCATAGCATTATGCTCACTATCATCACCCAAAGACACCGGTATCACAAACATACCCGGATCACTGCACTTCTTGGGCATCTTTTTATGATAGACTGCAGACACATGCTCTTTCATCATCACCTTTTTCTGACTCCTCGCCTTCTGATCCCTCTTCAATGTACACAGCGCCTTAAGGAACTTGGCATATCTTGGGACAGTCTGCAAAAGATCCAAAAATGGGATGTTTACCTCAAGCCTCTTGAAAGTGTCATATATCGCCTTGTCAGGCTCCGGTTTGCGATGCTCTCTCAAGGCCTCAGGAAATGGAACATCCGGCTCAAAATCTGTGGGCTCTGGTGTAGCATTTTTCTCCTCCTCTGGGCTCTTCTCAGTAGGCACAACCTTCTCAACCTCAATCACTGGCTCATCCGGTACAACTTCCTTCTCAATCTCCTTACCACTACGCAAAGTCATGGCACATGCACTCTGCTTAGGGTTCGGTTCTGATCTAGAATGTACCTTCTCTGCCTCTCTAATCTTTAATCTCCCAACTGCATCAGCTATCTGACCAATCTGTCTCTCTAGATTACCAATACTCGCATCGGTCTTCTGTTGATACTGCTGGAAATTGCTATTCATCATGCTCACCGACTGTGCTAAGGAGTGAATCATATCATCTGTAGACTGTCTCGGAGGGTTACTCTGATACTGCTGCTGCTGCACATATGGTGGTGGTCTGTACTGGTTAGTATGGTACTGCTGACTCTGTGGTGGACCCATCAACAACTGTCTCATCATCCCCTTAAGGTCCTCAACATCTGTCTCAAGCTTATTTGTCACACCACTACTAGAATTCGCAGCACTGACCTGTCTGAAGCTCGATCTCCTGCCATGTGTCCGAGTGCTCTTAGCCAACTCATCAATTATCTCATTAGCCTCCTCAGTAGTCTTGTTGAGTATACTGCCCCCGCAGCAAGAATCCACCAACCGCTTATCCATGACTGTCAACCCTCCATAGAAATATACTATCAGCTGATTATCATCAAACCCATGATACGGGCAACTCCTGCATAGCTTATGGAACCTATTATAATACTCATACAAAGTCTAATCGGCTCTCTGCTCCATGTTGCTAATGTCCCGCTTCATCACATTGATCTGATCTGGAGGAAAGAACTCATCCAAGAAAACCTCATTCATCTCCTGCCACGTGGTGATACTGTTAGGTGGGAGATGATAGTACCACGCACTAGCATCATCTTTCAGAGTGAAAGAGAACGCTCTAAGGAGGAGATGCTCAATCGGAAGTGCTGCTGGCTTCATGCTCTGACAAATCTGCACAAACTGGGATATATGTTGATTCGGGTTCTCACCGGGCATCCCAGTAAAGTGCGGTCACTGGCTCAACAAACCCGGCTTCAACTCAAATGTAACCCCAGTAGGCAGAGTGGGGAACTGAACTGTATGAGGTTGCTCGCTCCAATTCGAGGCAGTTTTCTGCCTCAATGTCTGATCTGCCATCTGTTTACTAATTCAAGACTTCCAAGCAGATTGTCAGTAGAACAGGTGTGGACCTTACAAGGTACCACACTAAAGAATAAATAAAAATAAAAATTTTACAAACCGATAATAAAAATTAAACAAACTAAACTAAAAATAAAAAGAAAAATAAAAAAAAAAAATAAACTTAAAATACAATAAGAACGTAAACAAATAAACACCGTTCCCCGGCAGCGGCGCCAAAATTTGGTAGGCTAAATCGCACACCTACAAATTAAACCTGGACAAGGTTCTAAAAATATGTAGTTAGGGACAAGTCCAGAATCGATCCACGAAGAACGGTTATTTATTTACGAACAGTCACTTGACCAGAATGGGGGAAAATTATAATTATTAAATCCTAAGAACATAAATTAAACTAAATATGAGCAAAAACAATAATTAAAGAATACTTCAGATTTGTTTCCGTCCCCACCTTTTTAATCAATTATCATCGGTACATCAATTTACTTTTAACTCTATTCACTTGATCCGAGATTTATTTCAATCTCTGTTTCTTCTTTCAGATTAGTGACTAGCAGTGGCACACTCACTAGAAACCCTAATTAATGAATTAATCTAACTGGCACAGTCCAGATCGCAAAATTAATTGATTCAAGATTTAAGAAACTAAGATCAAGAACACTTTCTATTTATTAAAATAGATAATTGCTTAATTTTACCCTAATCACAATTTACTATGGCACATGCATAAATCATGAAATTGCTACAGTGAAAACCCTAATTCTGGCACAGAATAGAGAATTCTAGCAAAGATCCAATCACAAAGATAAATAAATTGATCAGGTTTATAAACCCTAGTAATGGATCTAGAATTAAGAACAAGCAAAATTATGAATAGAAATCAAATTGTGAAAGAAAAATACCTCAAATTGATAAAAGATGGTTCAAGATTCAAACCCAAAGCTTGGGTTTAGTTCCTCATATGGAGCTTTGAAATCTCCATGAAAAAAAAAATAAAACCCTCGTTCTCAAATTATTGTTGAAGTCTCCCATAAAAACAATGAAAGAAACCTATTTTAAAAACCTATGAAAGTCCTAAATGAATAAGGAAATAAAAAATAAATAACTAAAAGGAATAAAAATCCCCCAGATCCGCGTCTGTCTCTGTTTGCGGCTTCTTCTCTATGCACACGGGCTCATGAGTCCGTGTGGTGAATCCGTGTCGGATTTTGTAGTCCGTCTGCACTCCACACGTGCTCCCGAGTCGGATTTTCCACCTCACACGTACTGATGCTTTTGGTCAGCGTTCTTTCTTTCTGGGCTTGCTGGCGTGGAGTTTGGTGGATGGAGCTTTGGGCTTCAATTCTTTTCTTGGGATGCCTAAGACATGAATTGATGCCCCTTTCATCTTTTCTTTATTTTCAACAGTTATTCCACTACTCCACCGTCCCGGTTGACTTTCTTTCGCAAATTTTGGGATCTCTTTTTATTTCATAATAAATTACATCGGGTAAAAATATAAAAACACTAAAATAATCCCGAATTATAATAAGCCCCAAAAATATATAATTACCCAAAATTACATAAAAACTAATCTAAAATACATAAAATCACCATTTAAGCTCATAGAAACATAGGAAATAATGGTATAAAATCCGTCCCATCACCCGCCTCTAGCTATTTTTCATACCTTTGTTGCCCTTTGGGACCAACAAGTGATATCAGAGCAAACACCTTTATAAAACACTTCTGTTTTTCAAGCTTAACAGCTTGGGGGCCGATTCTAAATGGAAAACTCAAAACCTATGGCAACTGCAAACTACACTCACGTTCCAGTCTTTGATGAAGATCATTTTGACGTGTAGAAATTCAGCATATTGACCCATCTCAACTCAATCGATGAAAGGCTTCATTACACCGTGGTTTATGGACCTTACATCCCTATGAAAGCGAATCCAAATCCGCGCACCAATGCTGCTCAACCAACCATCAAGAAACCAAGGGAAGAATGGACTGAGGAAGAAACAAGAAGAGTTGCAAATGATGGCAAGCAAGAAACATTCTCCTAAGCACTCTAAGTACGGCTATGAAACAACAAGTCATGCATTGTGCTACTGCTAATGAGCTATGGGATGCTATTGAAGAGCATATAGAAGGAGATACTGTTTGTAAGGAGAATAAGAAATATGAAGTGCAAAAGAGATTCAACAATTTCTCTCAACTCCCCGGTGAAACCTTAAGACAAACTTATGAACGCTAATGTGAAATTATAAATCTATGTATTTCACTTGGCATGAAGTTTTCAAACAAAGATTTGAATGTCAATTTTCTACAAGCTTTTGGATCAAGATACCTACATAAATCCAGCGCTCTTGAAGACGCCGAAACTTTGGACGTTTGGACTTTAAGGAACCTTTATGCAAATCTCAAAGTTTATGAGCTCAAACTCCAACGAATCAGTGAAACTGAAGGAAAGTCAAAATCCATAGCAATGGTGGCGCATAGATAACAAGCGCATGCGCATGCGCCTGCGCCTGCGCCGGTTCAAGAAGAGAAAAGTTCCGATCCCAAAATTTCTACCTCTGAGCTACTAGACTTGTATGATGACGACTTCGCTTTATTTGTGAAGAAATTTCAAAAGTTCAGAAAATTCTCAAGACCCGGCTCAACCAGCAAATTTCAAGGATCTACCAGCAGAGCTCCTCCAAAGTTCACGAGGAGCAGTGATTAAAAAAGAAAAGAAGACCTTGTTTGTTTTAATTGCAGGAAACCAGGACACTTTGCTTCAAGCTGCCCAACTCCAAAATTTAAATATATGCAGAAGAAGAGCAGCCATACTCCCAAGTTCACTCCCAAATTCACTCGTCACAAGGGAATGGTTGCTGAAGAAGAATCACCAGCAAATGAGCAGAACTTTGGATTGAAACAGACTCAGATGAGAGCGATGAAGATTCTGATGATGGACTCGTTTGTTTGGTGGAAAATGATGATGAAGTTGAAACTTATGATTCGGATGATGATTCTCCAAGGATGTTCCTGATATGAATGTCTTGAATAAACCTATCAAGAAATCTGCAGGTTTTCAAGAAGTAAAAAAGGAAGAAAGGACCAACCATCAGCGAGCTCGTTGAACAAGGATTTCTCACTCCGGCTCAAAGCGATGGTGGATTGTTATTCTCACGATGTGATCTAAGTTCAAGGAACAAGTTGAGAAAAGGAGCTTACATCAGACCTCAAGTTGAACCAACTGCTCCAATCTCCAAAATCAATGATGATGAAGTGATTGCTGAACAAGAAAAAATGTTAAAAAAGGCTGAAAAGGTTCTTTGTTTCATGGATGGATCTTCAAAAGCTAGAAATTATGAATGGATTCTCGATAGTGGGTGTTCAAGACACATGACTGGAGATGAATCCTTATTAGAAGATGTCCATGAAGAAAGAGGTCCCTCAGTAACATTTGGTGATAATAACAAAGGTCAAGTTGTTGCATATGGTAAGCTCAAGAAAGACAAAGTGTGCATTGAAAGAGTCTCTCTCGTCTAAGGGCTCAAGCACAATTTATTATCCATATCTCAATTCTGCGACAAAGGATTAGAATGCCATTTCACCTCAACTCAATGTCTTATCAAGAATGGCAAAACTGGAGCTACATTACTCACGGGATATCGTAAGACAAATATTTACATTATTGATTTTCATAGTATGAACTCTAGTACTAATCTTTGTTTTGTAGCTAAAAGTGTGAGCGAAAATAGTTGGCTGTGGCACAAGCGCTTAAGTCACTTGAACTTCAAATATCTATCTAAACTCAGCAGGAATAACATTGTTAAAGGACTTCCCAAGGTTGCTGATCATCATGACAAGAAGTGCGCCGCGTGTCAACTTGGCAAACAACTGAATAAATCTTTCTCCAGCAAGACCAACCCTTCAACTTCTAGATGTTTGCAACTGCTTCACATTGATCTATTTGGACCAGTCACCACCGCAAGTATTAGAAGAAACAAGTATACTCTAGTTGTGGTGGATGATTATTCAAGATATACATGGGTGGAAATGATGATCTCAAAAGACGATTGTTACGACATTTTAACCACCTTATTTCGACTGCTCCAAACCCAAAAAGATGATGACATCGTTAGTGTTTGATCCGACAATGGAACAGAATTCAATAACAACGGTGTTGCTCGATATAACGACGATCATGGGATAGATTACAACTTCTCAACCGCTGGAGTTCCTCAATAAAATGGTGTTGTGGAAAGAAAAAATAAGACGTTGATTGAAGCGAGAAAGACGATGATAGTTGAAGCGAAATTGCCTAAGTACTTTTGGGAAGAAGCTATCAACACAACATGTTTTACTCAAAATCGTTCCCTCATCAACAAACTTCACAACAAGACTCCGTATGAACTTTGGCGTGGTAGAAATCCCAACATTGCATTCTTCAAGATCTTTGGTTGCAAGTGTTATATCCTCTACAATGGAAACGAGCATAGAGGTAAATTCGATGCCAAAGCCGACGAAGGTATTTTTGTTGGGTATGCCAAACATTATAAAGCTTTTCGCGTTTTTAATAGATCTACTGACACGCCCCAAGTCCCGGGATCCCCTAATAGAACCTCGAACTTGGTGCGCGTAACTAACAAGAAACAAGAAACTAACGGGAAACAGGAACAATACCTGTTAGAAACAAACTGACATGATATATATACTCAAGAGTAAGGAGCTAAGATAGCTCACAACGAGTTCTAGACCAAGAAAATTAAAACCAAACATGGTTACATACAGCGAAAGACATGCCTAGCACATAATCTGGCATCAAGAGATGTCTAGAGACAACAAGTACTATACAAGTCTACCCCAAACAAGCCCTGAGTTTAACAACTCACACAACATCGTCCTTACCAAAGTGTAAAAGGACACTAGTCTCAAACAAGAACATCCTGCGAAGTACGTTCCCAGCTATGTCGAGCCTCACTGCGTACTATCCCCTGCTTTCCTGGGGGGGGGGGTGGGAAACAAATAAAGGGTGAGATAAATCTCAGTAAGCTATTAACATGCAACTACATGACATGTTATCACGAAATTCCAGTAGATACTCAAGTAATCATATATCAAGTATCATCAAGTAACAAGTATAGGAGAGGCTAAGCCAACTCAACAAGTAATCAAGCCCAAGATATGATCAGGTAACAAGTAGTTAAGTAGTGTGAGAGGCTAGACCAACTCACCAAGATGCACATAGGCCTATCACGTATCATTACCTGAATCCTTCCTTATTTCTCCCAAGAATACCATTATTGTCGATGCTTGTATAGCTGAGGACAACCACGATCAAGAGACTGCTATGCAGTATATAAGAAGACCCGGTAACCAGTGTCATTCACAAGAACAAGATTCACGAGGTGTTCACGAGTTAGCATTCACTTATATCAGGCGTATTGCTCTAATACAGGATGCTAAGCCCTTACTATGGCCGGTAGTAAGGGAAAAACAGACCGAATGCATAGACCCACGATTATCACTTATGCCCCAGCTCTCGCGATAAGCGTAAACCTATACACCCCTCTGAACCAAATAAGCCAGCTGGACTCACACGAGAATACACAAGTAGATGTTTACTTGAACTACGAGAATAGAACTAAGTCCCATATTAGTGGACCAGTCTTTATGCACCATGTAATCATGTATCATGTGCTCACGAGAATATGCACCCTGTAATCATGTATCATGTGCTCACGAGAATATGCACCATGTAATCATGTATCATGTGCTCACGAGAATATGCACCATGTAATCATGTATCATGTGCTCACGAGAATACAAGTACACGTACGCAATCATTACGAAGACAAATCAATCTAACAATGGCACATAGAGTGTCCATATAACACGGTCAATCCAAGTTAGAGTCTATTAATAACAGACCTCAAACAAGTAGTAGGGTATATCATTCTATATCACTTTGTCACATGCCAAGTTGCACGTACATATTCATATCACGTTTAACACATTAAAGTGTCTATCACGATACCCTTACTATCAACTAGAGCCCCATACCTTAGACTCTAATTACGTAGTAGAATAGGTCACATCATACCTAGTCACAGTCTTATCTCACGTATATGTATCGTTAGTAATCGAATACATTTTCCAACACATATTGTGTTCTGTAGTTATTCTTATTAACTTAAATCGTAGTATTCACGATTATATGAATTATCTTCATATTACACTAGTCCCTATTTTCTTTAGGAACCCATTTCAAGACAAGATATCTTCTTTATTCTTTATATACTTCATTGAGTATCTACACGATTAAAACCAATCACCAGCACTTTAGTGCTTATTCACAGCACTTCCAATATACACGTATCAAATTCAAATGTGTAGTAGAGTTAATTATTCTCTATCTAATCCCATATCCCAACTCTTTCGGTTATTCATACCATGTATCAAGTAATCAAGAAGCCACATTCTATCAAGTAACTATATGCAAGATTTGCATATACACATCAAGGATCTTTCAAGTTTATTACCATACACATATATTGGTGTCAAGGCACGTACAAGATTTTATAATCTTATATTCAAGTCTTAATCCAATTATTTGGATGTTCAAGTCATGTACAAGATTTTATTGTCTTATACTTCAAGTTACTGTCTCAACTTAAGACATTCAAGACATTCAAGACATTCAAGACATTCAGGACATTCAAGACATTCAAGACATTCAAGACATTCAAGACATATACAAGATTTTATCATCTTATATCCAAGTTCTCAATCCATTTCTTTCGATGGTTAAACATGTACAAGAGTTAATTATCTTATACTTCAAGTTCAAGTTAGAAAGATGAATTATACATCTTTCACGAATTATTTTCCAATCCTTTTCTTAGGACATTCAACCTCAAGACATTAGTTGGTTCCCCTAAGGTACACAAACATTAACTTCAAGACATTTAAAAGAGTTACTACTCTTATACTCAAGTTATCATTTAATTATGATTCAAGTCCACATTTCATTTGTTCACAAAGGGACTATTTTTCAGTACTAAAGTGTTCTACAACACTCATCTAGGCCATCTAGGGTAGTACCCTAAACCTAGACCAAGAATACTTCGAGTTCAAATTAAGTAAATGAGCTATACAACTCATACTTACAAGTTCATAATCTCCTACATAGGATATTCAAGCTCAAGACACTAATTTGGTGCCCTCAAGGTGCACAAACATAGGTTCCAAGACAAGCATAACACATAAGTGCTTGTTCATAGCACTTTCAAGACATATAAAAGAGTTACTACTCTTATACTTAAGCTCTCATTGAGTTCTATAAGTTTTCATGTTCAAGACTAAGTTCTAATGCCCCAAAAGGTACATATACACTTGCTAGGACATCTTATCTTAAGGCTATATGCCTTAGGAGGGATAAGCTTTCAATTTAATTTATATTTAAAACACTTTGGTTGGAACAGGGGACCGGGCGGGCGCCTAAGGTAGACCGGGCGGCCGCTCATCCAAGCGTTTTTAAAACCCAAAACTTCTGGCCAAATGGGCGGGCGCTTGGTGCCTAAGTGGGCGGGCGCCTAGTCCAATTTTTCAGCAAACACCAATTTCTTTCCAGGCCTAAACTTCTCCGTCCCAAGCGTAGGAGTAACTTTTACTCACAATTTAACATTACCCAGGAGATATAATAAGCTTAAATAACTTATTTCAATTATACTTTCTTATTTCAACAGAGACTTTTATACTTACAAATTCTCCGTCCCAATTATAAGAGTATAAACCCACTAACACTTTCTAACATTCAAGAGTGCATTTTAACATGCTCAGGACACTTCTATAGGGACACTTTATTAATTTATCACCGTCTCACAAATAATAGAATAATTCTCTTTTATTCCATTTAAATATTTCACCGTCCCAAAAGTATAATTTTATAATATACTAATATACCCATTTAGGGATACTTCCATTCATTTCCCCGTACCACAAATAATGATACAATTTTTCTAATAATATTTAAGTCAAGTTACTATTTTACCGTCTCACGAATAGGAGTATAATTTTTCTAACAAATTAACCTTACCAAGAGTGCATAACCCATTCCAAAACCATTACTTTCATTAATTCAACCCAAGGTGTATTTCCAGTATACGTATACTCCCTTTGTCCCAAATTTACAAGTATCACGAAAATTGCTCAAAACACAATTTTAACAAGAACAAGTAGCGGGAATAACATATATGCATGTTATTACAAGTAAGGGGGAGTCAATAGCTTACCTAGTCCGAAATCAAGTTGACCCAAATTAATTTCTGATCGGCAGGAAATGCTCTACTCACCGCCCTGATCATCTATGCGAATTCGGATTTTCGAACAGAGGCATAATTAAGCGAGAAGAGTCGAGAATAGAAAGAATTCTAACCCAAGCTTTTGGAACAGAAGGAGTGTACGAAATGTTTGTTTGGGGATAATGATCCCAGACAAACAAGATATACTTGCAAGATTCCAAGAATTGCAACTAGGCCCCTCAAGTTCTAACTTTGACAAAAAGGCCCCTAAACTTTCAACTTTGACATTTAACCACCTTAACTTTCTAAAGAAGTTAAATAATTAATTCAAATAAAATAGCATATAAATATGCTAGTCAAGAATTTAACAAGTAAGTCAAGAATTTAACAAGAATTAGGACGGGCGTTACACCCTCCCCTCCTTAAAGAAAATTCGTCCTCGAATTTTACTGATCAAGATTATAACATATATAATCAACAAATAGAACTCAAGAGCATCAAGAATATACACATATACTCACAAATAGATATTACACGTATGCTCACAAATATTCTATGCAATCCAGATGTATCAATTATAACATCGAAACACATAAAGTCAAACAGACTCGATTAGTCAATTCACTATATTGGTGAAACTTGACATATCCACTAAAAATAATAGAACTGGTCATATCCTCCAGATCACTGTAATACTAGTCCAATCCACTAGGTAATCTCAAATACTGAAGTCGTGGTCATCCATCATTTCAATATTTAAAAATTGACTTCACGTTTATCAATCCATCGAAAAGGTGTAGCTCTCAGTGTCAAATAATTAACGATAGAGCTACATTCGAAATTCATTAATGAATCTCTAACAAGATCAAGAAAATCTCAAGAACACGCGTACCTTTGTTGTTTCCACTTATAGGTCAACAAAGATGGTTACTTCAGGCATCCACTTCAAAATAAATATATCCTCTATCAAGAAATTTCTCAAATTGAATCTTCAACTCTTTTAACTCAATCGAGGTCAAGAACATTAATCCAGATGTCAGCACTGTATTCGCACTGTAACAACTTAAGATAATCCAAGTTTCTCATCAAGAATGGATACATCCATCTGGTTTGGTGTAGAAATTCCACTGTCAATCACATAGGTTAAATACCCAGTACAATCTCGATAACACTGTTCGAACTTTCAATGCAGAACATGAATATTATACATAATTATATCTGTTGGTAGTGGTGCCCTAGGCACGTTTAATAAACGTTGTAATCGTTATCATTTATTTCATATCAATAAAGAGATGTTTTGATTATTATTGTTGTTCATGTTTACTTATAATAATCCCCGTCCCTAGTACTTGTTAAGCACTAGTATAAAGGCTAAATGATCATGGGATGATCATGTTAGATTTATGGATACTTGTTTGGAACAAGGTACTGGACATGACCCGCTGTATGAGATTTATGTCATGGTCTATGTCGTACATATATCTCATATTAGTTATGTCATTCGAATCCTTAGACATGAAGTTATTATAGTCTTCCACTTGATGAACATTGTGTTTAACATATTCAAACGCTACCTTAACACGGTAGTTATAAAGGGTATGATTGGCATAATCGGATTCCCGTTGGGAAGAATAATAAGCTAAATGGATTTGTCCCTCCACGGAGAGATGTCAAGCTTGGGCCCCTCGAAGGAATGATGTTGATGAAATGTTTGGCCGGACTCAAATTGATTGATTGGATCAATAGCATTTGAATTATCAACATATTCGGAATCGAGAAAGTATTGAACAAGACAAGTTGACTGTTTGACCATGACTTGTGTTCAATGACATCGTGGACAAAGGGATTGTGACATATTCTAAAGGAATGCGAACTTGTATCTAGTTATACTATTTGGGTAGGTATGACGGTTTGCTAGAACCTAATCATATCTTATGGGATCATGTTTGAGCCCATTGCCAACTTAGTATAATCCTAGAGGGTCACACACACACAATAGAACGAATCTTAAATAAGAGGACTATATTGGAATTTAGGGTCGAAGGACCTCAAAGGAATTTCTGGAAAAATTCTGGGCTTCCTGGTCAACCAAGCGGGTGCTTGGGTTGTACCAGGCGGGCGCTTGAATGAAGTCTGGAAAAGATTGGACCTTCTGGTCAAATAAGCGGGCGCCTGGGTAGGACCAGGCGGGCGCTCGGTCTGGCGGCAGAAAAATTCCTAATTCGATTAGGAAAGGTTTTTGGCACAAGTTACCTATTTGGAATAGGTCTTAATTGTGTATAAAAACCCCAATTCGGCCAGACCATACTTACCAGTACTTTTGTGAGTCTCAAAGAGTTTGAGAGAGATTTTATTTTGTTCTAAGATATCCTTGATTGAGGAACAAAATAATTCACAAATAAATTCCATATAGTTCTTTATTAAATTGTGAAAGTGTGTTTCATAATTATTGGTCTAGCAACCAAGATCAAGGAGCCTCTTGATATTCGTTTGAAGTGTGGACACCGCTAGAGGGTGAATTTTATCATCTACAAAGTTCGTGATTTTGTCCGTGATAAAGCTTCAAGTTTCTCCACCAAGACCAAAGAAAACTTTGATAGTCATCAAGGGTTAGTTTTATCATTTATTCATGTTGTTGTATTTGATTTAATCATATGAACGGATCCATGGCTTTGGGTTTCCTAAAATTTTAATTGCTATATTCCGCTGCGCATGTTACTTGGAAACCCAACAGTGGTATCAGAGCCCCGTTCATGTTGATTAATTCAATACTAGGATCATGTTATGTGTATATAAAAATTGTTTATGTGCCTAGCATGATATGAATATTGGGTTATATGCTGTTTATGTGTTATGTGATTTTATGTGGTTTATTGTTTTACAACTTTAATCGCACGATTCAATCGCAATAAATATTATGATGGATTCAGAATTGTTGATTATTAATTTTGATTGGATCAAAGTTTTAATAATCGGGGAAAAATAATTTTGAGACAAAATTTTCGAACTTTAAAAATTCTGTACCATTCTGACCATTCAGGCGCCCGCTCGCTGAAGACCAGGCGGGCGCTCGCTGGTCAAAATCTGTTCTGATTTTGGTTAAAATCTGAATATGAAATTTTCGATAAATTCGACAAAACCAGTAACAGAACCAGTCCAGACTTGCTGATCTGGAATGGGTTCTGGGTAGTTGGTTTGTGTGTGGATTTTGGGGCTTGATTTTCCTATTTGTTTTAGTCTTGTGATTCCTAGATTGGTTCAAGTTTTGGATGGCTAATCTGCGTTCATCGAGATTGGGTTTCCCAAAATTGATCGCAATCAAAGTTTCAAAGATAAAACGAAGTTAGAATTATGAAGAGTTCATAATTGCTAAAATTGAGAAACAAAATTCTTGATTCAAAGTTTGGAGATCCATGTGGAATTGTGGATGCAATTGGCCTACGTTCATCGAGACCATCTATTGCTTAGTTTCGGCCACATGGACTATTTTCTTGGTTTCTTGAATTAGTGCGGGATTGTGGTTGCCTAATGGCTTAGTTCGACCGCACTTCTTGTTGTCTTGATTTGGAGATAATAACCAAAGTTGAAATAGTCGCATCCTTATAATTATAGAGAAACTAATGACACATAAATATCATGCTTAAATTAATGGAGATTAATTTAGTGGCTAAACTTGATGTGTAACATGTTTATATTATGTGCTCATAAATGTGTTATATGCTATATATGACAAACCTTCAAAGAAAGTTTTAAGTCCTTCTTTGCCATGCCATGTTTAAAACACTTGTTTATACATGGGTGATCTTGATGTGGGTTCGCCTCCGCGAGGTGCATTAAGTTTATTCATGTATGAGCAATATGAGGTTTATTAGTTTAATGTGGGCTTGCCTCCGCAAGGTGCATTAAATTGAATGGTTCCTATGCGTTTAAAATGGTTGGACTTAATTAGGCGTCAAAACGGTTTTGGGCCTAGGCAAAAGATGAGATCAAACATGATTTTTGAAATTGTATTTCTCAAAGAATCTCATAAAAGGATCTAAGAATCATATGGGATATGATTGACATGATTGTCTACCTAATTAATTTAGTTTTGAGCGGTCCGCCTCCGTGGACTCAAAAGTTAAATTAAAGTTGGATCTTAGCCCAATTAAATTATATTATACATTGGATGTATATGAAGGTTATATAATTTAGTGGGAGTATTTTGTTTGAAAAATACATTGTTTATTTCTTTAATGAAAACCGGTACTTATTAAATTTTGGATATTTTGCATATTTGTAAATAATGACTACTAACACTCAATCAATTTCGTTGCGATCGATCCTTGAGAAGGATAAGCTCCAAGAGAATGGTACTAACTTTATGGATTGGATCCGTAGCCTAAGAATTGTTCTATGGCAAGAAGATAAGTTGTACATTCTCGATGGGCCTCTTCCTGCTGAACCAGAACCTACTGCCCCTAGGGTAGAAAGAGACAATTACAAGAAGCATCGTAATGATTCTAGAGATGTAAGTTGTCTCATGCTTGCTACTATGTGCTCAAAACTCCAACAAAGTTTGGAACACTTGGAAGCCTATGAGATAGGCGTGAAGTTAAGAGCCATGTTTCAAGAGCAAGCTAGGCAAGAGAGGTACAAGACCATTGTTGCATTCACTACTTGCAAAATGAATGAAGGGCAACAAGTGAGTCCTCACATACTGAAAATGAAAGGTTATGTAGAGCACCTTGAGAAACTTGGCTATCCAATCCCATTGGAGCTAGCCACAGATCTCATTCTTAATTCATTGCCTAAAAGTTATAATCAGTTTGTGATGAATTATAACATGTATGGAATGGATAAGAATCTCTCCGAGTTGCATGGGATGCTTAAAACTGCGGAGATGAAGATTGCGGAGAAAGGTTCTCCCGTGCTCTTAGTTCATGATGGGAAGAAGGCTAGTGCCAAAGGAAAGGGTAAGAAAGTTGTCAAACCCAAGATAAGCAAGGCAAGTGTTGCCAAGGCTTTTGAGGCAAAACCCGATTCACAAAAGGATGCAATCTGTTTCCATTGTCAAGAAATTGGTCATTGGAAACGTAATTGCAAGGCTTTCTTGGAAGAGCAAAAGAAGAAGAAGGGCAGCAAGGCTGTGTCGACTTCAGGTATCTATATGATAGATATTCTCCTTTCTACCACTGATTCTTGGGTATTGGATACCGGATGTGGTTCTCACATTTGTTTAAATGTGCAGGGACTAAAGAATAGGAGACTACTTAAAGATGGTGAAGTAGACCTACGCGTGGGGAATGGAGCAAGAGTTGCTGCATTAGCCGTAGGGACTTATGAAGTCACTTTACCTTCCGGATTAATTCTTGTTTTGAACAATTGTTATTATGTTCCGGATTTAAGTAGAAATATTATTTCAATTTCTTGTTTGGATAATGAAGGTTTTAAGTTTCTTATTGAGAATAAGAAATTTTCTATTTATTTAAATGATATGCTTTATGGTATTGCTAATTCATTTAATGGCATTTATATCTTGGATGTCAAGAGTGAAAATAATGACAATGTCTATCATGTAAATAAGAAATCTAAACCTAATGATGTAAATCATACTTATTTGTGGCATTGCCGTCTCGGTAATATTAATGAGAAGCGTATCTCAAAACTCCATGGGGACGGACTTTTAGGTTCATGTGACCTCGAGTCATATGATACTTGTGAGTCGTGTCTTCTTGGAAAAATGACTAAGACACCTTTTACCAAGTTGGGTGAAAGGGCAAGTGACTTATTGGGGTTGATACATTCCGATGTATGCGGACCACTAAGTAGCAATGCTAGGGGAGGATTTCAATACTTCATAACCTTCACTGATGATTATAGTAGATTTGGGTATGTTTACCTAATGAAACATAAGAGTGAAGCATTTGAGATATTTAGAATATTTTAAAATGAAGTAGAAAAACAACTTGGCAAAAGTATTAAAGCACTTCGATCAGATCGTGGTGGAGAATACTTAAGTCAAGAATTTGAAGATCATCTAAAGAATTGTGGAATAGTTTCACAATTGACTCCACCCGGAACGCCACAATGGAATGGTGTGTCCGAGAGGAGAAATCGGACTTTGTTAGACATGGTTCGATCAATGATGAGTCAAGTTGATCTTCCAATATCCTTTTGGGGTTACGCTCTAGAAACCGCTGCTTTCACGCTAAATCGTGTTCCAACTAAATCGGTTCAAAAGACTCCATATGAGATGTGGAGCGGAAAGAAAACTTGTTTATCTTTCATGAAGATTTGGGGTTGTGAAGCTTTTGTCAAAAGACTTGTCTCAGACAAACTTGCACACAAATCTGATAAATGTATTTTTGTGGGATATCCTAAGGAAACTAGAGGATATTACTTTTACAACCGTGAGGACAACAAAGTGTTTGTTGCCCGAACTGGTGTCTTTCTAGAGAAAGAGCTTCTCTCCAAAGAAATCATTGGGAGTAAAATAAATCTTGAAGAAATTCGAGACCCAGAAAATAACATTGAACCAATAGTGGAACAAGAACAAGAACCACAAGGAGTTGTGGAACCTGTTCAAAATACACAAGCAACTCGCAGATCTAGTAGGTTACGATCCGAGCCCGAGAGATATGGATTTCTCGTAACAGATAGTAATGAGGTAGAAATCATTGAGAATGATGAACCGTCAACCTACCAAGAGGCGATGTCTTGTCCTGATTCAGACAAGTGGCTTGGAGCCATGGAATCCGAATTGCAATCCATGCAAGACAATCAAGTTTGGAATTTGATTGATGCCCCCGAAGGTGTAAAAACCATAGGATGCAAATGGGTCTTCAAGAAGAAGACTGACATGGATGGGAAGGTGCATACTTACAAAGATAGGCTTGTAGCGAAGGGTTATAGGCAAGTTCATGGTATTGACTATGATGAGACCTTTTCACCCGTAGCAATGATCAAGTCTATAAGAATTTTGCTTGCCATTGCCGCATATCATGACTATGAAATATGGCAGATGGACGTCAAAACCGCTTTCCTGAATGGAAAACTCCAAGAGGATGTGTATATGACACAACCAGAAGGTTTTGAACAAGATTCTAAAGTATGCAAATTGCAGAGATCCATCTATGGATTGAAGCAAGCTTCTAGGAGTTGGAATCTCCGTTTTGATGAATCGGTTTTGGTTTCATCAAGAACGAAGATGAGCCTTGTGTATACAAGAAGATTAGTGGGAGCATAGTGCTATTCCTTATTTTATACGTGGATGACATATTACTCATTGGAAACGATGTTCCTACACTTCAGTCCGTAAAGACTTGGTTAGGAAAATGCTTCGCAATGAAAGATATGGGTGAAGCCGCATATATACTTGGCATTAAGATCTATAGAGATAGATCAAAGAGGCTACTTGGTTTAAGCCAAAGTACATACATTGACAAGGTCATTAGAAGATTCCGTATGGAAAATTCTAAGAGAGGCACCTTACCAGTGTTACATGGAGTTTCTCTAAGCAAGACTCAATGTCCTAAGACAAACGATGAGCGTGAGTAAATGAATGATGTTCCATATGCTTCGGCAATTGGGTCCATCATGTATGCCATGATTTGTACTAGGCCGGATGTGTCCTATGCTTTGAGCATGACAAGCAGATACTAATCCGACCCTGGCGAAAATCACTGGATAGCTGTAAAAGCGATTCTTAAGTAATTGAGAAGAACTAAAGACTCGTTTTTGGTCTATGGAGGAATGGAAGATGATCTCGTTGTAAATGCTTACACGGATGCAAGCTTCCAAACCGACAAAGATGATAGCCGATCGCAATCGGGTTTTGTGTTTATTTTAAATGGTGGAGCTGTAAGCTGGAAGAGTTCCAAGCAAAGTACAACCGCTGATTCTACAACAGAAGCTGAGTATATTGCTGCATCGGATGCTGCAAAGGAAGCTGTTTGGATTAAGAAGTTCATAACTGAACTTGAAGTGGTTCCTAGTATTGCTAATCCAATAGACCTTTATTGCGATAATAATGGTGCTATTGCTCAAGCAAAGGAACCAAGAGCACATCAGAAATCCAAACACATACTTAGGCGTTTTCATATCATTCGAGAGATCGTTGATAGGGGAGACGTAAATATATGCAGAGTACCTACTGATGACAATGTTGCGAACCCGCTAACAAAGGGACTTCCACAAGCTAAACATGATGGTCATGTTAGGTCCATGGGTATTAGATACATGGGAATTGGGCCTAGGGCAAGTGGGAGATTGTTGGTAGTGGTGCCCTAGGCACGTTTAATAAACGTTGTAATTGTTATCATTTATTTCATATCAATAAAGAGATGTTTTGATTATTATTGTTGTTCATGTTTACTTATAATAATCCCCGTCCCTAGTACTTGTTAAGCACTAGTAT
Organism: Campanula takesimana; assembly: GCA_026119855.1. Classification (NCBI taxonomy): domain Eukaryota; kingdom Viridiplantae; phylum Streptophyta; class Magnoliopsida; order Asterales; family Campanulaceae; genus Campanula; species Campanula takesimana. The sequence continues at coordinate 927,734 of JAOWBW010000316.1, read as the reverse complement.
AAAGGCTAAATGATCATGTTAGATTTATGGGTACTTGTTTGGAACAAGGTACTGGACATGACCCGCTGTATGAGATTTATGTCATGGTCTATGTCGTACATATGTCTCATATTAGTTATGTAATTCGAATCCTTAGACATGAAGTTATTATAGTCTTCCACTTGATGAACATTGTGTTTAACATATTCAAATGCTACCTTAACACGGTAGTTATAAAGGGTATGATTGGCATAATCGGATTCCCGTTGGGAAGAATAATAAGCTAAATGGATTTGTCCCTCCACGGAGAGATGTCAAGCTTGGGCCCCTCGAAGGAATGATGTTGATGAAATGTTCGGCCGAACTCAAATGGATTGATCGGATCAATAGCATTTGAATTATCAACATATTCGGAATCGAGAAAGTATTGAACAAGACAAGTTGACTGTTTGACCATGACTTGTGTTCAATGACATCGTGGACAAAGGGATTGTGACATATTCTAAAGGAATGCGAACTTGTATCTAGTTATACTATTTGGGTAGGTATGACGGTTTGCTAGAACCTAATCATATCTTATGGGATCATGTTTGAGCCCATTGCCAACTTAGTATAATCCTAGAGGGTCACACACACAATAGAACGAATCTTAAATAAGAGGACTATATTGGAATTTAGGGTCGAAGGACCTCAAAGGAATTTCTGGAAAAATTCTGGGCTTCCTGGTCAACCAAGCGGGCGCTTGGGTTGTAGCAGGCGGGCGCTTGAATGAAGTCTGGAAAAGACTGGACCTTCTGGTCAAATAAGCGGGCGCCTGGGTAGGACCAGGCGGGCGCTCGGTCTGGCGGCAGAAAAATTCCTAATTCGATTAGGAAAGGTTTTTGGCACAAGTTACCTATTTGGAATAGGTCTTAATTGTGTATAAAAACCCCAATTCGGCCAGACCATACTTACCAGTACTTTTGCGAGTCTCAAAGAGTTTGAGAGAGATTTTATTTTGTTCTAAGATATCCTTGATTGAGGAATAAAATAATTCACAAATAAATTCCATATAGTTCTTTATTAAATTGTGAAAGTGTGTTTCATAATTATTGGTCTAGCAAACAAGATCAATGAGCCTCTTGATATTCGTTCGAAGTGTGGACACCGCTAGAGGGTGAATTTTATCATCTACAAAGTTCGTGATTTTGTCCGTGATAAAGCTTCAAGTTTCTCCACCAAGACCAAAGAAAACCTTGATAGTCATCAAGGGTTAGTTTTATCCTTTATTCATGTTGTTGTATTTGATTTAATCATATGAACGGATCCATGGCTTTGGGTTTCCTAAAATTTTAATTGCTATATTCCGCTGCGCATGTTACTTGGAAACCCAACAATATCATGCTCATAAAAATAGTCAAGCGTACTAGCATAGAACTATTCACCATTTATTGTGGCAAACAAGAATGGCATAACATATAGAAACCCAAATCATAACACGTAAGAGCCAAGCCATAACACGTATCACATCAATGTCCCATCTAGGTAACATGACCAAGTTAACATAGAACGTATAGGGTGTTATCACCCACACTTCTATCAAGCTCTTACACATAACGATATCAAGCATGTAGTCTCTTACTAGAGAATACACTTCCACGTAATTCACGAGATAAGGACAAGCATGCATATATAGCACGAAACAATGTCCACTAGACAAGATAGATACGCCTAAGTCTTTAAAGACTCGCGCTCTCGATTCTCAAACCATCTAATCCAATTGGATCAACACTATTAACACCAATCCTATGCCTGGTATAACAACAAGTAAAGGAACACTCAACGTCAGAAGCACACCCATAAGCCAACCCACGAATGCCGTAGACCCTATCCAGGCTTAGAGCTAAACCATAGCTCTGATACCAACCTGACACGCCCTAAGTCCCGGGATCCCCTAATAGAACCTCGAACCTGGTGCGCGTAACTAACAAGAAACAAGAAACTAACGGGAAACAGGAATAATACCTGTTAGAAACAAACTGACATGATATATATACTCAAGAGTAAGGATCTAAGATAGCTCACAACGAGTTTTAGAGCAAAAAAATTAAAACCAAACATGGTTACATACAGCGGAAGACATGCCTAGCACATAATCTGGCATCAAGAGATGTCTAGAGACAACAAGTACTATACAAGTCTACCCCAAACAAGCCCTGAGTTTAACAACTCACACAACATCGTCCTTACCAAAGTGTAAAAGGACACTAGTCTCAAATAAGAACATCCTGCGAAGTACGTTCCCAGCTATGTCGAGCCTCACTGCGTACTATCCCCTGCTTTCCTGGGGGGGAAACAAATAAAGGGTGAGATAAATCTCAGTGAGCTATTAACATGCAACTACATGACATGTTATCACGAAATTCCAGTAGATACTCAAGTAATCATATATCAAGTATCATCAAGTAACAAGTATAGGAGAGGCTAAGCCAACTCAACAAGTAATCAAGCCCAAGATATGATCAGGTAACAAGTAGTCAAGTAGTGTGAGAGGCTAGACCAACTCACCAAGATGCACATAGGTCTATCACGTATCATTACCTGAATCCTTCCTTATTTCTCCCAAGAATACCATTGTTGTCGATGCTTGTATAGCTGAGGACAACCACGATCAAGATCAAGATACTGCTATGCAGTATATAAGAAGACCCGGTAACCAGTGTCATTTACAAGAACAAGATTCACGAGGTGTTCACGAGTTAGCATTCACTTATATCAGGCGTATTGCTCTAATACAGGATGCTAAGCCCTTACTATGGCCAGTAGTAAGGGAAAAACAGACCGAATGCATAGACCCACGATTATCACTTATACCCTAGCTCTCGCGATAAGCGTGAACCTATACACCCCTCTGAACCAAATAAGCCAGCTGGACTCACACGAGAATGCACAAGTAGATGTATACTTGAACTACGAGAATAGAACTAAGTCCCATATTAGTGGACCAGTCTTTATGCACCATGTAATCATGTATCATGTACTCACGAGAATATGCACCCTGTAATCATGTATCATGGGCTCACGAGAATATGCACCATGAAATCATGTATCATGTGCTCACGAGAATATGCACCATGTAATCATGTATCATGTGCTCACGAGAATATGCACCAGAGTTAATTATCTTAAGACATTCAAGACATTCAAGACATTCAGTACATTCAAGACATTCAAGACATTCAAGACATATACAAGATTTTATCATCTTATATCCAAGTTCTCAATCCATTTGTTTGGATGGTTAAACATGTACAAGAGTTAATTATCTTATACTTCAAGTTCAAGCTAGGAAGATGAATTATACATCTTTCACGAATTATTTTCCAATCCTTTTCTTAGGACATTCAACCTCAAGACATTAGTTGGTGCCCCTAAGGTACACAAACATTAACTTTAAGACATTTAAAAGAGTTACTACTCTTATACTCAAGTTATCATTTAATTACGATTCAAGTCCACATTTCATTTGTTCACAAAGGGACTATTTTTCAGTACTAAAGTGTTCTACAACACTCATCTAGGCCATCTAGGGTAGTACCCTAAACCTAGACCAAGAATACTTCGAGTTCAAATTAAGTAAATGAGCTATACAACTCATACTTACAAGTTCATAATCTCCTACATAGGATATTCAAGCTCAAGACACTAATTTGGTGCCCTCAAGGTGCACAAACATAGGTTCCAAGACAAGCATAACACATAAGTGCTTGTTCATATCACTTTCAAGACATATAAAAGAGTTACTACTCTTATACTTAAGCTCTCATTGAGTTCTATAAGTTTTCATGTTCAAGACTAAGTTCTAATGCCCCAAAAGGTACATATACACTTGCTAGGACATCTTATCTTAAGGCTATATGCCTTAGGAGGGATAAGCTTTCAATTTAATTTATATTTAAAACACTTTGGTTGGAACAGGGGACCGGGCGGGCGCCTAAGGTAGACCGGACGGCCGCTCATCCAAGCGTTTTTAAAACCCAAAACTTCTGGCCAAATGGGCGGGCGCTTGATGCCTAAGCGGGCGGGCGCCTAGTCCAATTTTTCAGCAAACACCAATTTCTTTTCAGGCCTAAATTTCTCCGTCCCAAGCGTAGGAGTAACTTTTACTCACAATTTAACATTACCCAGGACATATAATAAGCTTAAATCACTTATTTCAATTATACTTTCTTATTTCAACAGAGACTTTTATACTTACAAATTCTCCGTCCCAAGTATAAGAGTATAAACCCACTAACACTTTCTAACATTCAAGAGTGCATTTTAACATGCTCAGGACACTTCTATAGGGACACTTTATTAATTTATCACCGTCCATCAAATAATAGAATAATTCTCTTTTATTCCATTTAAATATTTCACCGTCCCAAAAGTATAAGTACTTTTATAATATACTAATATACCCATTTAGGGATACTTCCATTCATTTCCCCGTACCACAAATAATGATACAATTTTTCTAATAATATTTAAATCAAGTTACTATTTTACCGTCTCACGAATAGGAGTATAATTTTTCTAACAAATTAACCTTACCAAGAGTGCATAACCCATTCCAAAACCATTACTTTCATTAATTCAACCCAAGGTGTATTTCCAGTATACGTATACTCCCTTTGTCCCAAATTTACAAGTATCACGAAAATTGCTCAAAACACAATTTTAACAAGAACAAGTAGCGGGAATAACATATATGCATGTTATTACAAGTAAGGGGGAGTCAATAGCTTACCTAGTCCGAAATCAAGTTGACCCAAATTAATTTCTGATCGGCAGGAAATGCTCTACTCACCGCCCTGATCATCTATGCGAAGTCGGATTTTCGAACAGAGGCATAATTAAGCGAGAAGAGTCGAGAATAGAAAGAATTCTAACCCAAGCTTTTGGAACAGAAGGAGTGTACGAAATGTTTGTTTGGGGATAATGATCCCAGACAAACAAGATATACTTGCAAGATTCCAAGAATTGCAACTAGGCCCCTCAAGTTCTAACTTTGACAAAAAGGCCCCTAAACTTTCAACTTTGACATTTAACCACCTTAACTTTCTAAAGTAGTTAAATAATTAATTCAAATAAAATAGCATATAAATATGCTAGTCAAGAATTTAACAATCAAGTCAAGAATTTAACAAGAATTAGAACGGGCGTTACATCTACATTAGTGATAGTTGAATATGTACATGTTACATTCGATGAACATTCTCTTCTTGAGCCACATTTGGCTCCAAATGATGCTGATGATTCTGTTGAGCTTAATGATACAGGTTCTCCTATTTATGTTGCGCCTACTCAAAATCAGAATCTATCAACTCAAGGAAATCCATCCACATCAGTTGCGCCTAACTCCTCATATGGCGCGCCAAATGGATCATCAACTGCGCCTCACTCACATGTTGCGCCTCTTGATTCCTCTCATGCGCCTATATCTACTGTTGCATCTGGTGTAAACCCAAGTTTCAACTCTACACCAATTTAACCCCTAAATTTTGATGATTTAGAATCTGGTGAAGATGTACCAATTGAAGACATTCAGGTTACTACTACTCAACCTAACTTACCTCCTGAAATTCGTGAAGTTGGAGGTCACCCAATCAATAATATCATTGGTGATCTAACCGTTGGTGTTCGTACAAGGAGAGCTATAAACTTTGATGCTTACACTACTTTTATCTCTCAAATTGAACCGAAGAATGCTGATGAAGCGCTCCAAGATCCTAATTGGGCTATTGCTATGCAAGAAGAACTCAATCAATTTGAATGATGTAAGGTTTGGACCCTTGTTCCAAGACCAAATGATCAAGGAGTGATTGGTACGAAATGGGTGTTCAGAAACAAGATGGATGAGAATGGAACCATCACAAGAAACAAAGCAAGATTGGTTGCACAAGGCTATAGGCAAGAAGAAGGAATTGATTACGATGAAACTTTCGCGCCCATAGCAAGACTTGAAGCTATTAGACTCTTTCTAGCTTACACCGCTCACAAGAACTTCAAGCTATATCAAATGGATGTGAAGAGCGCGTTTCTAAATGGTGAACTCCAAGAACAAGTCTACGTTGCTCAACCACCTGGGTTTGAAGATTCACAATTTCCAAATCATGTGTACAAACTCAAGAAAGCTTTGTATGGACTCAAACTAGCACCAAGAGCATGGTACGATACATTATCAAAGTTTTTCATCGAAAAAAGCTCACTCGCGGTAAAATCGATACAACTCTTTTCATTGCCAAACATAATGGTCATAAATTACTTGTTCAAATTTATGTTGATGATATTATATTTGATTCTACTAATGAATTGTTGTGCAAGCGCTTTGAGAAACTAATGAAGAGCATGTTTGAAATGAGCATGATGGGAGAACTCACATTCTTCCTCGGGCTTCAAATCAAGCAAATGAATGAAGGCATATTTATCAATCAAGCCAAATATACAAAGGACTTAATTAAGAAGTTTGGACTTGACAATGCTAAACCATACGATACTCCAATGGCTACCGGCAACAAACTCGACAAAGATTTAAAAGGTAAACGTGTTGATCAAACGCTCTATCGAGTTATGATTGGCTCGCTCCTTTATCTTACTGCTAGTAGGCCCGATATTATGTTTAGTGTTTGTGTTTGCGCTCGTTATCAATCTGACCCTAGAGAAGCGCACTTAATTACTGTGAAACGTATTATAAGATATCTATCCGGTACTGTTAACCTTGGACTTTGGTACACCAAAGATTCGAACTTTAAACTTGTAGGTTATTCAGATGCGGATTATGCAGCGTGCACAATTGATAGGAAAAGCATAAGTGGCACTTGTCATTTCCTCAGATATCGACTTGTGTCATGGGCGAGTAAGAAACAAGCTTCAGTATCTGTCTCAACAACCGAAGCTGAATATATCGATGCGGGAAGTTGTTGCTGAAATACTATGGATGAAGCAGCAATTGGTGGACTATGATATCATCAAAGAAAATTGTCCCATCTACTACGACAACACTTCAATAATTGCCGTTTCTGAAAATCCTGTCATGCACTCAAAGACCAAGCACATCGACATCAAATATCACTTCCTCAAAGACCACGTGAAGAAAGGCAATATTCATTTGGAACACGTGGGAACCGACTATCAAATCGCCGACATTCTAACGAAAGCACTTGACGCGAAACGGTTTATCTTTTTGAGAGGTGAAATGGGTATGCTTGAACTCAACTAAAATTCAATATAGTTTGTCAATACTAATGATTTTATGTTTTGTTGAGTTATGAGTATTCTAAGTTTTAGATGTTAGATAAATTTCTAAGTTTCAAAGAAACTCTCTGCGCGCCAACTTAAATCCCTGCGCTCCCCATTCTTTGCGCGCCTAGCACTCTTGATTTCCCAAATCCTTACGTGCGCCTAGAAAAGATCACGCGCCCCTCATGCGCCCATTTATGATCGCGGCTCAATCAATGCTCAAAATTTATTATTTCAATGATTGATCGCATTCAATTTTTACAAGTACCAGGTAAGTTTATTCTGATCATTTATTATAGGAATTTTTGTCTTTTGACATTCCATAATTGTTCAAGGGTACTTGTGCAATTAATTTTTCTCTCGTTTTACGTTTTTCGAAATTTTTATTTTCTGGGGATATATTTCTTGCACCCCAAACTTACACCAAAACAAATATTTTTGGGGTTTGTGCAAAAATTTTAGTCATAATTGTTCATACACTTATGAGGGAAGTGGGACAATTTCTCTTTACCCAAAATGTCACATCAAAGTACTTTGGGTCATTCAGCATTAAATAGCCATCAAATCCTTAAAATCCCTCATTAATGCGCCGTCCTTTTTGCCATAATGAGCCGACATTTCTCTACTCCTCATTTATTACCCATCTCTTCATCTTCCCAATCTTTCCAAATTTTAACCTCATTATTTCCATATTTGTGCCTATTTTTAAACCTAACCTATATATTCCCCATCACTCTCTTTCTTCCTCTTTCATCATTCCCCTACACCCTCATCCTACCAACGCTCTCTCTTTTTTTCTCTCTTCACTGTCCCTCTCTCTCTCCCGTCTATCTTCTCTCTCTCTATATCTCCATTTCTTCTTCTTTTTTTCTTCTCTCTCTCTCTCTATATATGGGTCCTAAACGAGCTACCAAGACAAATCAAGATGAAATGGTATGGATTTCTAACCTTGATCTCATTTATTTTCTGCAAATCTAATTTTTTTCGTTTTTTCTGGGTTCTTGTTTTTTTTTTTTTTACCGAAATTGTTTTTTCTTGATAAATCTTGTTTTGATGATCTGTTTTCAAAATCGTTTGTTAGGTTTTGTTCGTATTGTTATTTCAAATCTTTTAAACTAAACTTTTCGACGATCAATGCACTATATTTTGTGAATCTGAAAATCTTAGATTTTTGACTTTTCGAATTTTCGGATCTTTGAATCCATTTTCTAGATTTGTTGTTGATTTTTACTTGTTTTGATTTACATTTTTGTGATCCTTGTTTTATGCGGTCATTTTGATATATTGTATTCTTGATTTGGTGAAGTTTCACGAATTATGTGTTCTTGGTGTTCTTGATGTTCTTCAAGCACTCAAGCATGTTCTTCGTGTTTTTCGTTATTTTTGCATGACTTGGGTTTCAAAATTTTCAAAACATGTTTTTCAAAATTTTCATATTTTGATTCTTAAAACTTGCATGTGTATATTTGCATGTGTTTATGTGTTTTTGTGTGTTTTTATACTTAGTATGAATTTTACATAGATATGCGCCTAAGTGTTGATTTATGCGCCTAGTTGGTTATGCGCCTTATGACCTTATACGCCTCCCTTGATTCATGCGCCTAATAATTGTATGCGCCCTATGCAAATACAAATATTATGCGCCTCAATCAACTTATGCGCCTAAAGCCATTATGCGCCTAAACATTTTATGAACTTAAATTTTACTTAGTCAAATTTTTATGTTTAATTTTTCCTTAGTATGTTTCATAGAACCATGATATGTGCCTCATATTTGTATGCGCCTACAACATATATGCGCCTAATAATAGTATGCGCATGCTATTTTTATCCGCCTATATATTGTCCTGCGCCTACTTTATACTTAGCTCATTTTATGATTCTATGCGCCTGATACACTCCTAACTTAAATCATTGTCATGTTTTCAGGATCCAGCAAATTTCAGACCTGGTGAGACATTTAATCTCACTGAGCTATCTGCAGTCCAAATTGGCGTTGATATTATGGACTTCATCAGACAAGCTGGTCTACTGCCTTTATTTACTTTGGAGCAACCTTTCTACTCACCGCTCCTCGTGGATGAATTCTTCTCAACTGCTGCTCTCGTTGAGACTCCTGCTGATGGATATGTGCGCTACAGGATATGCGCCACCGTTCAGAACGTTGCTATAACTATCTCAACTGGCACTCTCAAGAATATCATCAACTTCAACACAACTGGCCCTCTGAGTGTAGCTGGTAAAATCAATACCTATCTCCTGCTGCTGCGCAGAATCTTATGGCAAGAACCCATCTCAACATTCCTACTTTGCAGAATAACATCAAATCTGTTGAAATAAGGGATGGTGGTGATTTACTGGCGCATATCGCGCATTTGGTGGGGACTTCCATTATTTTCAAGACGGGAAATGTGAACCGATTTACAATGGAGCAGTGGGAATATACTGCAGCTATTATGGGAAACACAATCCTCAACTGGCCTCAAATCTTATTCAAAACCTTGTCAGACCAGATTGATAAGTACAACAAGAACAAGGCTGATAGGAAGATGAAGTTCAAAACTCACTGTTGAATACTCATGAAGATATTTCTCACTTATCCTGCTCTTGCTAATTTCCTCGCTCAGAACCCAGCTTATCAAACCACTGACGTTCCCATCTTTGGGAAAGACAGTTTGGTTATGAAAAGGCGCAGGAAGCGCATGGCTAAGCGCGCGCCAAGAGTTAAAGGAGATCAGTTGTTGATGAAGCCACTGAGTCTGATGAAGATGCAGATGGCGCAAAAGATGGCGCAGATAATGGCATTGCACCTCGCGCAGAACCAACAGTTGTTCCAGGCGCAGAAAAGGGTAAAGGAAAAGGGGTTGCTGAAGGAACAAGCAGACCTCCTAAGCGCCCAAGAACTGAAACAGAAGAAGAGAAAGAACTGAAGCGCGCAAAAGAAGTCAGTAGATTGGAAGCGCAGGAGAAAAGGGATGAAGACTACAGATTGAAACATGCAGCTGATTTATCCAAGTCTGAAAGGTATAAAGGCGCAGGGTCTAGCGCTGATGTACGCGCGCCCACTCCAAATGCGCTTCCTATTGTTCGTGCGCCTCCATCAAAGCCTTCTGCTCCTGCTCCAGCTCAGAAACTAACTTCAGAGCCACTCTCTGCTGAGCGCCAAGCACTCAAAGATATGCTATCTGATGAACTTTTTGGCGACTTGAGGGATGATCCAGTTCAGGGGGAGCCAGAGCCCTTGACTAGGCGCAAGAGCCCTTCTGCACCTTCTCCTCGTGATTCTGCGCCCCCAACTATTTCAGTAGAGCCTACTTCAAGCGATGAATATCTGGCTTCTCCTAGCGCTCCTACTCAATCACCTCATGCGCCCCTTACTTCTCCTGCGCCTCCTCCTCCCACTCCTGACATGAGTGTAATTATTTCTCTGCTACAGCAACTTCAGCAAGGCCAAGCTCACATTAATTTTCAGATGGAGCTTCATACTTCTATGCTTACTCAGTAAGCTGATGAGATTGCTGCCATTAAGGGGGAGATGGCGCGCATAGATGCGAATATCAAGGACAAACATTTCCTTACTCCTCAACAGTGGAATAACGCTATAGATCAAATGAATGAGCTTTTCAAAGATACTCTTGCTTCCCTTCATGAGCGCATAGATGGTGGCATCAAACTCACTGATGGCCAAGATTTCATTAACGCCATAAGGGAGGTAGAGTTGAATATAGCAGGTGATATAAGGAAGTTGTTTGAGATGGTGGCTGGAGATAGCCAAAAATTATTGAGTGTTGTTGATAAACTCAAAGAAGATAAGGATAAACTAGAAATCCTGGGTTTAACAGTATATGGTGTTGATCCTGGCGCAGAACCCAAAGCTCCTGAATCCCATGCGCCTTCAGCTCCTGAAACTCATGCGCCCTCTTCCAGCTCTGCTCCTGGCGCGCATATTGACATTAATTCACTGCTATCAAAGATTGATGTTTTGAAGGAATTAGTTGTCACTCACTTCAATGCCGCGCATTCCAGTGCAGACAGGCGCACAGATAGAGTTTCTGCTGATATACTCACTGCCCAAGATGCTGTTGAAGCTAACTTCCAAGCCTTCACTGAAAACTTTTCACAACAGCAATCTATCACTCAGCGCACCGTTGATGAGTATCAAAACATCAATGCTGATCATCTGCGCTACATTAGAGATGGTGTCACTGATACTCACGGTGTTGTAAACCATTGTCACCAACTCTCCAAACAGATTCAGCGCTCTGTTTCAGAAATAGAAGAAGGATTGAAGGATGACGATGCGCCTCCTCCCAACCCTTAGTTTATGTTTTGTTTGTAAGTTGTTAAAAAAAATTTGTGATTAGAAAATTTTTATTAGTGATTTAGTGCTTACATGTTTTAGCACCTTTGTTTTTGTTCTGTTAAATACTTGTACTCTGTAACTCTTACACTTTGAGTATTAATGAGAACAAAACATCACTTTTGTTTTAAAACTTGTTCACTCAAACTTCTTGTTTGTAGAACATTGAATGTTGTTTAAAATCATATGCATCATACTTGAACGGCTTCATATTTTATGCATTGAGTTTAAACTTTGTTTAAACATATTTTAAAACTAAAACTCATATCATTTTGAATGTGTTATAAACTGTCATTTCTAACATTCCATTTGTAATGTTTTATCTTTATTGGAATAGATTATAAATCTATATCTTGGACAAGTGTGTGCATTAACTTGAGACATGATTTACCAATATCATTTATTTAGACATGTTATTATCAAGTATAATGTTTGTCCCTGATATAGTAGATAATGGCATCAATCAAATAGGGGGAGATTGTTGGGTATGCCCACTTATATCTCAGTTTTAATGTAATAGGATTGATTAGATTTGATTGATCCATCACCTAAGTTTTATTTCATGGACTTTAGACCCACATGTAAGAAGTATTTATACTTCATTTTTTTAGGTTGTCCATTGTAATAGAATAGGCTTAGGAATAGGGCAAGAAGATCAAGATTCAAGAAAATCACACTTTGAGTTTGAGCCACGCGCCATGTGCCTCGCCCATGCGCCATGCGCCTCCTTAAGCGCGCATGAGTATGCGCCTAGCATAGCTCATGCGCCTCAGATGACTCAGAACGCGCATACGCTACGCGCCTCTCTAGCTCAACGCGCATCATGAATGTTTTTAACACTCAGTGATTTATTGAAGATTCAAAGACTTGAAGAGATTCAATCTATGCCAATGATCCAACGGTGGTTAAATAACACGTATGCACCCGCATCTAAGGACACCTGTCCATAACGGTCATATTTGTGTTATGTGTCTAACGGCTATAAAAGGACACGTGCTCCACTCAATGGGCGACAGCACATCCGTCCTTTCTCTGACTCACCAAGGATTTTCAACAGCTAGTTTTTGGGGCTCTACTATAAATACCCCATAACTTCAACCATTTGAAGTTGCTAAGCTTTTCAAGAATTTCTCTCTCAAGCATTCGTTGAAGATTTGAAGATTGCCTTTGTTATTTCCAGAATTCTCAAGAACATCTTCATAACTTCATCCTTAGCCCAGATCCTCAAGCGAAAACACTTTAGTTTTCTTGTGCTCTCAATCTCAAAGATCTAAAGAGCCTTGAATCTAAAATCACACACGCACCTCTTTAAGTTTGATCACTTAGATCTTTCTTTTAGAGATACACCGATTATTGTCTAGGATTTGTTCTTTCATAGAATATTAGATCTTGAGTTAGTGTATAAGCTCAAGCGATTGCAATTTGTAACACTCTCTCATTATATAAGATCTCCATTAGAAATCCAAGACTAACCATCTTGGTAGAGGACGTAGATCATTTTCCCGATCGAACCTCTCCAAATAGTGCGTACTTACTATCTTGCTATTTCCTTTCAAGTTCATATCATATCTATCTATTTGATTGTTTATTCATTGTAGATTGATTGATTGAACTGTGTTGTGTTTGTTATATCATTTGCCTTAGTTTCTTATTTCACCCACTTTGAGCCAAAATACTTAGAGTGTGTGTGCGCCCCCTTTATCATACTTTGCGCCTATTTACATTACTAAATTCCGCTGTGCATTTCACTCACTCACTTAGGCGCATATCATAACACTTACTTGATAAAGTGCGCATTTGCAATTGAGTTTATCAAGGGTACGAAAAGAATTTTAAAACAGCTATTTACCCCCCTCTAGCTATTTTTCATACCCTTGTTGCCATTTGGGACCAACAAATACTAATTAAAATTATATCATTATTGGTAGCCTCCATATGTTTGAGAAACATAGCCTTTTACATAGAAAAAGTTTCTATTGGATCTAGCAATCCGGATCTAGAATTGTTCTAGATATTCATTCGCGTGTGGATACACATAGAGGGTGCTTCCTTTAACATCTCAAGTTCGTGTTCCTAAGATCGTGATCCGCAAAACGTGAAGAAGATAAAATCATAAATCTTGAAGACTTGAAGATCCAAAATTTTAAACGCATAACAACGGTTAGTATTTTAAATTTATCTCATATTTAATTTAATCATCATGAACGGATTCAGGGCTTTTGGGTTTTGTTTTTGTTTTTATACGTCGTTTCCGCTACGCATGGTGCATCAAAACCCAACAATGGTATCAGATCCCCGTTCATCGTTGATTATTTCAATATTATCTTGTTAAATATACGATTTAATTATATGATCTAGCATGATGTGAATTTAGAATAAGGAATTTATGTGAATTGTTTGAAGAAACAATTATATATGGTTTGGTATGATTATGAATAAGGTTTTCAAGTTGCATGATTAATATGATTAATCTATTTATTAGATCATCAATCAATCTTTAATTTGATTATTGAATTGATGATTCTTGATCTTGAAGAACAAATTGTTTGTTCTTAGGGTTTGATGTTCATGATAATTTGATTACCATAAATATTTGAATCCTTAAAGGATCAAGATTTGATAAATTGCGTTCGTGCGGTTCGCATGCAATGCACGTTTTCGTCCAGAATTTTCGTGCAGATTACGTGCATGCAACACACGTGCAGTGCAGAATTTTCGTGCAGTTCGTGTGCAATGCACGAATTCGTGCAGATTTTTCGTGCATTTCGCGTGCAGTGCAGATTTCTGAATTCGTGTTTTTCAGACTTGGAGATGCATTGTTGAATATGTATTGTTCATGGAATTGGATTCTATAAAGTAATGTACTGTTGATAGAGGGCATGTATGGTCCTGCGTTTGGTTTTGAACAGTATTTTAAACAAAGCGTTTCGATCATTAAGTTGTATCAATGGAGCGTTCCAATCGGAGTTTGTTTGCAAACGGAGGCTATTTTTAGAACGCTAGAATTTCTAGCTTTTGCATGAACGGAGAGTTCAAAACGGTGATTATCAAAGCTTGGACCAAAATATCCTTCTCCTCTCTCTTTGATCGTAGTGCCGACAACTGGGTATAAAATTTGCAGAGAGAAAAGGATGTGAATTTTTTGATTCCATAATTTATAGATTTGTAAAGAATTAAAGAAGTCATGGAGAAAGAGTAGCAAAGACCTTACCAAAAGGACAAAAAATCATTAACATCACAGTTGGAGTGCTGAGGAGTGTCAGAGGTGTCTTGCCGTCGGCTTTATCAAAAACAGGAGATTGTAACAAGGGAAAGAGAAGAGAAGGAAATAGGGTTGGGAGGAAATTAATGGCTGAGATTAAAAGGGGATGTTTGTGGAAAATTAATGTGGATAGTTAGATACAATTTTTTTCTCTTTTCTTGTAGTATCTCACTTATACTCCATCCGTCCCATAACAAACTTTCATTTTTTTGTTTTTAAAAAATGAAAATACAAAATGACGCTTTAAAATATTGCACCAACGTATTTACAGATAAATGACTCAACTTTTTTCCATTTCAAAAAGTGTCTCGTTTAAAGAACTATGACGGCCCTAAGATAATCATAATGTGAACAAATTTTTGGTAAAAGGGTAATACTGTCATTGTGAATAATCATTTAAATTTCAAATTAGCATTTTAAGATGATGCACCAAACACATTTACAGAAAAGTGCTCCGTTTTGGAAAGCTCCATTTAAAAAACTGATCCGTTTAGAGAAAGCTACGTTTGTAGAACTGTGCACCAGACGAGGGCAGAGTTGGACTCTATGAAAGAATGCATTATTCAATGCATATTATACCTAGAGTAGGACTCTTGGAAAATCTCAAATTCATAATTATATTCACATAATATCCATTTATTAATTAATCGGATTAATTATACCTTTGTTATGCGCGTTGCTATATGAAAGAACCTTCATAAAATTTAAGTCACGTGTCAATCTATGATTAAAACACATGTGAGTACACATGTAGTTTTATGTGGGTTACGCCAAAGCGTAGGTGCATTAATTCTATCTTTGTATAAGCATGATGAGTGAAAGAGTGGTTCTTATACGTTTAAAGTGGTTTTACTTAATTAGGCTATCAAAAGAAAAGTTTTGGGCCTAAGGCACGAGATGAGATTAAAACATGTTTGATATAAGATGTCTAAATGAATCTCATAAAAAGATCTAAGAGTTACATATGATGTGATTGATAAAGAGTTATCTACCTAATTAATTTAATTTTAAGCAGTATCGCCAAAGCGGACTTAAAATTAAATTAAAGTTGGATCTTAGCCCACATAAATTATATTATACAATAGTTGTATATGAAGGTTATATAATTTAGTGAGAGTATTTATAAAATACAATTATTTATCTCTTAAATGATATTGGTATAAAATGTAGGTGTATATTTATTTGCATATTTGTGTAGAATATTATATTAAACTTTAATTATGATTTATTACTGCGATCTGTTCTTGAAATGACAAAGTTAAATTAGAATGGAATTAATATCTTTGATTAAATCATGAACTTAAGAATTGTTCTAAAGCAAGAACGGAAATTATACATTCTTAATATTCTTAAGTAACCTAAATTGCAATATTAATTTGCTTAATATGTTCCGTAGGATCATCAAAATTTATTTTGATTAACTTGTTGATGATCTTAGATTCATGAATAAATTGTCTATTATGGGTTTTGATGATCATGATGATTCGATCACCATGAACACCAAATTCTAATTGAATCAAGGAAAGCAATTCTTGGGTAAATTTAGGAAATTGAAAAAATATGTTTTTCCGTGGTGCTCGACCGAGCAGGTCCTAAGACTCGGCCGAGTAGGTACTGTTCAGAATTTGAACCTGCAATTGAATCTAGTTTCAGATGGATGGTTTTAAAAATCGTGTTTCCTGAAAAGTGATCTCAATTCAGAATTCAGAAAAAACTGAAAGTCTGAATCCTGAATTATTCTGGATTGCTGAAATCAGTTAAATCGATGAGACATAGAATTTAGAAACTGACTACAGATCCATACGGAATTGTGGTTTCCTTTTGGTTTAATTCGGCTGTAACTGTTCTCTAGTTTTCTGAATGATGTATGGAATTGTGGTTGCCTTATGGCTTAGTTCGGCCGTACAATTTATGCTCTCGATATCTGAACATTAATACGGAAAGGTGATGCTCTAAGTCGAAAATTTGATTTTTGACTTCATAAATTTCTAAAAGAAAATAGAATTAAAAGATAAAGGCAAGACAAACGTTATCAAGCCTAAAAGAAATAATTATGCGTTAGTATATATAGAAGTGGAGTCTTTGGTGGGCATACATCACTCTGAGAATAAGAGTCCAGTGTGTGGCTCCTCGTGTGATTTACAATCTAGTGTGGTAGGCTACATTAGTGTGTACAACAATCAGTTGTACCTTATCCATTGTAAGTAGTACTTTAGTAATAATAATAGAGTAGTTTTACTATATATTACTTGTGGTTCGCCAATTATGGTACAAAAAAACCAACACAAACATGATCGTCGGTAGCTATTTCAGCCACCCAGTAAGACCATCTTTATCAACAATCTTACTCAACCCAATCTACAAATAAAATACTATTTTTCCTCCTCCACCTACACAATCTACAACCTCAATCAACTTTTTCTCTTTTCATCTTTTATTCACAATCTAAGTCAATCCAACCCAACCCAAATTAACTCTCATTTTTCTTTATTTCTTTTATAAAATGTATTTTCAAAGTCAATTTTTATTATTCTTTTATCTTATAATAGCTATACATGACGAAAATAAATAAACATATAAAATTGAAATTATACTTAAAATTCCATTTCACTCGTTACAAATACATGACGAAAATAAAATTCCAAATAAACAAATAAAATTTCATTTCACTCGTTACAAATACATGGGTTTTACGAATGAACTTTGAGTAATAATTAAGGCTACTTTTAATTATTCTAATGAAATTTTTGGGACGGAAAAAAAGTAGCATTTATAACTGCTCAAAGTTCCCCCGTAGTAACAACGAAAAAAAGTGGACTATCTTTCTGGGACGGAAGGAGTATTATTGTAATGGATTGCTAAATAAAAAAAAAAAAAAAAAAAAAAAAACAAAACAACCAACAAACAAATGCCAAGTGTCCCACCAACTTGGCATCTTTTGCTCAATCAAGATTGAGATCCCGTTCGGTTCACCGAACGGATCGTCAATCTCTCTTTTTTTTTTTTTTTTTTTTTTTGCAAAATGTTTTGTCTTCTTCCTACGATCTTGGTTGAAGATTGCCAATAAAGATGGTCTAAATGAAGTAGGACTGGATTTGTTCCAACAGATCTTTGCTCCTCACATTCTCTTACGACCCCGATTCGACCATATCATCGTTCTTATTTTCTGTGTTGATAAAATCGATTCGAAAAATTTGTGGGTCCCACTTAGCTAAAAAATACTCCCTCCGTCCCAGCTCATTTGAGATTTATTTTCATTTTGGTCCGTCCAACTCACTTGAAACCTCCCAAAATCGCCAACTTTTAATAATTTTATATTAAATCTACCCCACCACTCATTCTCTCTCTTCATTATCTACCACACATTTTCCTTATTTTATTCTTTTTCCTTAGTTATTGTGCCCACCTCTCAGGTCTCAAATGAGGTGGGACGGAGAGAGTATCTCGTACGACGAACACAAATATGTAGCGAGGTGGCAAAATCAAAACCGCAGGGAGGAGCTTGCTCGTTGGAGCAAAAATATACTTAAGCAATAATATACGGTGTTGGGTTATTTTCATATTAAATATTTGAGCGAAACTGCGAAAATCCTAACACATAATAGAGAAAAAAAACGTTAGTGAAGGCCTTAATGGAATTCATTTTTTTTTAGAAAGTTGGTTTCATTATAAGGAAATCGCCATCTTGTTACAATCCCTACTGAGTCTATTACACAGCTTGTTCCTTACCTATCAGAAATAACTAGCCTATTACAGAAACCATGGATAGCTACCTATGGGAGTCGAACGTGAGACATCCCCTAAGGGAAGCCTCTATACACACACCTGAATACCACTAGACCAAGAGGCCTTTGGTAACGAAATGCATTTAAAATTGGACAAACTACCCAAATAGTCCCTCTACTATGTGCATTTTATGAGATTAGTCTCTGTACCCAAATTTTGAAAAAAATACTTTACCACTCAAATTAAATGCAGTTAGTCATTCCATTAAATTTCATTAATTTTTAGCGTTAAATCATGTTTAGTACAACTCAAATGACATTTAATATGTACAAACTAGTCATCACAATAAAATAGTACGAGGATTAATTATGTAAAGCTAAGGCTATGTTCTTCATGTGTATGTCTCTCTCTATATAACTAGTGTAACACAAGTGCGTTAAACGCATAACTAAAAACACTTTAAAATAAACTGTGTTGGTCCCAGAGGGCAACAAGGGTATAGAACCGCTAGAGGGGGGGGTGAATAGCGGTCCAATTTTTTTCGAAAATACCCTTGAAAATCAACCGAGTACTTATCAGTTTGGTCAACTGCGGTTCAAAGCACTTAAACCGAACTGATAAAATGCGCAGAGGAGTTTTGCGGTTTGACTAAAAGATAGTTAAAGAGTTTGGCGGGTTGACTCGGGTTGAAAAACACTACCGATAATCTCAACTTGAAGATCAAAGAAAAACACAATTCACTTTTCAAGTCATCTCGTAAATGGATTCAAGTTATAGACCACAAACAGAAAAGTAAATAACACGACAGAAAGTAAAGATCAAACACACAATTTGAAGAGGTTCGTTCTTGAATGAAATACGTCCTCTACCTAGATGGTTAGTCTAGGATCTTCTAATAGCTACTAGATTTATATTAATTTAGAGGAGGTTTTACAAGATGAATCTAAACTCTAAACAATCAATCTAACCTATAAAGCTATTATAACAACCGGTGTATTCGAAGTATATAATCTATGTGATCATATACATCGGGTGTGTGTGTGGAAAGGAATCAAATGCTCTAAAAGATCTATGTGATGGATGAGAAAATGAGAACTTTCTGTGTAAAGGCTGAGTATGGAAGGTTGTTAGGCTTGAAGCTTGATGAAGGAATTCTGGGTTTCCTAAGGAGATCTTTGAAGGTTTGAATTTCTGGGTTTAAATCTTCAAAGCAAACTTGAACACTTGGGAATAAATATCTTGAAGCTCAGGAACCTTCATTGTTGAAGAATGAAGGCTATTTATAGGCAATGCACCTTTGTGACCGTTGGGTAAAGATTTGAATTAAATCTGAGGGTATAATTGCTGTCGAAATCCAATTGGTTGAGCTGTCATTTTCGTCCTTAGTTTTGTCTTGTAGTCCTAGGTAGTTGTAGCACCACCACTACCTGACAATTGTCATTTGTTGCAGAAAAGGACTAACGGTAAACAATTCAAATTGCTTAGACAAGACTGACATTTCTTGCAGTGACTCCAAGTTAACTTAGAGTTATTTTGACAAGACATAAAATATTCCTTTACGGTTGAAAAGGGAATGTTTGTCTATGGAATAAATGACTTAGCGAATTCTTCATTAACTGTTCTGCGATTCCACCAAGCATTGGAGCGGTTCCAAAGATGAACTTGATGTGCGGTTTCGTAGGAAACTGAAGCACGCGGTTTCATGATTGCGATTCCATCAAGTTTGCATCTGAGGTTCCAAATAAGATTTGAAGAGCGATTTCATCAAAGCCACATAATGCGGTTTGATGAAAGAATAGGCGGCTCCATGCTAGCGGTTTAAGATATCACAAGTGCAGTTTTAAGAACTAAACCGCTACGGGTAAACCAAACTATACTAAGCCTAGACAATCAAAAATCTAGAAATGGACTTATCTAAAAATTGAAGTATAACTTCATTACATGCGGTCCTAAAGTCTATAAAAAGACACGTGGCATGGATCAATCAAATCAATGGGTGTACTAACAATGAATCCTAACAAATTGTCAAAAACACTTTCACAAAGAAGGGCTTAGGGGTGGGGTGTTTGCAAACCAAAGACTTAAAATCCAAACAAAAACCTATATGTTGTTACATACACAACATAAATACAAAAGTAAGTTTTGCAAAATAACAGTATCTATATCACATCTTGAGCTCCAATTTCTTTGAGCACTTGAGCTTTTTCTTTGACCACTTAAGCTTTGTCCGCCTCAACTGTTTATCCACTGCATTCAACACAGAGATGGTATGGCTGCAAAGTTTTTTGGGTGAACTTGGGAAGACGCGAAATTGTAATGCTCTCTACAGTGACAGTCAGAGTGCAATACATCTAGCAAGGAATCAAGCGTTTCATTCTAAAACGAAGCACATCGAGCTGAGGTTTCACTACATCAGACATCTCTGGGAGAGGAAGATCTTAAGGCTAGAGAATATTTAAGGTTCAGAGAACACGACTGACATGTTGACCAAGGTTGTAAACATTGATAAGTTGAAGCTATGCATAGCTTCAACGGGACTTGGAGAACAGGGGAAGAGGATGACACTACCATGATCGAGGTGAGCACTAGGAAGGCACTAAGGATGAGTTGAAGACGGATACGAGGCTTGTATACATGTTGATCTCTAGGTGGGAGATTGTTATAATAGAGACAAACCGGGAACTAGCGATCTAAATAGAAAAAATCAGCAAAATCGACGAGCAGACGAGGAGCGGCCGATCCGGGTGAAGGACCCGGCCGTGCGCGTCGGGCGAGTTAAGGATTTGGAGCGGCCGTGCATAAGGAAAGTTTCACGGACGAACCTACTGACTTTGTGCAAAAATAGAACACGACCGAGCTGGGCAAGTTACTCGGGCGAGCATGTAAGTCAGAGCGGCCGTGCAGCCGCTGGACGGGAATAAGCTGAATTTCAAGAATTCTAATTAGACTAGGGTTTGGTCTCATTCTAGGTTGTGTATATAAGCAGGGCTCCGCCCCATAACTCATTGTAACACCAAATTAACATATTATAGTGCAAGATCCTGGCTTGGTAGTGCCCCTAGACGTAGTAAAAAATATTGACGAACTGGATAAACAATTCTTTGTGTTCTCTTTACTTTTTTGCTTATTTTATCGTTCTTGCTTGTTGGGTTTGCACATTATATTCTTGCGATTTGTTTGGTTTGGAGGGTCTATACCACAACAGATAGGACATATAATTACTACTCCCTCCGTCCCACCTCACTTGAGACCCTTGAGGTGGGCAAAATAACTAAGGAAAAAGAATAAAATAAAGAAAATTTGTGGTAGAAAATGAAGAGAGATAATGAGTGGGGTTAATAGTAGGTTAGTTGAATGAATTGTGTGGTGGAAAATTAATAGAGAGAATGATTGGGTGGAGTAGATTGAATATAAAATTATAAAAAGATTACCATTTTGGGGAGTCTCAAGTGAAGTGAGACGGACCAAAATAAAAATAAGTCTCAAGTGAGGTGGGACGGAGGGAGTATGTGACACATAATAGATAAGGGCAAGCTAGGGGAACAAAAGAAGTTTGCAAAATGATAGATACAAAATGAGGTATCGATATTTTATTGGTTCATCGATTGTGGACCCGCCACACTCTAATCAAATGCACCAATAAAGTCTTGACACATCATTTTGTGAGCCAAATTTTATAATTTTTTTTTATGAATTTTATTTACCCAATAAATAAACTGTGATAGATAAATGTCAAATTTTGATTTTGACCCATATAAAACGTCGAGAGAGACGACTTCACCCCCTTGATGAGCCCTATAATAAAACCATCGGATAATGGCGTCCTCTTTTACGTTACCACCACTAGGGATGGCAACGGGTCGGATACGGTCCGGATATCGCAAAACCCGTATCCGACCCGAGGTTGTTGACCCCGTATCCGAACCCGCCCGTATCCGATTATGGCGAATCCGTATCCGCCGTATCTGCCCGTAAGATCCGCCCATTTTTTTTTTTTTTTTTTTTTTCAGTTTCCATTTTCTAATGGGATTTTGCAGGAATGTGTGTTGGCTATGGTTGTATGCTGGGGGTATGGTTCCCATCTTTGTAGAAGGATTTCTAAAGAAAAAAAACTCCCAACATCCCAAACTAAAATCACAAAATGGCAGAAATCCAAGGGATTAAAGATATGAGGACTTACCTGAGCTACTGAGTAGACGACAAGCGCCGGTCGGAGGGACGACAGTGGCGAAATCGACGACGGTGAAATCGATGAAAGCGGCCAGATCAAGAGGGCGGAGGGAATCAAAGACACTAGGATCTGAGGCTGGTTGCAGGAGCGGAGGCCGGTTGCCGGAGCGGAGACGTCGTCGCCACCATGAATCGTCGATTGCGATTGCGATGCTCTCTCTCTCTCTCTCTCTCTCGGCAGTAACGGCGTGAGCTTTTAAAAAACCCTAGGATATGAAAATACACTCATTACATATATACC
Organism: Campanula takesimana; assembly: GCA_026119855.1. NCBI lineage: Eukaryota > Viridiplantae > Streptophyta > Magnoliopsida > Asterales > Campanulaceae > Campanula > Campanula takesimana. The sequence continues at coordinate 904,673 of JAOWBW010000316.1, read as the reverse complement.
AGGTTAGGTTAGGACAGTAATAGGGGCTGAAAGTAAGGGCATAATAGGAATAAAAGGTTAATATTGCTATACGGGTCGGATACGGGTCGGGACCCGCCGGGTTTGACGGAGCAACCGAACCCGAACCCGTATTCGCCGGGTTTTGGAAATCTCTTATCAAACCCACCCATCCCGGGCCGGATTGTCCCGGATACGGATCGGGTTCGGTAGAATTGCCATCCCTAACCACCACTACCCATTTTCCGTGCAACCCACAAAACGACACAATGTACCTGCAAAACCTGCTTCAAAAAAAAAAAAAAAAAAAAACGTACCTGCAAAACCTGAGCCGTCCGATTTTACTTTCATTGACAGAAAACAGCCACGCACCTGTCACATTAGCGCTCCCCTCCCCACAAAGTAAATTCCAAAAATGCCATTCAACCAATCATTACCGGCCATGTCAGCGTCCTCTTTCTTTTTTCTTTTCAAGTGAGAAAAAAACCCTCGAAACCTCGGAAATCCCGATTATACCCTCATCCCCACCTTCTTAATTTTATATTCCTTTAAATTCATCATCCCATTTGCTGGAGGGTAAGGTAGGTAAATATTTTGGGTACAAAACCGCCATGGATGCTGCCGGAGCTTACAATCCCCGTACCGTCGAAGAGGTTTTCCGAGATTTCAAAGGCCGTCGCGCCGGCTTGATCAAAGCTCTCACCACCGGTACTCTCTCTGTTTCGATTTCTTAGGGTTTTTGCCGCTGCCACATTTTAAACAATTTCTCATTTTCTCAAACTTTTACTGATTTTTTTTTTCCTCTCAATTTCTCTTTGCAGATGTTGAAGAATTTTATCAGCAGTGTGACCCTGGTTAGTTAGGGCTTCCCGTTTTCTGCCGACTCACTGTGTGTTTGTACTTTGTGTGTGTGTTTTTACTATACTATATCTGGTGCATGTTTGTGAATTGTGATACTACCTCTGTCCCTAAATGAGTGTCCAAATTTCATTTTAAGGGACACCGAAAATCTCAACTTTGTTGTACAATTTGGTAGCAAATATTCATATATAATCTTGTATTCTCATTTCCAAACATTTAGTTTTGCATGTATAAAGAAACCGGTGAAAAAAAATTCGAAAAAAAACATTTAGGGAGAAAGTTATACTAAAAAAAGACACTCATTTTGGGACAAAGATTTCTTGAAAATGGACACTCATTTAGGGACAGAGGGAGTAGTATATTTTCTTTATAAATTGGATATATTCACTTCATTTGTGCTTTTCTATTAATTATCAATGAAGATGGTTTATTTTATTAGTTTTGCATTTAATAGGATAAAAGTACAGTTATGGGTAAAGATTTCATCTAAATTTTCTTTCAATAATCTAGACTTTCTTCTTGTTTCGGGATATCTTATGTGGGGTATCCCTATATTTAGCATTTGTTTGAATTTATGTATATAATTAAGCTTGACGACATTCCAGGATCTTTTGATTCTTTTCAAGTTTCAAAGATATCAGAAGATTGCTATTTTCTAGTGTTTTTTCTTAAGAGGTTGGGTGTGGATATGAGTCTCCAAAGTTACCAGTGAGCCATCATGATCATCATCAAGTGAAGCCCAATTTTTGGGATCCACCACGAGTTTAGACACGGTGTAGTCCAGTCAAAGTGGGCCCCACAGTCTCTACACCCACCTTTCCTCCCTTTTCTTGTTGGATAAATTTATAAAGTCCACTCGTTGCTTTTTGGCCTCTTTACTGCGTTTTAGTTCTAACTGAGTAAGAGCCCAAAAATTGAGCACTCGGAGATAATTATTGTTTGCTACTACCTCCATCCCAGAGTAAGTGTCTACCTTTTTTGCATGTTAGCACGAAGGAACTTTGAGCTATAATTTTAGGTTGATTTAATTATCATAATGAAAATATAAAACTTGTTTCTTAGACACCATTATATATACTATCAATAACAATTTTTAAATTTTCATTAAGACAATTAAATCAACCTAAAGTTATTGCTCAAAGTTCCTTCGTGCTACCATGCAAAAAAGGTGGACACTTACTCTGGGACGGAGGGAGTAAAAGCTAAGGGGAAAGTAATGCTGTTTGTTAAAAGAAGTTGAATGTACAAGGGTGTGAGTTCATTGTTGGAGAGGGCTAAACAACATAATATTATTTAATCACATCATGTTGCACGCTTTAACCTAGTCAATTTAAGGTAGATTGGCAGTCTGTTATCTTAAACATTATGTTTTTGACCTCATTCACATTGAGAGTGTATAGCATGTGTGATATTCCTCTGACTTTGTCTTTGTAGCATGTGTGACATTCCTACTACTTTTGATTTATGAATTATAAGTGTTTCAGTGAACTATGAGTAAACCTTGAATAAAGTTGCTTCGTAAGGAGTTAATTGATGATGTAGACTGAAGTGGATGAATTGAACTCATAGCTTAATAGACACATTGCATGTATATCAACTTCAGTGAAATTAGTATGTCCAAATCCGTAAAGCAGGTTAAATATACTGCAGCTTCACCAAAAGAGTTTGTGATGTGTTGCATGTAATAAGAGAAGCTATGTAATGCAAGTTGCCTTATTATTATATACAGTTCACATCTATGTTACCTCGACCCTTCAAATAGGGAAAATACCTAGGTCGACACAACACGTCATATCCGGAACTTGATGGGCGGATACAAAAAAATGAAAGAGCACCAAAAATCTCTTTACACTCTACCCTCTGCCAGCACATGTGTCGATGACCCTCAAAGTCTTCATTGGCGACCACCACTAGTGAGGTCGTCTTTCCTTTGCGAGCAAAACCCTCATTTCAGATTTCATTTCTGACACCTTAATCAATCATCAAATATTTCGGGTTTTAGGTTTCGCACAAGATCAGTTCGGGAAAGAGATGGAGGAGTGTATTTCTGCCTTCTATTTAGTAATTGTATAGGTATTATATACATAATAATTTGCTTACTCAACACGATGACATAAATGCCGTTATTGTTCATGAACTTTAAATGACGGATCCTCGAGTACATGTATCCAGATTTTGGATCCTTTTATGTCGTAACCATGTATTCTACAATTAGAAAAGTGCCGAACCAGTCCTCGCATCCGTACATACACCAATCCTTTGGCGGAGTCTGGGGAATAGAGGTTTTCATGTAAGTCATGTGATGAAAAACTTCTCACTTTAATGGAAATTCCTTAGCTCTGGATAAAGAATAATAATTGTTTTTGTAAGTCTCAAAGCTGAGAGTTAGCTAATATTCTATATAGTTAATACTAAGATTCTTATTGTAATTCTCTTAGTTTCAGTTTTGAATGTTTACTTACTCTCTCTCTCTCTGAACTGAACTGAAAGATTCCTTCCTTCTTTCTTGTTTTGTTTTTAGTTAGTTGTTTGCTGAAAGAATTATAATATGATTTCTGCACTGTTGTTCTTTCGGTCTGAATCTCTTTGTGATCTTATTTTGGAAATTAAGCCTTTTCTAGGTTTGAGGGAAGGAATAGGCTATCATGTTGGTTTGGCAGTTTTTACAATACTTAGTTCTTTAGTATTGGTATCTTCTGTTGAGAATAAATCTTGATCAGATCACTTAGTTACAGTTTTAGAGTATCGTTTGACAATAAAATGGCAATTAATATGATCTTGCATAGAAGTTGAGACGTTCATATCTTTATACCAGAGAGGCTTGCAATTTCATTTTTTTAAAAAAATTTGTTTCTTTATTAGTATTAAAAGTTGACTAGTGTTACTCCCGTGCGATGCACGGGAGTTACTTATGCTCAATTTTAATAAATTTAGATGAGTTGAATAAGAATGACACATTAAATATTGTAAAAAATTTCTCTGAACAAATATTGCTAGTGTTAACATCAGTTTGGCCAGGAAATGTATCTTACATATCAATATCTTAAGGTTAGCTGCAACTCTAACGCAAGATAGTGCAATATATAGTTAACCATGACAAAACACCAATTTCATCAATAAAAATATTTGTAAAACTAAAAATGAATTTATTTCAATATATTTTCTTTAAGAAAATTAGCATAATTAAAAACACGACTATCTAATCTATAAACGTGCCATAATATTGGAATAAATAATCAATATCATAAAATGACAAAAATTGCATCCAAAAATCCTAGAACAAAGTATTTAAACGTTCTACAACCGTAAAACTGAATAAACCCTAGTTATATATAAAAAAAGTACAAAAACGGATAAAAAGTTTAGAAACATGTTTTTGAGACCCTAAACAATGTGTTTTGGGGCTTTTAAACCCTGCCTCAAGGGGCTATGCCCAATATTTTTTGTTCGTCTCGCTCCGACGTTCGATTCGATATCCTGTGCGTTCCATGGTTGATCTGGAGTCAAAAGTTACGACCGTTTCCGCGCACGCGCTCAAATGACTTCAAAAACTTCAACGCCTTCCGTCCTCATCAATTTGTAATTTTTCACTATATATTGATCATAATTCATTTTTTCACTATATAAAAAAATTTAAAAAGTATCATATAAAAATCAATCTACATGCAAAGTTGACTATTTGTGCCAAATTAAAGATAATGACATATTTGACCTTATTTACCCAACTTTCCTATTTTGAAGGTGCATATGGGTCTCATTCTAAAAATGATAAGACTATCTTGTTATTATATAGTTATAGATTATAGATGAGCAGGACATATAACTTTGGTTCGATCCTACGTGGATATGCCTTGAAAGGCTGCATAATTTGGGGCCTATAAATAGGCTAAAAAAGATATCTCCAACAAGACGATAGTTTCTCCATAATGTTGTCCTCACGGGATTTGAACCCTAACCTCCTCATTAGAAGATAGTAACTTAATTTATATATATCAACCCTGTCTCTTTGGTCAAAAGTTCATCTTAAAATAGGCAGCTGAATATAAAACTGGAATCATCTTGCTCACCTCTTGATCCACATGGCAGCTTATTGTATTCTGTCAAAACCTTTTGTTATTGAGTTTACTAAAAGGTTTACGTTTCTCGACAGTCTCTGTTTTTCCTTATTATTAGCTGCCCTCAAAGGATTTTATATGTTTGCGTAGATAAGTTGTTGCTTCTTTGCTTCGGTTCCTACTAGAAAAGTTCTACATGGTTTGAAAAAGTGTGATTATTTGTGCAAATATGGATACTCATACACATTTGTATTTAATTATCTTGCAGAAAAGGAAAATCTGTGCCTTTATGGATTCCCTAGCGAGCAGTGGGAAGTTAATTTACCTGCTGAGGAGGTACCTCCGGAACTCCCTGAGCCTGCATTAGGTATCAACTTTGCCAGAGATGGGATGCAAGAAAAGGATTGGTTGGCTCTTGTTGCTGTCCACAGTGACGCATGGTTACTTTCCGTGGCATTTTATTTTGGTGCCAGATTTGGTTTTGACAAAGCTGACAGGTTTCTCTTCTTTCCTATTATCCATATATCATTACACTTGAAACATTCATTCTCTTACTGTGAATGATATAGGCGTGTTAGGAAAACATGGCACCACTTTTATGTTTCCAATGCTCGAGTTATTTTGCGTTAGGGTGGTTTATGTAATTTTAAGGTCAGTAGCAATGATAAAGTGTAAAGTTGTCCTTCAGTTACTTGTCCTTGGCTTTGCATGAACGGTGAGCCAGTTTCCTTTTGTCAGAACTCAAAGATTAACAATTTTAATTCTTGCAACATCAGAAGCAGGGTTGGATAGACTTATATGTCATAAGCACGACAAGAGTATATGACTGTATGTACTACTCCCTCTGTCCCTGAAAGTTAATCCCTCTTTTATCATTGTTACTACGAATAAACTTTGAACAATAATTTAGGCTACTTTTAATTTTCTTAATGAGAATCTAAAAATTGGTATTGATAGTATTTATAATGTTGTACCAATAACAAATTGTGAATTTTCATCATGATTATTAAAAGCAGCGTAAATTATTGCTTAAAGTTCACTCGTAATAATAACCAAAAAAGAGGGAATAACTTTCCGGGACAAAGGGAGTATGACGTTGTGCTCAATTATATTAAGATACTCGTCTCATATTTGAGAGACGTAATAGTTTATAAATGGCCATCTAATAAGATCTGAAACAGCTGAATGTTCTTTCAATATGGAGCAGAAACCTTCCTGACAATCAATTAGGAGATATAAAAAGGAGAAAGGAGAAAGGAGAAAGGAGAAAGGAGAAAGGAGTAGCCATTCACTTTCTGGTAAGAGGGAAAAAAAGCAAAAAAGAGGGATGGAAAAGGTGGTGAACTGTTTTTATTCCTAGGCAAACATTTCTCCCCCAGGATCCCAATATTAATAAAAGAATAAAAATAATGTTTCAGTGCAGCAGAACGTTCTCCAACTAATATACCTTTTTTTTATTTGTGAAATGGTGGAAAATCTTTGCTGATTTTTAGGAAAATCATTAGAAGGGAAAGGAAGTACCATCCCTTTTTAATTGCTCTACTTTTCTTCCCGCCTTCCAAAAAGACACTATGCATCAGTTATGGGTGGTTGAACAATGCCTGGAGATTTGTGATAGCCAGTTCTAATATTCTCTTTCTAATACAGGAAACGTCTCTTTAGTATGATAAATGATCTCCCAACAGTTTTTGAGATTGTGGCTGGGAATGTAAAGAACCAAATTAAGGAAAAGTCAGCAATCTCCAATCTCAGCAGCAACAAATCGAAGTCAAACACAAAAGGGGTAAGTAAACTTTTATTCTTTTGAATCACATATTGACATCTATATGCTGTTTTAACTATCTATTATAAGATTTATTTCGAAACTGTGCTTCTTTTAAGGAAATACTTCAGTTCAGATTATGTTAGTACTTATATAAAAAATAGCTAAGCTGAAGCGTAAAAGGAAAAAGCAGTAGGCTGAAATGTTGGTGTACATTTCATGTTTTGGATTCTTGTCCACTCTTTGCTAAGCATATCAACTCTAGGTTGCACTTTTATAACTAGTGCTGCTGGTCTCCTCTGTGCAAACTGTATGCAGCTTTTGATTATTGTCTTTTGATTCGTGATGTAAATCTGATAATCCAACATGTCTTTTGTTAGTTTTTATGTGTATAGAGTTCTAAGCTGCTTCTTGAGTAATACGGAGTATATTTTAAAGCAGTTAATTGAAACATTAAAAATACTTTTGTGCATCTGGACAAGGATTTGTGGTCATATAAATATTTATTTGCTCAACTATCGTATTTAGTGAGAACAGCTATTCGGCCCAAGTGATTTTCTTAGGTTTCTCTTAGAGTGTTGACACGTGGTGCCACACAAGGATTTAAGAGATAAAGCAGAATTGTACGTGTGAGATTGGAGTGAAATATACAAAGAAAAGAAACCCATTACCATATTATAGTTTTATAAAAGGATACTCAATATATAGAAGATCAGGTGTAACATATATACAGAAACTACACACACATATGTATACACCCACACCCAAACCCACACCCAAACCCACCCCCACATATACTCCCTCCGTCCCACTTTAATTTACGAAAAGTGGGTTGGGCACAAGAATTAAGGAAAAAGCAGAAAAGGTGATGTGTTGTGAGTGTATATAGTTGGGTAGGAGAGAGAAAGTGGGGTAGGAAATAGTAAGCGAGTATTGTTGTGAGTATGACAAGTGTGTTCCATTACTTAAAATGTACGTATTAAAAAGTTTCGATTTTGGGATTTTGTAGATTAAAGTGGGACAACCAAAATCACGATTTTTGTAGATTAAAGTGGGACGGAGAGAGTATATGTTAAATATTCTTGCTGTTCCTTGAAAGATGAAGCATGATGTTTTGGAAGGAGATTTGGCAAAAAGAGATTTTAATTGTAAGAAGTATAGCCTGGTCGAGGAAAGTGTTATATACAGTTTATTTACCTTATTTTAAAAAGTAAACTACAAATATGAAAATCTTTAATTAGCTCGTATGTGCAATTACTCTTGGATGTTGTTTGTTACCATTTGTATTTCCAGCTAGGAGTACCACCAATGAATGCAGAAGAGAGAAGGGGGGGGGGGGGGAACTAAAAGCTACAAATGTGAAAATTTTCTATTAGCTCGGAGGTTTCTCCCATTTTAATTAGGGTTAATTACAATTTAGGGCCTGAACTTAATAGGTAGGGTGTTCCCCAAGCGGGGCTCCAACATTTTTTTTGGCGAAACAGGGCTTAATACATGTTTTTTTCATCAATTTGGGGTTTTTTGACGGAATTCGTTAGAAATTTCGTTAACTACTCATGTGCCGTGCACGTGATCAACGGAATTGTTACTTTCAAGTTAATTTTAACTATTAAGGGGTCAAGTGTAAGAGTCTGAAAATTAAAGGTGAAATAAAAAAAATGTAAATCTATAATATTACACTCAACCCCATCTCCATCCCCAAATTAAACCCAGATCGAATCCCATTCTCTCTCTTCTTCATCTTCTCAACTACTCCACCTCCCCACTTCTACTTCTCTTCCCCTCCACAATCCGCCCTTCTTCCCCATCCTCCACCCTCTCTGTAAACACTTCTCTCTCTCTCTCTCTCTCTCTCTCTTTCTCTCTCTCTTTCATCTCCCCCCCCCCATCCCCACTTCACCTTCCCTCTGTCGGACAGCCATGCCCAACGCTTCCATGGCCAACCGACCATCGCCACCACGACCACCCACCAGAGCGTCGCCGCCAGCTTTAGTTCCTCTCTCTCTCTCTCTCTCTCTCTCTTTTCGCCCTCTCTTCAAAACCAAAGATCTAAATTCAAATCAAGATACCTAGATTGATATTTCTTGACCAAATCAAGAAATTCAGTGCACAACCCCGGAGAAATTGACAAATTCAAGAAATTTGTGCACAAAAACCCGATGGAATTCGATTGTTACAAGTTCCTGCTTGGTTCTTGTGTCGGAGAAATTGACAAATTTTTGGTACTTAATGAAGAACTCTAAAGAATGGGGTTGTTGGTTTATAGAAAAGCAATAAAACGTGAAAGTGAGGCTGGGAAGGGTGGCGGTGAAGGTGGTGGGAGGGTGGCCATTTGAGCTCCGGATGGGGTAGAGAAACAAAGGAGTAAAAGGGGTGTTCATTTTGCTGGGTTTCTTCTTCTTCTTCTTTTTTTTTTTTTTTTTTTTTTTTTTAATTTCATTTGCTTGGTTTCTTGAGGTGTGGGATTAGGATTAGGATTTGGGGTTTTTTTTGAGCTGTATGAATAGGATTAATATTAGGATTAGGATACTATTTTTCTTATGAATTTGTATTAAATCATTATTTTTTTTTTAAAAAAAATCTTTTAAGTATATTATATTTAAATTCATTAACATTTTAAAAGGAAAAGAAGTAATGCCACAAATCCATTAAATAATTAATTATTTAATTTTGCTAATTATTATAATTCAAATATTGTTATCTAATAGTAAATTATTCATTGCAAGTTTTAAAATATTAATGTTTCCCAAACAAGTTTGAATACATTAATACACATAAAATAAATTGTAATGCACAATAAAATTTAATTTATTAACTTTATTTATTTATTTTCTTTTTTTGAATTATGTTTAGTTTTTTAAAATAAAAGATGATTACTTTATTTTGTTTTAACTTCAATTATTAAATATTTTTAAAATAGTAATATTCAACCCTTTAATGTTTAGAATTTTCATTAAGGCCCCTATATAGGATTATTAACTTCAAAGTAACCATTCCGTTGATCACGTGCACAGCACATGAGTAGTTAACGAAATTTCTAACGAATTCCGTCAAAAAGCCCCATATTGATGAAAAAAACACGTATTGAGCCCTGTTTCGCCAAAAAAAAAAGGTTAAGCCCCGCTTGGGGAACACCCCATTGAGTTCAGGCCCTAAATTGTAATTAACCCTTTTAATTATCATGTTGAAAGGGTTTAATTATTGACTACCGAAAGATTAACCATTGAATTGAACTTTTGTCTTCCTTGACTTGCAATCATGCAATAAGAAGTGGGTCACGACACAGACCCACTCCTTAATGACTCTTCGTGGAAGATGATGGTCCTTATTTTCTCCCTAGTAACAGCACAAAACTTGTTTCTCTCTTCACTACAATTTCCGATAGTTGCATATTAATTAAGCAGTTTTTTCTTCCTCTGATTTTGTGCTCTTTATAGACTGATGGACTTCTTGTTCATCAGATTGTTAATCTTTATCCTGTTGATACTTGCCTTGCATTTCCATTTTACCTTTCCTGTAATAATACTTTCTTTTACTACTCTACATAATAAGATGATCCATTCTGTGAAGATTATCGAACAAATTGGACTATCAAACTATTTGTAAGACAATGGCTTTCATTTTATGTTTTGCTATCTCGTCATCTCTTTACTGATCATATCAAGTCCAACTTGCACTTTGCTATGAGTTTAAGCCTGTCAGCCTCTCATTTATAAACCTTAAACTGGCTTCTCCCGAATAATTTAACTTTAGTTTTTATTGACAGGGAAGTTTGGTTGGTAGATCAAGACTTCCCTTTGTCAGGTTTTGTGTGTAAAGTAGTGCACTTGTCTTGTGTTTTGTTCTCTGTGTTCAAAGCTGGGTTAAAAATTGTATTATGCTGGCAGCCTGGCACCCATATAGTTTCCCCTAAAGAAACTAACATAGAGGATGGTTTAATTATAGTATTCTTTTAATGGCTTTTTGGGCCTTTTGAAGGTATATATGATTGCATCTATCACCTCAAATGATTTTATGCATTTGTTTTATGATTTTTCGAGTTATTGTGATCAGTCCCTATTTGCTGTCAAGTAAATGTTTATATCTTCTAAACCAACTGAATTTTAGTTCTGTTAATTACATCGCACTCATTCCGTCCCCAAATGAGTGCTTATTTTCTAGTGAAATTCCTGAATTCACTTGTACACTCCTTTGTCCTAATTTGCCTTTCAATGGCATAGTGTAGTCATTAAGGGTGTTTGTGTATATGTACCTCAAAGTGCTAAAAAAGTTAACTTTCTTATTTTTCTATAAAAATAAAAACGACACTCTTTTAGGGTTTAGGGTTTAGAGGTGGAGTAAAAGTTTTCTCAGAAAGTGAAAGTTTGTCCACCAGCCTTTTGCAATGCTTAACCTTTCTGTTTGATTTATTGGCTCCTGTTCTGGAGCTACTTACTTCACATCATTATATACTCCCTCCGTCCCATAACAAACAACCCATTTTATTTTAAGAGCAGAAATTTAAAAAAAGTGTTATAAAAATAGGTGGTGTGAGTGTGATGGAGAAAAGTTGGAAAAAAAGTGTTTTAAAAATAGGTGGTGTGAGTGTGATGGAGAAAAGTTGGGGTAGAGAATAGCAAGTGAAAAGTTGTTGCGAGCATGACGAGTGAGTCCCATGAATATAGAAGTAACATAAAATTTCCACTTTGGAAAAGTGGGACTTCCCAATGGACACCCAAAATGGTAAAATGGGTCTATTATGGGACAGAGGGAGTATTCTAGCAATAATTTGTGTATGAACGACTAAACATTGAACCAACCCTTAATATTGTTTTTAATTATCAATTTTGCTTGTTCGTCCGTTTTAACAGTTTTTTCATTCTGAAACATATGAACAGAGAGGTTCGGAGTCCCAGATAAACTACGCGAAGCTGCACGGAAAGGATGCGGACGAGGATGAACCAGAGGAAGATGATGACGAGGAGCACGGGGACACTTTATGCGGGGCCTGCGGAGACAACTACGCGTCGGATGAGTTTTGGATCTGCTGCGACATATGTGAGAGGTGGTTCCATGGAAAGTGCGTGAAGATCACTCCTGCAAGGGCTGAGCACATCAAGCAATACAAATGCCCTTCTTGCAGCAACAAAAGGGCACGGACTTGACTATATCTGGGTGGGGGTAGGTCTGTAACCTAACCCCCTCTCCATTTGTATCTGTCTTAGGTTTGTTCAACTCTCAGTTAATTGTTGAAGATGCCCGAGTTTCCTATCTTGAAATGCAGCAAGAAGGCGTGTGCAGTTATTAGTAGCTTTGGTATGGTCAATCTTGTTTATTTAGTAGTTTGCACTATTGAACATATCTACTACTATTTGCTTTGTTGGGTTTCTTCCTTAGAAGTTGTTACTCCCCTAAGAAATGGTTACGGTTAATTATTATCCTAGTTGTTGAAATCTGATGTAGGCCAAATAATTGTATTGACGACGCAGACTGAAGCTGGAATATTTGGTCCATAGTTTCTTTCTGCTGAATAGTCTGTTTCGTAGTCTATGAATATTGCCGTGTTTAGCTTGAATACAACATTGCTCTATTAAGATTGTTGCGGTTCTCAGAAGATTTTTTCGTACAACAATTATGAGTACAAACTCATTTCTCAAATAAGCAGACAGAGTATAATGGTGAGTTATCTACTTCAGAATGATGTTCTCAGTTTTTTTTTTTGACGTTAGTGCGAAGGAACTGCAAGTCAAAATAGTGGTCAACGTTTTATCATATCCTTTAGTAATGTCTAGACGTGAGAGAGGATTGGTTTGTTAGCCTAGGATGAATGACAATTGGCAAGAAATGACACAACTAACTTCCCTTGAATCAAACCTTTCCCATTCTTCTTAATCTATTGTATTGTAGCAGTCAACATTTTTTTTTTAAGTTTATTGAACAACTGAAAATAAATTCATTATATTTTTCAGAACACAATTTTCAATTGTCTAGAAAACATATTTTGAAAGGCACGTTATTTTTCGCGAAACAAACGGAGCTGAAATTTCACGAGCAAATGTGATAATTTGGTTGATCAACAACTTATTAGGGAATTGTTATACATCCATTCTTAACTGATAAAACCACGCAAGGCAGTACCAATATTATACCAGATAGTACATTCAGAAAATAAAAAATAGTGGAACTTAATAAAGAATACAAGTAATTTTGAACGCTCACCTTCCAAAAAGCTCTCGTAGCTCAGTTGGTTAGAGCACCCGTTTAGTAAGCGGGAGGTCTTGAGTTCAACTCTCAACGAGAGCACATTTTTTTAATCTTTGTTTTACTTGGAGGCTTCTCCAAGTTATTTTATGTTTTTGCTGAACTATCTTAATTCAGTTTTGATTAAATTGAGTTTAAAGTTTGAACATTGTTTCCCAAATCTAATTTGCATCAAATCATGATGGCTAATCGCTCGTATACTCGAGTATGACTACATACGGGTAGAGCAATACACCTCCAGTACCTGCACTCACAAAGCCGGGGCCATAAATGCAAATGCAAGCAGGATTACTCGAACTGAAAACCAATGTTTAGTTATCCGCTCATCTAAAAACTTAAAAGAGTATAGCATAGGATGTGTACTCGAGGATATAGAACGAGATAATAGCCTTGAATGCAACATCTTAGGGGATGAACCAATACAATATTCATTTAAGAAGCAACAAAGCACATTACAGTTACACACCACACCATGAAAACATAAAACCTTTTTAGTAGACGCGGGAAGGTTCACACAAAAATGTACCTTGTCGTCCTTTCAGCAACCCGATTCTTCGATCAAAGCACTGCGAAACTGGTCTCCATTCAATCCTACCATGTGCAAATTACTGGTATCATTTCAATGATGCATATCCACACAAGACTAATGGCCTGTTTGTTTATGCGGAATGAGGCTTCTTAATGGTGGAAAGACAGCTCTTTTGAGCCATTCAGAGGCCCAAACAAACAGGCCCTAAAAAATGTTACTCCAACTCGACATGAAAACGAGTTCTCCAGACCTTCTTCGGCAATGACTTTTTACAAAAAGCCCGCTCCACTTAGCAACTTCATAGTTTCATTGGGAACAATAACATTAGGATTCCGAACATGTGAACTTTCCTTAACTGAACCTTTCTGTTTAGAAGAAATGCTCCACAAACTATCACCAGAAGAAGATTTTGCAGCAGCTTTTGACTTCATCAATGGATGCTTGTTGTTCTTCTTCCCCATTCCATTGGCTACCAACCAGCGGGACCCACTTTGTTGTTGAGAGCTTGAACCCCAAACCTTCTTTTTAGTAGGTTCACTCTTCAGACCCGCTACATGAACCTCAGTAATTTTGAACTGAGCAACAGTATTGACCTCTTCTTCTTCTTGGACCTTCTGTTCTTCTTCATTTTTAACAATCTCCTCCTTTTTAACTGGCTGAGCCTCATCTTCATCTTCAATGTACTTCCATAACTCAGAAACTGTGCTATAAATTTTCGGTTTTGGCGGGACAAAAACTCTCTCTACTTGAATAAGTGCAAGCATTGGGGTCCCAACCGGTTCAAAGTTTCGCATAGGGTCACGAAGCTGAACCATTAATGCAACCGTAAAGTTATTACCTAACAAACCTCCCCTTCGAGAACCTTTACCCCGTTTCCTCTCTCCTGCCCTTGCACGCATTAAGTCACTTGCATGATGTGCGGCCAGGATTTTAGAAGTCCGCTCGCTGATCCCATCTTCATCGTCGATTTCACCGGAGTCCAATCGCATCCACTCATCAAGAGTCAAAGACAGGCCCATCATTCCATCAACATCATCACCACAATCTTTAATATCCAACAATTGTAATCCTCCGGCTCCTTCCAAACCTATGGATCCACCGACATTTACTCTCTTACCCTCGAGCGCTGAAATATCACCAATAGATTGAGGGCTGATGTTTGAAGGGGCTTCTTCATCTGTCATACCGGATTGAATTCTTAAACCCTCGATTGAGAGGGCTTCAATCTTGTCCATTGCCAATGGAGCGAGATCCTCCAACGATACAAATTCTGTGTCCATTTGACTTGCTTCATATTTACTTGACTTACCATGTGATGATTTCCCTTTAACTCTTGTTTGCCCGCCACTTGAACTTTCTCCACTCTCCAAACTTTCCCCCAACAAAACTTGTCTGAAGCATATAAAGTAACAATAAGCGAAAATTTCTACGAGCCTCAAATTATTGATAGAGAAAATATGCATGCATGCACCGGTGAAGCTACAGTTGTGGCAAGAGAGTCATTTGACCCCCTTCAATTTTAGATAATGTACATTTTAGCACCTTTAAATTTTTAGAAAATGACTTTTACGGCCTTAAAATAATGGATTTATAATTTTGACCCCCTCAATATTGAGTTAAGTTTGCACTAAATTATTAGTTTGACCCCCTTATCTACTAAATTTTGATACCCAGATTATAATAATCACCCTTAAAACAATTTCGACCCCATTCCTAAAATCCTGGCTTCACAACTGCATGCATATATGATAAGAAAATATGTTTATTTTCAGATATAAAAGTATATATTCACATAGGCTGGAGCTGGACGTATAGATATGTATAGAAAAAGAAATGAATATAAATGAAAGTGAGAAAGGCAAACCTCTCAGGTGCCTCCAATGCGGGTGCAGCTTCCCATGCTATTTGTTGCATAGTCTTCCCGGTTATATCTTCCAAAGGCATTAACTTATTCGCCTGCATTGAGAGCTTTTCGATCCCAACTGATGCCAAGCCCTGTAGAATGTCCATAATACCTGAACCCATTTCAGCAGGTACCACAACTGGACTAGAAACTTGCATAATTAAATTCCCACCACTTTTGGCATTCCTGAACAGTTCAGGGTTCATAGACCTCAAGAACCCTCCATTGCTAGTCTGAACGAACGGCCCTAAGCCTTCTCCAAGAGGGGGCAACTGAAGTGGTTCTTCAGGAGAAATATCAATCGGGCTACCAAAACCTCTAGGGCTGTTGGATCGAGATCGCTGAAAAGCCTTCTCATTTAGACCCCACTCTCGCATTAAAGCTTCCGTCTCCATGTCTTCAAGCAATGAAGCTCTTGTTTTGCCTCTTACTTCTTGAGTTTCTAATTTAAGCATCTCTTCAGAAGCTTGTATAACTGAAGAAAGATCGCATTCTTTAGAAATGGGTCCCCACCCAGAAAGATCATCAATGCCAAAATCTGTTTCTCTCTCACCTATATCAAAGTTGAGGAAGCCACCCCCATTGGCTAGTGAATCCTTCTCAAATTGCCTCAATAAACGCTCCCTTGGGGAGTCCGATTCACTTTCAGAACTCAAGCCAAAAGGACTATGATCTAATCCCAGCATGTCCAGGAAATCACTTGCCACAGACTCGGAAGCATAATCCATGCTAAGTGACTTTCCCTTCCTATGCCATTTATCATCGCATTTAAACTCGTTGAATTTCTCTTGATTTTCATTTGAAGGCTCGGGTACTTCTTTGTCCAAATCTGACGAGCGATTTAATGCCAATCCCTGGGGGTCGGACTCATTATTTCCCCTCCTACCTCCTTCATAGTCTGATTTAACATCCATGTTTTTCTCTTGGTTCAAACTATCAAAGTCTTCTTGAGAATCTGATCCTTCATTCACCAGATCTGACACGCTACTCAATGCTGACTCCAATTCTTTCATAAGTGATTCTTTATTGTACAAGTTATCATCTCTGTCATTGCATTCACTTATCACAACCTTATCCGTTTGACTTCCAAATTCCTTGACCAAAGAATCAAGCTTCAGATCTTCAATAACTACCTCTTCTGAAACATCACAAGCCTTTAGGGTATTTTCTTCAGATTTCAACTGTTCTTTCATGATTGATTCTTTGTTGCACAAAGCTTCTTCTTTTACATCGCATTCACTTATTACAACCTCATCCGTCTGACCTCTAATTTCCTTGACCAAAGAATCAAGCTTCGGATCTTCTTGATCTGCTACCTCTTCTGAACCATAACAAGCCTTCAAGGCAGACTCGTCAGGTTTATCTACAACTGAAAACCCACTTTCAGCATTAGCCTTACCAGCATCAGGTGAGCACACATCAGGTTTAACTGTTCCAGGAGGTGAAGGGGCAAGATAGTGCTCAGGTTCATAACTCGCATTTGCCTTCTCTTCATCAAACTTTTGATACAAAACATTTACCGAAGCAGAAAGCTCTGAACTTGACACTGGCAAAACCTCATGAAGATCCTTGATATCTTCTACAGAACGGGTCGAGGCACGAGACCTAGCAGGAAGACTTCCACTTCGCGATATGGAAGCTCGTTCAAATCTGTCAGATTTCACCAAGCTTGTACTAGCCTGCCTAATAGGCCCAGGGGGGCTATTTCCAACAACCGAGTAACCAAAGCTAACATTCATACAAGCACCTTTAGCCTTACCTGATAGCCTATAACTAGTTGTCCACTTCCCGGAGCTTTTCTCCTCCTCTAGTTCTTCCAAAGTAAGGGGCAGCAATCGAGTGAGATCGATCCTGTGCTTTCCCAAATCAAGTTCCGGCATACTTACAACAGATGCATACAACAAAAAATGCTTCGCCTCATACTTGGCAGAGTGATGGGGACCACTTCTACTCCCATAAACAGAACACGTATAAGATAAGTCTTCATCAAACTCAGCTACTCCTTGAACAACCCTAGAAGGACGAATCATCAACTCCCCATCCCGCCTCTTCCAACACACAGAAAGACTAAGATCGTTAAAACTAGGCGGCAACCCTTCCACCGAATGGACTTGGAGAGAGAAACAACAATTAAACCTCTTGTTTCGAACATGGGCAAGGGCTTTTAATCCCTTCCAACTCCAAAGAGATTTCTTTTCTTTTGGGTCCTCATCACTATCCTTGGATCTTGTAGACTTGGATTCAGGCAATTGGGTTTTGGCAACCGCTTTCGATCGACTACTGATTGTAGGAATAGAGCTCCTGGGCTTTGACTTATCTAAATACAGTGCTTTACTAATAGCTTCAATGTCACTAAACAATTTCCCATTTCCTGATTCATCACCAACTTTCTTCTTAAGCTCACTTTTTGACATGATTTCTTTCCCAAATCTAACAAAATAAATACCCAAAATTCAATACCATATCACAGAAAACTCGAAACAATTAAAATATGTATATAAAAAACAATTTATCCGAAAATTCTCCAAAATTCCAAGAATCCAAAGAGAGAGAACTGTGTGTGTGTGTGTGTGTGTGTGTTGTGTAGATATATGATGTGCAAAAGGTTACCTGGATTGAATTTTTTGAGGTGAGAGCAGAATTAAGAAACCCTAGATGAGTTTCATTGAGATCATCGAAATGGGGTATATGATTATGAAGTGTTGTCGAATTAAACTTGTGATTGCGTGTCGTTTGCGAGGAATCGAATTTCTACAACTACAAAGGGTTCTAAACGGTATTTGACCAAACCCCTCTCTCTCTCTCTCTCTCTCTCGTGTCAAATTCAAAGTTCAAACTTCAAAATAAGGAATGGCTAAATCGGCCAAAGGATGTTTTTATTTTTCCCAAGGGAAATGAAGATAATTTGAAACAGGTTAATCTCATTTTTTACGGCCCTCGGGTTTATATGTTGTTTCAGTTGGGCGCCTATACTTTCATTTTCATCACTTTAGGGCCTGATTTATTTATTATTATTTTTAATCAATTTTTTGAACGAAAAATTAGCATGTATCATCCAACGGGATAGTAAAGGTTCAAGGGACAAGGCAAGACCTATAATGGTCCAAGCCACATGGACAACCTGGGATTAGGGATGGCAATTCGTCCGAACCTGACCCGTTTCTGAGCCAATCCGGTCCGAGCGGGTCGGGTTTGGTAAACATTTATATAAACCGTCAGGTTCGGGTCCGGGTTCGGTAGCAAGTCAAAACCCGCCCCGCCCCGACCCACTCGTTTACAATAGATAAGTACTCGTATACCGTAGATTTTATAGATGATAATTCACTACTAGAAAAACGGTGTTTACACACGGAAATTTCCTTAGGTAATTATCAATTTCCGTCGGTAATGGGTGGTTAGTGACGGAATTTGTCCGTCGGATTTCCGTGGGTAAATTCTTGTTGCTAATACTGACGGAAATTCCGTCAGTATTACCCACGGAAAGTTCATCGGAAAAAATAACCGTCGATAAATGCTAAATAAATCTGTCGATAAAGTTTTTCTCCGGTCACCCGCCGGGACGATGCCGGAAATCAGTGACGGAAATTTCCGTCAGTAATTAAATAATAAATTCAAAAAAAAATTGCCCACGGAAATTTCCGTGGGTAATATGAGCAATATTGATTTTTTTTTTTTATTTAATATCACAAAAAAAACGTCTATAAGTTTAAAAAAGAAATACACTTAATAGCAAGACATTTTACCGAAGAAACTTTACGTTGATTTATAAGCTCCTACTTGTAGTTAAAACAAGAAGACATACTACTTAATATACATATGCTGTTCACATGAACATATCCACTTCACTAACTGTACCCCAAAAAAAAAAAAAAAAAGAACATATCCACTACCTACAAACAACAAACTGAGTACTATATAACTAAGACGTTTAACCTTTCCAACTCTAGACTTGAACCTTCAAAGCGTTGCCCTCCGGTAAAAAATGTAAAATTCCTGAAAAGATTACGCCCAACTCATTGAAATATAAATAATTAATGAATAAATAAATCACTGCAATAGAAAGATAAAGAAAATATCATTCGATATTACATTGATGCATGGCAATGAGCACTACCAACTTAACGCAACTCTGTAAAAAGTGTTATTATTAAAAGTGTACAAACAACAAATATAATGATGCTCGCGAATAAGTATTAAAACTTTTATAAAGTCTGATAGATCAAAGCAAGTTACATCAAACAAGTCAGTGGATAACAAAGTAGAGACGATTAAAATAAAATTCTTGTCAACTCAGAGATGGATTACCTGAAAGTTGACCTCTTCAAACAACAAATACTCCCTCCGTCCCAGCCTAAGGTTCTTACTTTCCTTTTTGGTCTGTCCCAGCCTAAGTGTCTTAGTTGCTTTATTACCTAAAATGGACTATGGGACCCACTTGTCATTCTCACAACAAAAACTCCCTACCCACTTTATCTCTCATACTTTCTCTTATTTACTTTTTCATACTCACAACATTTACTTTTTCTTAATCTCCGTGTAAAGTCAAACTCACTCTTAGGCCGGAACGGAGGGAGTACTAATCAAAGGAGTGTGTGAGTTCTAATCAGATGCTTTCATTCCTAATGGCGCACCTGAAATAAGCATTGACCAAATAAAAGAAGGGTTAATGACAGATTAGGGCCTGAACTTCAGGGGAGTGCGTCTAAAAGGGGCCTGGGTTTTGTTTTTCCCGGTAGATTAGGGCTTCAAATGTGAAATTTTCGGCAGTTAAGGGCTTTTTGACGGAAATCGTTAGAAAAGTCAGTTAAATCGCATGTGCCTCGCACGTGATCATAAAAATGGATGGATTTGTAATGAAAATTAGTTAGTAAGGGCTTTAGTGAAATTTTTGAAACTCAAATGGTTTAAAAATGAATAAATATTTTTTTCTAAAAAAATAATCCTTTTTCTAAATAATCAAGTACTCCCTCCGTCCCAATTTAACGTTCCTAGTTTGACTTTACACGGAGATTAAAAATAATGTGATGAGTATGAAAAGTAAAATGGGAGAGAGAAAGTGGGTAGGGAGTTTTTGTTGTGAGAATCACAAGTGGGTCTCACTTTCTATTTTAGGTAATAAAACAAAGTAAAAACTTTAAAGCGGGACAGAATGAGTATATAATAAAATAAGTAACTATCATATATAAATTAATTATCACTATTTATAAAAAAAAAATACTCCCTCCGTCCCACCCGAATGAGGATTTTCTCTCCCGACACGGGATTAAGGAATAAGAGTATTATATTGTAAAAAGTGATAATGAAATTGAATTAAGAGATTTAACATTAATGATTAAGCACTAATCATTTACCTAAAAATTATCCAAATATAAAATCTTATTACAGTCAAATTTGTTAATGAAATTCAAAAATTCAAATTTTACATTTCAACCAAATTATCATCACCATTCTCTCCATCAGCCCACCTTCATCACTACCACCGGACCACCACACCAACACTGCACCTCCACCACTAGACCGTAACCACCGCACCGCCATGCCAAACACCGCCACTGCCCACCACTATCATCCCTGCTACCACTACCAACAACAATAATTCTAAAATCAGTACAACACACACAAATACAACACAAAAATCAAATCAAAAATCAAAAATCAAAAATCAAAAATCAAAAATCAAAACTTCAAAAATCAAAAAAGGGAGTTGCTGGGTAGAATGGATTACACACACAAATCAACACACAAGCAAATCAGAAAGGGGAAGGGTGGAGCAGCCGCCGGCTTCGAAGGCCACGGTCGAATCTTTGCCGACGATTGAGATTTCCGCCGGCGCAACCTCCATTAATCCCGGCGAGTTCAAGAACCGAACACCAACCAAATTCGCTCAAGTGCGTATTTATCGCTGCTTTTATCTCTTCGTCTTCATCGCCGCCTCTCTCCCTCCCATTTCTTCTCGATCTCCGGCGATTGTTACGTCCGGCTCTAGATCTGAAGTTTTTTTAATCTCAAATCTGGAAGATTGGTCGGGAAGGGGGGAGAGGGATTTACTGTGTGTGTGTGTGTGTGTGTTTGTTTGTTGTGTGTGTGTTTTGTGTGAGAGAGAGAGATCTGGAATAATAAGTTACGGGAAGGGGAGAGGGATTTAGGCATTTTCGGATTTAACCCTTCAAATTTTGAAATTCACAGTTTGACCCTTTTTGACAAATTTTCATTACAAATCCATCCATTTTTATGATCACGTGCGAGGCACATGCGATTTAACTGACTTTTCTAACGATTTCCGTCAAAAAGCCCTTAACTGCCGAAAATTTCACATTTGAAGCCCTGATCTGCCGGAAAAAAAAACCCAGGCCCCTTTTAGACGCACCCCCCTGGAGTTCAGGCCCTAATCTGTCATTAACCCATAAAAGAAACACGATTAGTTCTTACGCATCCTAGATATCAACAAAACAGGGGTAAGGATTTGTTTAAATTACACAACTAACAGAATGAGATAACATCAAATGCACATTTGATTAATAATATAATTGCCAGGTTATACAGTTCTTCTATCCTGTACTACTATTTGAGATATTCAAACAAAATGATTATACTAACTTTGTCACGGAAAGTTGGTCTCATTTGGTTTTTAATGGTCAGCAGTCAACAGAAGTGTACCTTGAACAAACATTAATGTTAATCTAATCAGCCCAAGGAATTATCTTTGCTGTTGGAAAAAGTGTGTTTTGAAGGAAATAATGAGTATTTTCTGAAATGAATTATTTTTCGAAATCACAAAATGTTTGTGGGTTTGTGTTCTACTCCATAAGGACATAAAGATTGATTATTCATTTGTCCAATTTGGTTAAGGGATGAGTAAGATATGAAGGCTCAAAGTAAGTGGGTTGGAATGGGGATAATGTGTTATCCCACATTGAAAAAAGATGTAAAAGTGGGTAAGTTTATATACTACTATGCTTTCCATAGTGTTATGAATGTGTGGCATAGAGGCTCTCTCTCGCGCACAGGTGCGCAGGGGGGGGTGCAAATCAAGGGCCCGATTTGCCTACTGGCTACCGAACTCATGTGCGAGCGCGTCCTGCGGACACCAATGTAGCCCCGAAATGGGCTGCTCGCGCGAACCCACTTTTTGCTATTTTTTTTGGACAAAAACAGTCCAGACCTTTGAGTTTCTCCATCAGTTCATCAGTTTTGGTGAACTGAAACACTTAGGATTCCAAATTAACTCTGTGTTAATTCCTCCTCCCTTCAGTTATCTTTGGATGCTATATTAACAAACATACACCTCCAGTTTACAGACACGAAATGTTCCACCACCAACAGTCCCTTGCAATTTTCTTTTGCTGCATATTGATAAATCCCTCTTTCCATTGCTCTCCTGCATTCTGCATTGGTGGTGATCAAAACCAAGCTCAGTATCAATTCGCCGGAAGTTCCCTTGTGCACTTACGTTCCGGTCCGCGCCGTTTTATCCTGGGAAGCAACCGTCCGACTGATCCTCAAGCACAATTCGGTGAGGGGACGAAATTTCTTTAAGGAGAGTGTGCTTCACACGACTCGGGAAAATTTCAGTATTGGGTTTTAATTTTCTACTTGCTGTTTTAGCTTATTTAAATTATGCATCTGTTTTCTTTCGTATATTACCTGTTATTTCTTAAATTTTGTCTAACAATCTTAAAGCAATTTCGATTCCAATCGAAGGATAACAGAAAAAAAAAAAAAAAAAAAACAGAACAGAAAACTGAAAATAAAACAGTAACTAATACCTTCTGGTTTTGTTTCAGAAATGACTAATGATTCGAGCACTGCTAACAAATCTGCAACTGGTTCGGGAAAGGATTCTGAGACTCCTCGTACGGAGGATACGCATCGTGTGGAAACCAATTCAAGGAATATGGTTGTTCCAACTGTTCCGGCTCATCATAGTGAGAAGCCGGAGAAATTTGTTGGCCAAGATTTCAAACGTTGGCAGCAAAAGATGCTCTTCTATTTGACTACCTTGAATTTAGCAAGGTTTCTCAAGGAAGATCCGCCTGTGTTTGGTGAAAACGAGGCTGATCCGCAAGCCGTAATCGCTCTTGATGCTTGGAAGCATTCTGAGTTTCTTTGCCGAAACTATGTGCTCAATGGGTTGTCGGATACACTTTACAATGTGTTTAGTGTGAAGAAGACGGCAAAGGAGTTATGGGAATCCTTGGAGCATAAGTACAAAGTTGATGATGCGGGTTCAAAGAAGTTTATTGTAGGCCGTTTCCTCGACTACAAGATGGTAGACTCTAAAACTGTTAGGAGTCAAGTGGAAGAGTTGCAAGTTATAATTCATGAAATTCTTGCCGAGGGAATGATGATGTGTGAGAACTTTCAAGTGGCTTCTATCATTGAAAAGTTGCCTCCCTCTTGGAAGGATTTTAAGAATTATTTAAAACATAAGCGAAAGACTATGGATGTGGAAGCGCTTGCTATTCGTCTCCGTATTGAAGAAGAGAATAGGGTTGCAGAAAAGAAGTTGAATCACCTTCTAGTGGCAAAAGCTAATGTGGTGGAGCATGGTGGTAGTAGCTCCAAGAATAAAGGGAAAACTAAAGTTGTACCCGGAAAAGGTTCTAGTTTGAAGGCTAAAGGAGGAATTTCGAAGAAGAAATTTGTTGGAACGTGCTATAATTGTGGCATTGCGGGCTACAAGTCCTCCGAGTGTAGAAAGCCTAAGAAGCAAGTTAATATGGTTGATGTTATGACAAATGAAGTTGCCGATATGACTTTGGTGGCGGTAATTTCCGAGGTGAATTTGGTGGGTTCAAACCCAAATCAATGGTGGATCGACACCGGGGCTACTCGACATGTTTGTTCCAACAAGGACATGTTTAGTACCTTTGAAGCTTTTGAAAGTGGAGAAACATTGTTTATGGGAAATTCGGCTACCTCCGTGGTGAAGGGTAAAGGGAATGTGGTGTTAAAAATGACTTTGGGAAAAGAGGTGACTCTTAGTAATGTGCTTTATGTTCCCGACATCCGCAAAAATCTAGTGTCCGGTTCTCTTTTGGTTAAGCACGGGTTTCGTGTTGTGTTTGAATCCGATATGGTGACATTGTCTAAGAGTGGAATGTTTGTAGGCAAAGGCTATGTGAGTGATGGTATGTTCAAGCTTAGTAGAATGGTTGTGAAAGCAAATGTAATGGCTAATAAGCCAAGTGGTATGGTTGCAAATGTAATGGCTAATAAGCCAAAAGTCAATGAAATGAATAATTCTTCTGCTTACTTGCTTGAGTCCTCTAATTTGTGGCATGGTAGATTAGGACATGTTAATTATGATACTATACGTAGATTAATTAACTTGAATTGCATACCAAAATGTAAAATAGACTACAAACATAAAAGTGAAACTTGTGTTGAAGCAAAATTCACAAAACCCCCGTTCCATTCTATTGAAAGAAATAATGAACCACTTGATTTGGTTCACACGGATTTATGTGACATCAAGTCAACACAGTCACGAGGGGGCAATAAGTATTTTATGACTTTTGTGGATGATAGTACAAAATTTTGTTATGTGTATCTTCTCAAAAGTAAAGATGAGGCAATAGAAAAATTTGTTCTCTATAAAAATGAAGTTGAAAATCAACTTAACCGGAAAATAAAAGTCATAAGAAGTGATCGTGGTGGTGAGTATGAATTTCTTTTTGAAGGTATTTGTGCTCAACATGGAATAAAACATGAAACAACACCACCTTATACACCACAATCCAATGGAGTTGCGGAACGAAAAAATCGGACTCTAAAGGACATGATGAATGCCATGTTAATTAGTTCGGGGCTACCGGATAACATGTGGGGTGAAGCCGTATTGTCGGCCAACTATGTGTTAAATAAAATGCCTCGAAAGAAAATAAATAAGAGCCCCTACGAAATGTGGCATGGAAGAGTGCCATCCTACCAATACTTGCGAGTGTGGGGGTGTCTTGCGAAGGTTGCAATTCCACCACCTAAAAAGGTGAAAATTGGACCAAAAACTATTGATGGCATATTTATCGGGTATGCTCACAATAGTAGTGCTTATAGATTTCTTGTGCATAAATCTGAAATTGAAGATATACACAAGAATACTATAATGGAATCAAGGAATGCTTCTTTCTTTGAAAATGTGTTTCCATGTAAGAGAGACGGAGCAAGCTCGTCTAAAAGAACACATGATTCAATAGAAGAAGAAGGAGATGAAGAAAATCATCATGATGGAAATGATGAAGAAGAGGTGGAACCTCGACGGAGCAAACGAGGTAGGGTAGAAAAATCTTTTGGCCCGGATTTTTTAACCTATATGCTTGAAGGTGAACCACAAAGTTACAAAGAGGCCGTGAACTCTTCGGAAGGACCTTTGTGGAAAGAGGCCATAAAAAGTGAGATTGATTCCATTTTACAAAATCACACTTGGGAGTTAGTGGATCTTCCTCCAGGAAGTAAACCACTAGGCTATAGGTGGATTTTTAAAAGGAAAATGAAGACGGACGGAACAATCGACAAGTATAAGGCAAGACTTGTAATTAAAGGTTACAAGCAAAAGGAAGGCCTTGATTACTTTGACACGTATTCTCCAGTTACGAGAATAACATCTATAAGGATGATACTTGCCATAGCGGCTTTGCGGAATCTTGAAGTACATCAAATGGATGTTAAAACAGCCTTTCTAAATGGAGAATTAGAAGAGGAGATTTACATGGAACAACCGGAAGGGTTTTCTGCGCCAGCGGGGCAAGAAAAGAAAGTGTGCAAGTTAATAAAGTCTTTGTATGGCTTGAAACAAGCACCAAAACAGTGGCATCAAAAGTTTGATCAAGCCATGTTGGAAAGTGGATTTACAATAAATGAATGTGATAAATGTGTCTATGTTAAAAGTACGGAAAATGGCTACGTCATTTTGTGTCTTTATGTAGACGACATGGTTATCATAGGAAGTTGTGATAAGATGATAAAATCCACAAAGAATATGTTGAACTCAAAGTTTGACATGAAAGACATGGGTTTAGCTGATGTAATTCTTGGCGTGAAAATTTCTAGAATTTCAAATGGACTTGCTTTAAGCCAGTCACATTATGTGGATAAAATTCTTGAAAAATTCAGCAAGGATGATTTAGCTATAGCTAGAACCCCAATCGACATGAGTCAACATCTCTCAAAGAATAGAGGCGAACCAGTTTCTCAAGTTGAATACTCGAGAATCATTGGAAGTTTAATGTATTTGATGAGTTGTACAAGGCCAGATATTGCTTACACAGTTAGCAAACTGACCAGATATACAAGCAATCCTGGAGCGGAGCATTGGAGAAGTATAGTGAGAGTACTAAGGTACTTAAGACACACTCGAGAGTATGCATTACACTATACTAGACATCCAGCTGTGATTGAGGGATATAGTGATGCTAATTGGATATCCGATATAAGAGACTCAAGGTCTACGAGCGGATACGTGTTTACATTAGCAGGAGCAGCTATATCATGGAAATCTTCTAAGAAAACGGTTATAGCTAGATCCACAATGGAATCTGAGTTTATAGCGTTAGATAAATGTGGTGAAGAAGCCGAGTGGCTACGCCAATTTGTAGAAGATATTCCAAGATGGACAAAACCTGTGCCACCAATCTGTATACATTTCGATAGCCAATCAGCAATTGGAAGGGCACATAATCATTTGTATAATGGTAAGTCTAGACACATACGTCGAAGACATAATACCATTAGACAACTACTTTCAACTGGTACAATTTCCATTGACTATGTTAAGTCAAAGGAAAATTTAGCGGATCCGTTAACCAAAGGGTTAAATAGAGAGTTAGTTGAAAGTTCAGCGAGGGGAATGAGACTTAAAGCCTCTTAAAAGTTAAACACAGTGGAAAACCCAATCTAGATGACTGGAGATCCCAAGAACTAGATTCAATGGGACAACCTAACTGTTAAAAGACTTGTCGCGTCACTGTGGGGGAACCAACCCCATGTCCATTCCTGTTAGTGACATCCCGAAAGGATGAGGATAAGCATTTGGCTTTTAATGATTCTTATGCGTCGAAAGATTCGAGCGGGGTAATACGGGTTACTTATAAGAATCACCTATGTGATAGAGAAGTGGGGCCGCTTCGAGGAGAATTGCGTGAGGCTCAATTCTTAGACCCTCTCACAGAACCAGGCTTATGTTCAGGGCCATGAACGAACATAACTATGAGAATTGAAATGAGTTAGGACGTTACTTGTGTCAAGCATATGATCGGCTACACAAAAAGCATAACGAGTCAAGGACATCGCGTCTATCGACTTGCTAGTAGAGTAAATATGCTTGTACGAGCGAAGATTCAATGGGCATTCCCACATCTATCGTATGCAAGTTTTCGTCTGCTGGACTTGATCACCATATTCCTCATTATTTCTTCATGTGGGGGATTGTCGGAAAAAGTGTGTTTTGAAGGAAATAATGAGTATTTTCTGAAATGAATTGTTTGTCGAAATGACAAAATGTTTGTGGGTTTGTGTTCTACTCCATGAGGACATAAAGATTGATTATTCATTTGTCCAATTTGGTTAAGGGATGAGTAAGATATGAAGGCTCAAAGTAAGTGGGTTGGAATGGGGATAATGTGTTATCCCACATTGAAAAAAGATGTAAAAGTGGGTAAGTTTATATACTACTATGCTTTCCATAGTGGTATGAATGTGTGGCATAGAGGCTCTCTCTCGCGCACAGATGCGCATGAGGGGTGCAAATCAAGGGCCCGATTTGCCTACCGGCTACCGAACTCATGTGCGAGCGCGTCCTGCGGACACGAATGTAGCCCCGAAATGGGCTGCTCGCGCGAACCCACTTTTTGCTATTTTTTTGGACAAAAACAGTCCAGACCTTTGAGTTTCTCCATCAGTTCATCAGTTTTGGTGAACTGAAACACTTAAGATTCCGAATTAACTCTGTGTTAATTCCTCCTCCCTTCAGTTATCTTTGGATGCTATATTAACAAACCTACACCTCCAGTTTACAGACACGAAATGTTCCACCACCAACAGTCCCTTGCAATTTTCTTTTGCTGCATATTGATAAATCCCTCTTTCCATTGCTCTCCTGCATTCTGCATTGGTGGTGATCAAAACCAAGCTCAGTATCAATTCGCCGGAAGTTCCCTTGTGCACTTACGTTCCTGTCCGCGCCGTTTTATCCTGGGAAGCAACCGTCCGACTGATCCTCAAGCACAATTCGGTAAGGGGACGAAATTGCTTTAAGGAGAGTGTGCTTCACACGACTCGGGCAAATTTCAATATTGGATTTTAATTTTCTGCTTGCTGTTTTAGCTTATTTAAATTCTGCATCTGTTTTCTTTCGTATATTACTTGTTATTTCTTAAATTTTGTCTAACATTTGCAACTGCAACAACTACTTTCTAAAGTATCAGTTATCTCAAGGGTGATGGAAACTGACTTTTTAAGTTAATGATGAGGGGTAATGGACACATACTTTGTGGGTAACTAAATCTTAACCAACTTTTTGTGTTCAATCTTGGCTATAATAATTAAGACACAAGCTAATGCCACCATCCCACCAATTTCTATTGCAATGTTTCGAAGCACTTTTGCTTCCAAGTTGAACAATCCATATTGAATTGAAATCTCTATTTAAAAGATTTAGAATCTGAGAAAGAGTATATAATGTATATGAGACGGTGGAGTATATCATGTTCATCAAAAAAGAAATCTCATAAGATTAAATTATTGCATTAGACAGCAAAACAAAAACAACAAAATATTTGACTCCCCACAGATAAACAATAAAGTACTACCTCTATCCCTAAATGAATGTCCAAATTTCATTTTAAGGGACACTTAAAATCTCAACTTTTTGAACAATTTGGTAACAACGATTCATATATAATAATGTAATCTCCTTCCCAAACCTTTAGTTTTGCACGTATAAAGAAACCAGTGAAATTTTTTTCGAAAAAAAACGTTTAGGGAGAAAGTTATGTTAAAAAAAGACACTCATTTAGGGACAAAGATTTCTTGAAAATGGACACTCATTTAGGGACAGAGGGAGTAATAAAACGGGGAGTGTTTCACTACTAACTTTTGAAAATGCACATTTTTTGATCCCATCCATAATCCGTTTCACATACTTAGACAACAAACAAAGCAACATTGCATTATATATCTCTGATTATTTTCACTAGTGTACCTCCCGTGCATCGCACGGGTGAATATTTTCTCCTTAAAATGAAGTATATATATATATGTATAAAAAAATTCAGATGTTATTATACATTTTGAAAAATTTATTTAAATACAACATTTATGGTACTTGTATACAGAAAGAATTGTCCAATTCAAATCAACCCATCTCCCATTTTCATATTCCACAAACAAACACATCTCTGTCTCATCCTATAAACAATTCTTATACTCCTCACACACAAGTCAGGTCATCGCACGCCACCGCGCTGCTTTGCCATCACTGCTTTGCCATCATCACCGTCACCAAGACCAGATAGACAAAAAAAGCCCAGATATACTCTATGGACCCTGGCCATGAAGGAATCTCACAATCGTGCATTTTCCATCAATGCTAGTTCGTACATACTTCACCCGAACAACATTCAAAACTTTCATATTTCAAATCTAAAAGATGAAAATAAGATATTACATCTAAGATTATTGTAAATTTCAATAACTAACAAAAAAAGAGAGAGCATTACTTAAATAACATTTTCCATTATAAGTTGGAATATTTGTGTTCAATTTTTTGAAGTACATATACTCCCTCCGTTCCAACCGTTCCAAGTAAGTTGCGACATTGATTTTGAAGTTGGAAATTAAGGATATTAATATTATATTAAGAATGAAAGGTAGTGAGGAAGAGAGAGAATTAGTGGGGAAATAAAGAGAATGAGTGGAGAATCATGAGTGGTTGGGAGGAAGAGAGAGAATGAGTGGAGAATTATAAAAGTAATAAAAAACTTTTATTTTTAGATTGTTGAAACTTAAGTGAAATGCCCTAAATGGCAAAATGTTGCAACTTACTTGGAACATAGGGATTATATTACAAATAAACATCATATAACAACAAAAACACACCGTCTTATAAACAAATAAACAATGGAAAAGAAAAGATTCCAAATCATTCGATCCTCCCCTCCCTATTATATTTTTCAAAAACCTTCCCTCTTTTCAACTCAACTATTTTCAAACTAAATTAACTTCAGATTGCTTAGTGTTTTCAAGATTCAATAACTAAAAATAACGACTAAGATATTTGAGATGTAAAATTCATATAGTTTCCCCAAAGTATAGAAACCACGATATATTAGCTGCTCCAAAAGATACAGAACCCCTAATCACTTTCTTTTCCGAAGATGAGAACACTAAAATAAAATGAAGTACCCCTAATCACCAGCGAACGAATGCAAATTAACACTGAAGAGAAATACACAATGATATCATATGAGGATGAGAGGCTATATGTAAACTTATTCATCCGGGCATATCCTTAATTAAACTTTAATGCTAAAGATTTTAATCAATTCACACCCAAAACCCAAGGTCTGCTACACCCAAGAAGTAATCTCGTTCAATTCCTTTCTATTTTTCACTAATGCAATTAAAGGAGTAGGAATGAAAAGTAAGTCACTCTCGACAAAATTCATAAGAACAATCCTAATCTAAATTACCAAATTGGGTTTTTTTTGGGAGGGGTGGGTGGGGGGTTATGTGCCATTTAAAGTAAATTTTAAATTTTTAGTGCATTAATTTTAAGACAGAGGAGTTAGTACTGAAGACATTAATCAAGTCGCAAGCAGGAATGCTACACCCAAAGAGTAATCTCCTTTTCCTTAACCGGAAAACTTAAGGCGTGTCAATCATTGTTGAAAAGTAAAGTTTTTCCGAAAAAATGGGCGTATGAATTAAAGATCAAGAATAAAATATCAAGGATTAAAGATCAAGAGTTAAAGATAAAAAACAGAAGTTAACCTAAAACACCCATCCCAATAGCAAAACCATCACAAATTGAATTTTATTTTGGGTACATGATCCAACAACCAAATCAAAAGCAACACAAAATCAAGTTGCTTGAACAAAAGGGGAGGGGGGGGGGGGGGGGTTGTAATGGGTCATTAGAAGTCACACCCAAGCCACACCAAGAACCATTAGAAATTGGAATACAAAAATTCAAATAAGTCACATAACAAAAATCCAAACATGTTGAATTTTTAACTTGGGTCACATAGCAGATTGAAAAAAAAAACGAACAAAAAATTGAACATAGCCCACACCATAGAAAGAAACTAAAAGAAAAAAAAACTAATTCAACTACGAAATAAACCAAATCTAGAATGAGGGAATAATATAATAAACTTTTCAACCAAAATATATTTTTTTTTTTGGAAGGGAAAAACTGTAAGATTAATTTATAAGCAATTCAAAAAGGCATAATGAATCGTGTGCTTTTTCGCCACTTACCAATCCATATCGCAACGATACACGAAGAGCGTATTCAACGCTTTCAATCGACCAACCAAAGATAATACTTCTTGCTACAGTCTTGAGTGTTTCAGAGAAGCTATATGTGCAGACATGAGGAGGCGACGCACTCACATTCAAATACTAAATGGGCTGCAGAAAATCATAAAGGGGAATGTTTAATTTTTGTATTCATGATCAGATAAATGAACCAAGGTGCTAATTCGAAAGAGAAAGGAATAGTGATTTGAAAAGAAAAAAAAAACAACTTGGGTTGAAATGGAGGGGACACACAAATGGCAGAGAACCCAAAAAATGAAGATCCCACCCAATTTCAATCAATCAAAACACCTTAAACATAATTTTAATCACTCAAAACACCGTAAACAGAAATCGAAAGGTAAACTGCTAATAGAACATAGAGACGCCATGATAATATCAGACTTTTGATTTCATAGTTTGCTTCATTTTGACTAAATGTCATGGATAACCAAGATTAAAACTTTGGTCTATGCTTGGCCTACAGAAAAGTACCCTCCCAATCTCATAGGATTATATATGTGGCAATAAACATAAGTAAAAACGATTAGCCCATCCGTCCTAAAATGAATGTCTAAAAGATATACAAATTTGTTTTTAAAAGCAGTGAATTTTAAAAAATCCCCTGAAATTCCAGTAAATTAACCAATGTTGGAGTACTCATGGAAATGAAACTGCCCCAGTCTAGCTCACCAACTAAAAGTCAGATTAGATATACCTTTTATCCCATTCAATAATGAGAAATACTCAGGATAGGTGTCGCGGTAGACTTAATGTTTAGCTGCAGCGTTTGACAATTTGACCAAGACTTAATAGTTAATACCGGCTCTGCGACGCTTTTCTTTTTTGCTCCAACATTTGCTACGAAATTGAGTTAAAATTTAACATAAATATCAGACTTTAAAATTACATATTGCGCACAGCCTGCGTTGAACTATGAACTTGAATCCTAGCAAATAATGAAACTGAAATCTAACAGATAACAACAATGGAAACAGAGGCAGTACAATATTATTCCCATGGAACATTTTTCTACTTCAGATTTTTAATGATTGAAGGAAAGAAATTGCACATGAAGAGAGTGAAGGGAAATCGGAAATAAAGTCGCACCTTGAAGTTGGTCGCCAATGCCTTCTTCTTTGCTGGAACCGAAATACAAAACTTGGGTTGCTAACAACAGATTATGCTTTCTTGAGTTTTAACTATAGAAAGCAAATAATTAATTTGGTTTAGGCAATAATACAAACACATAGACTGCATAAACCAAAAGCTTTCTTCTAATATTAACAGAGTAATATAAGAAAACATACCACGATGAAGTCATTTCCATACATCTTGTTAGAATACATTTTCTTCTGTCGTATGGCTTATCTTCGACTTATTTTTTCAATTTTAGCTTCAACTATCATTCTCCCCCTGTGCAGTCCACTTTGGACTTCAACAAATCAGGAAAAGAAGCAAATGTAAAAATCAACTCCACAAGAGGAGCCCGATTACGAATTATTAAAGATGGAAAAGAAAAAGAACTCCAATACCCATACAAATCTAACGAATTGGAAATGAATGAAATTTATCGAGTTAGAAATGGGTAAGAGAAAAATTACATGATAAGAAAATTAAAACAAAAACTTTGGAAGTAGGTTTCACAAGAAATTTAGTACAACAATAAATAGGAAAAATATAAATGTTAAGAAAAATATTAGAAACTTACCAAATTGTTCTGTTCCTCTTTCAAAAATCTCTCAATCACTCTGTCTTTCCCTCATCTTCACCATCTGCGTCACCACAAGATTAGAAGCAATTCAACAGATTGAAAAAAAAAAAAAAAAAAACTAAAAACCGAAACCAATAACCAAAATTTAAAAACCCAAATCATAAACCTAAAAATTGAACTAATCAGATAAGAAAATCGAGAAGTTGGATAAGGATCGAGAAAGTAACTTATTTGCGTCGGCCTATTTTTTCCCAAATTCACTTTCCTCCCCAAGCCCTCCGGAAAGCAGCTCATTTGAGGCAGATCATCGAAGATTTAAAGCTACAGATTTGTGTAGATCGGTTGATTTCGGTGGAGGTGGAGTCAGTGAAGCGGTGGCGGTTGCGGTGGCCGTGGCGGTGGCAGTGGAAGTGGAGCTGCTACTTCTTCCTTTGGCGGCGGCGATGGGAATAACATAAAAAACTTTTCAACCAAGATCAATTTTTTTTAGAAGGGAAAAATAGTAAGCTTAAATTTTAAGCAACTTGGAAAGGCATATGCTATTTACCAAAAAATATAAAAATGCCAGCCAACTTCAATCACTAAAAACACCTTAAACAGAATTTCATTCACTCAAAATACCCTAAACAAAAACCCTAAAAATGTCCCCAAATTCGAATTTTCCATAAATCCAGAATGAGACATCACAGCTTCAGATCAAAATTTCTCATCAGAAATCAAAGCCTTATCTTTCAAGCCCTAATTCTGAATTCGGAAGAAGATTGAATTTGGGGAAAATTATTGAAATTCAAATCAAAGCTGAAGGCTTTACCTTCAAGACCTTGGCAAGAAAGAAGCCCGCGTGTGTCTGATAGCGTTGGTCGGGGTTGCTACTGCTGCATATGGTGATGGACCTGATGTTGATGGTGATGACGATGGCGAGAACAAAGGCGGCGACGTCGACTTGTTGCCGTTGTTTCGCGGAGGGAGTGAATGGAGATCAGGAAAAGGCAATGATGTATAAGAGAGAGACATAGAGAGAAGGGGAGTTATTATGGAGATTGATGGCCATCTCAGTCGTTGCCGAAACCTATGGCTAGGAACGATAGCCGGAATCGATGAAAGGCGAAGGTGAAGGTGCCGGTGGAAGTCGACCGTCGAGAGAAATTGAGAGTGAGAGATATTATTAGAGAGAGAATAAAAGTGCGAAATGGGAAGAGAGAGTGATGGACGGGTCTAGAAGCACCATGAGAATCGAATGCCAATGGTATTCCCATAAACAGTGGGTTTCACCAAAACCAACGTCAAAAAAAATGAATGTACTTACGCAAAAGCAACGACGACGTTTGAGGTTTCCATTCAGAAAGGCTTTGACAGTGACGTTTTTGAGCGGGCTTTTGCCAAAAATGGCATGTCTTGTGTTTTTAATAATAGTATAGATTTGTTACAGTGAGACTGGTGCAAAAGTTATAAAAACATAGGCAAAATTTAATTTAAGCAACTTGACTAAACCAACAGAGTGAGAGATAAGTGAAATATCTGGTAAAAAATGCCTAAATCCGGA
This sequence comes from Campanula takesimana, assembly GCA_026119855.1. NCBI lineage: Eukaryota > Viridiplantae > Streptophyta > Magnoliopsida > Asterales > Campanulaceae > Campanula > Campanula takesimana. The sequence goes on along the minus strand of JAOWBW010000316.1, from coordinate 869,554 downwards.
ACAAAATAAAATGAGACCCTAGATATTTCTAATCTGAGATTGAAATTGAAGCCGAATAATTAAAATCGAAGCCGTTAAGTGTAAGGAACGAGAGTGTTTACCAGTTAAAATGCTAGGGAGAGATGGCGTGATTTAGATTCAACCATGGCCAGTGACCTAAAAACTCGTCTATGTCTCTGCCTCTGTAAACTTGAGTCACGACCAAGCTGCATCAGGTCTAATTTATCTCGCTCAGCTCACTGAAAATTGCCAGAATTTCAAACCCTAAATCAATCTTCATGTAAAATACCCAAATCAAGAGGGGAAATCAAACCAAATCAAATCTTCAAGAGAATAAATCTTACAATTTTATGAGGTGATACAGATGCAAAAAAAAAATGATAGAACTAAGAAAAAACTAAAAACCTAAGAGTTTTACTATTGATGTCAGCACTTGCTTTTCTGCACTCGTCTTCCTCAACTGCATGACGAGGAAGAATCGAAGGGAGGAGAGGAGGCGCGCCGGTGTGTGCTGGGTCTTTTCACACTAGAGAGAGAGAGATTAGACAAAGAATAAGATCTCAAAGGGGAAAAAGTGTTGGGTTATGAGGAATCAACAAAACCCAAAGCCCCAAGATCCATTCATGATGATTAAATTAATAGCAAGATGAATTTAGAATACTAACCGTAGTTGCGCGTTTAAATTTTCGGATCTCCAAATCTTCAAGCTTTAAGATTTGATCTCCTCGTTCTTCAAGTTCTTCGGATCAGGATCACAGGAACACGAACTTGAGATGTTAAAGCAAACATCCTCTATGTGTATCCACACGCGAACGAATATCTAGAACGATTCTAGATCTGGATTGCTAGACCCATTAGAAAACACACTTTTCTAATCTTCAAAGGCTATATGAATTTATTGGTGTTTTTGAGATTTTGATTCTCAATCTAAACTCAAGGATATGTTTCTCAAACACATGGAGGCTACCAATAATGATACAATATCAATTCAGTTAATACCTTGTAAAGAGAGTGGTTTTTATACTTATTAAACCTAAACCCTTTAGGAGAAATAAGCCAAAACCCGTCAGAAAACGTATCAGGAAAAACTGGCCCGAAACCCACTTTGCCCGACCGGGTATAGGAAGTTGCCCGACCGGGTCAACAACCTGGTCCGACCGGGTCACAAAGATGGTCCGCTCGGACCCTTCAGAAAATCCAATTTTCTGTTTTCCTTTGATTCTGATTTTTACGCTTTTTTACTCAATTCCAATTTTAGCCTTTTGTAAATTCGTTCTATTGTGTGTGACCCCATAGGATTATATTAAGTTGGCAATGAGTCAAACCAAGGTCAAACCCATAAGTCATGAGCGGACTCTAGCAAGCCATCATGACTACCCAATTAATATAACTTAAACGACGTTCGTTATTCTCATAGAACATATCACAATCCTTTTGTCACGCGATATCATATTGGACATAAGTCATGGTCCACGTCAACTTATGTTGTCCAATGCTTTCTTGATCCCGAGTAGATTAATATGAGCAAATGGCATTGAACACTTCAATTCATTTGGGTATGGCCATACAATGTCATCAATCTCACTCTTCGAGAGGCCAAGCAGATATCTCTCTTGAGAGAGGGACAATTACCATCTTGACTTATCATTCTTCCCTACATGAATCCGATTATGCCAATCGTAGACTTTATAACCACCCAGTTAGGGGTAGCGTTTGAGTACGTCAAACATAATGTTCATCATGTGGAAGACTATTATAATCTCAGGTCTAAGGATAAATGATATAACTATATGAGATTTAATTATGACATCTAACCATGACATAAATCTCATTACGGGTCATGTCCAGTACGTGTTCACTAACAAGTACCCATAAGCTTAATTTGTATCATATACACATGATCATCATATGATCATCAATTAAACTTATACTAGTTCTTCATAACTACCAGGGACGGGGATTATTATAATAAACATGTAAAACATATAATAGTCCAGATTTGTTATCTCCATAACAAATGAGAACATGATGCAACATAAGGCCTTTCTCAAGGGCCTAGGGTATAATTTCCAACAATCTCCTACTTGCACTAGGCCTAATCAATGCGTATCTAATACCATTGAGCTTAGCTTATGACCATCATAACAGCATATGGAGAATCTTATGTAGGAAGATTATCCTTGTTATCATCATAAAGTATTTTGCATATTTTGACATCTCCCATGTCAACGATTTCTCGTAGAGATAGAAATGTCTGAGTGTGTTTGGATCATGGATGAGCCTTTGGCACCTTAACTTGTGCAATAACCATTATTTCACAATAAAGGTCCATAGGATTAGTAGTACAAGAAACTATTTCCAGTTTTACTAATAACAACTATATTCAAACAACTCTCTTAGTTACAACTCTTGTAACTAAATACTCAATTTTATAGGTAGAATAATTTATAGTGTATTTGCTTGGAACTATTCCAACTAATAGAACTTACATTAAACTTATGTTTATACTGCAATTTAATTTACCCTTGTCGATGTGGAAGCATGCATCTATGTAACCATTTACTAGATCATCTCTCATGTCAACAACCATCAAGAATGCATCCTTAGTTCTTCTCAAGTACATAAGGATATTCTTGACCACTTTCTAGTGACTTTCACTAGGATATGATTAGTTTGTACTCATCATATTCCAAGTATACGAGTTATCCCGTCTAAGTACATAATATGACATACATGATAGATCCAATTGCCGAAGCATATGGAATCCTAATCATGTATTCTTGCTCAGTAGTCTTCCACTAAGACTAAGTCTTGCCAAGAACATTGTCACCAGACAGCCCTGCAAGTTCTTCTCCAAGAGTCTTTCATACTGAACAATTCAGTACTTTGTCTTTATAAGTACTTTGAAACAAATCAATCAACTTCCTAGATTTATATCAATAGATATTAATTCCAGGGATGTAAGCAGCTTCTTCCTAAGTCTTTCATTAAGAAACTCTTTCAAAATGAATTATATGTCAACCACATATACAAGACTAGGAATTAGACTATGCTCCCACCAATTTTTTAGCAAACACAAGTCTCATCTTTGATGAATTTCAAACGATTTGAACACTTCATCAAAATGATTGTTTCAACTCCAAGAAGCTTGCTTTAATCCATCACATGGATTTCCGCAACTTACATCTTTATTAGAATTTCAAGACTATCAAAACCTTTAGGTTGTATCTAATACATCCTTAAGTAAGTTCCCGTTAAGGAACGCTATTTTGATACCTATTTGTCAAATTTTATATTCCAAATATGAAGATATGACAATGAGAATTCTAATAGCTTAAAGCATGACTACGAGTGAGAAAGTTTTATCATAGTCGAAATATGATTCAACCTTTTTTCACATTTAGTCTTGCTTAATTAGTATGTTCCTTTGCTATCCATGTAATTTTTCTCCAAGAAAACTTAATTCCATCATTCGGTTTTTACACCTTAGGTTAAAATGACCAAGTTCCAAACTTGATTATTATACATGGATTGCTTTTTAGATTTCATGACTCCAAGTCATTAATCTAATATGGAGCGGACATTGCATCTTGATAGGTGGTAGATATGTCATTCTCAATGAACTTTATCAATGTACTTTCTATTTTGAGAAATCTAATATTTCTTGTCATAGAATGTATCCTATCATACATGCAAGTAATTTGTGTAACTTGAACGAATTTTACAACTCCTTGCAAAAGTTTGTTCAACTTTCATCTAAGGTTCTTTGTAATTTTCTGAGTTTCGAACAATTCGAGATATATTTTACTCCCACTTGTTATTTTAGAGATAAACAATTTATCTAGAAAAGTACCATTACCAACAAACAATTTGTTTCTTAGAAGTAAAATAATATCCTCAAGTTTCCTTAAGATATCCCATGAAAATCCATTTATTAGATTTAAGTGTGAGCTTGTTCCAAACAAGTTTTTTCGCAAAAGTCTCACTTTCTTAAATCTTTATGAAAGACAAACCGAGTTTTCCTTCATCCCATATCTCATGTGGATCCTTTTGAACTTATTTTGATGGAACTCAAATTAGTGTAATTATAGCGGTTTTCAATGCATAACCCCAAAATAAATAATGGAAGATCAATTTTTGACTTTATCATCTAATGGACCATATCCAATAAGGTTCTATACCTCCACGTAGACACATCATTCAAAAATGGTTTTCTTTGTGGAGTTCATTGTGAAACAATTTCACAACCTTAAAATTGATTATCAAAATCTTGGTTTAATTATTCATCATCTCGATCGAATCGGAATCTTTGAATAGATTTACCAAGTGGTACCAAAATCCTCTTTTAGCATTGCTACTTAATGGACCATATACATCAACATGTATTAGGTCTAATAAGATGTTAGCCTTTTACTACTCCTAGTAAAAGATGTCTTGGTCCAAGTAAATAAGACTTGCATAAATCATATGGTTCAAAATCATATGACTTTAAAACTCCGTCCCATGGAATTTTAGATATGCGTCTCTCATTTATTTGATCAAAACAATAATGCCTTAAGAATTTAATTATTTATGTTATAACCTTATTTATTATTTTGTTCTTCAAGATTTAGGATATAGAGTTTATTTATATGATTAACAATACAATAAAGTAAATTATAATAGATAAAACACTTTTCTTATTCTCAATAAGAAATAAATATCCTTCATTATCTTATAACAAAATAATACTTTCTACTTAATAAATAAAGCCACTTCATAAGTATTCTACGAAGAATGTTGCAACTCTTGCATCATTACCATTTGTAGATTAACTTTACTTTTAAGTAGTCTTTCAATTTATTAATTCTTGCACATTTTTACAAATGTGAGATCAAATCCGGTATCCAATACCCAATAATTAAAATTTAGAAATATTAATTCTATAACATAAATGTCCGAAGTGGTAGTCTCACTACCATTTACTTTCTTTGATCATCCAAAATTTTTGATTGCAATTTTAAATGGTCAATCCAATTGCCATGTTATCAAATTGCACTATTCAGAGTTATAATTTTAGCCATAATTATTTCCTTTAGGTTTGACAACATTTGTCTTACCTTTATCTTTTAATCCTCTTTCCTTTTAGAAATTCATGAAGTCAAAAATCAAATTTTCGACTTAGATCAACATTTCTCCGAATGATTGTTCAAATATTGGGAGCACAAACATGTCTCATCAATTTAACTAATTTCAGCAATCAAGAACAATTCATGATTCTGATTTCAGTTTATCTGAATTCTTGAATTGACATCACTTTTCAGGAAACTTGGTTTTGCAAACCAGCCGTCTGAAACTAGATTCAATCCCAGATTAATTTTGAACTTGACATTTAATTTCAGGAAACTTGGTTTCGCAAACCAGCCACCTGACAATTAAATTCAACTCAAAATATTTATCATAGAAGCGGTAGATTTTAAATTTCTAAAATTTACCTTAAAATTGTTTTCCTTGATTCAATTAGGATTTGGTGTTCATGGTGATCCAATCATCATGATCATCAAAACCAAGAATAAACAATTTATTCATGAATCTAAGATCATCAACAACTTTAATCAAATTATATTTTGATGATCCTATGGAACATATTAATCAAATTAACATTGCAATTTAGGTTACTTAGGATTATTAAGAATGTATAATTTCCGTTCTTTCTTTGGAACAATTCTTAAGCTCATGATCCAATCAAAAAAATTAATTTCATTCTCTTTTAACTTTGTCCTTTCAAGAACAGATCGCAGTAACAAACATAATTAAAGTTTAATATAACATCCTACACGAATATGCAAATAAATATACACCTATATTTCATACCAATCATTTAAGAGATAAATTATTTGTATTTCATAAATACTCCCATTAAATTATATAACCTTCATATACAACAATTGTATAATATAATTTATGTGGGCTAAGATCCAACTTTAATTTAATTTCAAGTCCGCTTTGGCGATACTGCTCAAAATTAAATTAATTAGGTAGATAACTCTTATCAATCACATCATATGTGACTCTTAGATCTTTTATGAAATTTTAAGTAGACATCTTATGTCAAACATGTTTTAATCTCATCTTGTGCCTTAGGCCCAAAACTTTGTCTTTTGATAGCCTAATTAAGTCAAACCATGATATACGCATAGGAAACTCTCATTCACTCATCTTGCTCATACACTGATAGAATTAATGCATCTCGCTTTGGCAGAGCCCACATAAAACTACCCGGTGTACTCACAAGTGTCTATCATGGGTTGACACATGACTTAAAATTTCAAGAAGGTTCTTTCATATAGCATACAACACATTTATGAGCACATAACATGTAAAGCATCAAGATTAGTCATTAAATTAATCTTTATTAATTTAAGCATGATATTTATGTGTCAATAGTTTCTCTATAATTATGAGGATGAGACTATTTGAACTTTGGTTATCATCTCCAAATCAAGACAACAAGAAGTGCGGCCGAACTAAGCCTTAGGCAACCACAATTCCGCACTAATTCAAGAACCCAAGAAAGTAGTCAATGTGGCCGAAACTAAGCAATAGATGGTCTCGATGAACGTAGGCCAATTGCATTGACAATTCCACGTGGATCTCCAAACTTGAATCAAGAATTTTGTTTCTAAATTTTAGAAATTATGAACTCTTCATAATTCTAATTTCGTTTTATCTTTAAATCTTTAATTGCGATCAATTTTGGGAAAGACAGTCTCGAGAACGTAGGCTAGCCGTCCAAAACTTGATCCAATCTTAGAATTCACAAGACTAAAACAAACAAGAAATTTAAACCCTGAGATCCACCCTGAACCCCAAGCCGCGCCCGCACCAGATCAATAGGTCCGGCCGGGTCATCACTTGGGTCCGGTCGGACCTCCTCGAAAAATCTCAGAAATTTCAAAATTCAAAATTTTGTCTCAAAATTGTTTTTCCCCGATTCAATTTAGGATTTAATGTTCTTGATGATCCAATTATCATGATCATAAAAACCTTGAATAAACCATTTATTCTTGAATCTCTAGATTATCAAAATTTTGATCCAATCAAAATTTGATAACCCAAACAATTTTAAATCCACCATAATATTTATTGTGATTGAATAGTGCGATTAATGTTATAAAAACAATAAACCACATAAAACGCATAAACTATATAAACACCATGAATCTAAATTCAAATAGCATGTTAACACATATAATCCAATTATATTATCAACATGATATTATTAAAATAATCAAACATGAACGGAGCTCTGATACCACTGTTGGGTTCTGAGGCAACACGCGCAGCGGAAAAAAGCGATAACAATCAACAAAATCCTAAGCCCCAAGATCCATTCATGATGATTAAATTAATATAAAGATGAATTTAGAATACTAACCGTAGTTGCGCGTTTAAATTTTCGGATCTCCAAATCTTCAAGCTTTAAGATTTGATCTCCTCGTTCTTCAAGTTCTTCGGATCAGGATCACAGGAACACGAACTTGAGATGTTAAAGCAAACATCCTCTATGTGTATCCACACGCGAACGAATATCTAGAACGATTCTAGATCTGGATTGCTAGACCCATTAGAAAACACATTTTTCTAATCTTCAAAGGCTATATGAATTTATTGGTGTTCTTGAGATTTTGATTCTCAATCTAAACTCAAGGATATGTTTCTCAAACACATGGAGGCTACCAATAATGATACAATATCAATTCAGTTAATACCTTGTAAAGAGAGTGGTTTTTATACTTATTAAACCTAAACCCTTTAGGAGAAATAGGCCAAAACCCGTCAAAAAACGTATCAGGAAAAACTGGCCCGAAACCCACTTTGCCCGACCGGGTATAGGAAGTTGCCCGATCGGGTCAACAACCTGGTCCGACCGGGTCACAAAGATGGTCCGCTCGGACCCTTCAGAAAATCCAATTTTCTGTCTTCCTTTGATTCTGATTTTTACGCTTTTTTACTCAATTCCAATTTTAGCCTTTTGTAAATTCGTTCTATTGTGTGTGACCCCATAGGATTATATTAAGTTGGCAATGAGTCAAACCAAGGTCAAACCCATAAGTCATGAGCGGACTCTAGCAAGCCATCATGACTACCCAATTAATATAACTTAAACGACGTTCGTTATTCTCATAGAACATATCACAATCCTTTTGTCACGCGATATCATATTGGACATAAGTCATGGTCCACGTCAACTTATGTTGTCCAATGCTTTCTCGATCCTGAGTAGATTGATATGAGCAAATGACATTGAACACTTCAATTCATTTGGGTATGGCCATACACTGTCATCAATCTCACTCTTCGAGAGGCCAAGCAGATATCTCTCATGAGAGAGGGACAAATCCCATCTTGACTTATCATTCTTCCCTACATGAATCCGATTATGCCAATCGTAGCCTTTATAATCACCCGGTTAGGGGTAGCATTTGAGTACGTCAAATATAATGTTCATCATGTGGAAGACTATGATAATCTCAGGTCTAAGGATAAATGATATAACTATATGAGATTTAATTATGACATCTGACCATGACATAAATCTCATTGCGGGTCATGTCCAGTACGTGTTCACTAACAAGTACCCATAAGCTTAATTTGTATCATATACACATGATCATCAATTAAACTTATACTAGTTCTTCATAAGTACTAAGGACAGGGATTATTATAATAAACATGTAAAACATATAATTGTCCAGAGTTGTTATCTCCATAACAAATGAGAACATGATGCAACGTAAGGCCTTTCTCAAGGGCCTAAGGCATAATTTCCAACAAAAAGATTACCAGTTGTAAGGGGTGGATGGCAGCGATGGCGGACTGTGGTCGGAAGGAGTTGGTAGCATGTGTAGCGAGGGAAATCGACCAGATGAGAGGGAAAGCAACCGGGATTTTGGTTTTGTTTTTCGAGAGAGAGAGTGAAGAGGAAAATCGTGAATGAGGGGAGAAGGGGTATGAGGCTAGGTTAAAGTCATTAAACAGTTTCTGACGGAAATATCCGTGTGTAATTTTCATGGACCATGTGTCGCGACCCCGGACCCCGCGGGCCCGAGACCGCGATCTGGACGTCGACTCTAAACCAAAACTCAGAAATACTGAAGTTAAAAATTTCATTTGATACCAAAAGGTAATGATCCAAAGTTTACAAAACCAAGTTTAATAAAACCAAATACAACTATCATAAACTTCCACAAGTTTATGCCCAACAAAATACAAATATACAAATCTTAGTGACGTCATTGTTTGGTACAACTATCCCAAAATGGTTACACATTTACATAATGTAAACCAACCTATAATAACCTTCCCCAAAAGAACGGATCCACACTCGACGTCCTCGCTCTCGTGATCAGCGAGACTAATCCTTAGCACCTGGGGGGGGGGGTTAAGGAAAAACAAAGATAAAAGAAAAGGGGGTGAGATAAATCTCAATAAGTTACTAATGCAACTACATGACATGCTATGATGCAACAAGCAATAAACCAATATAATTATCACATAGAACATAGCAAATAACATGTATCAGATAGCAGCGGAAATAAACACATAACAAAGGATATAGCCAAGGTTTTCCAAACCGGAACATCCAAATAAAGGATCGCTGCGCAGCTTCAATAATCAACAAATCATCATCTTCATAATAGCATGAAAGCCGAAGAGAAACCCCGGTACCGGAACCAATAACATAAAAGTGTCACAAGGGACAAGGACCATGACACAAAGTCACGCCCGCTAGCCAGATACATTCACAAAGGAACGCTGACTTATCCTTTCCAAGGCCAATCTGGAGAAGGGGTAAAGTAAGGGCAAAACAATGGTCAACATTATAATGGACTTGGCTTTACCATTATAATCCTTCCCATCGCCCGATGCAACAAATATGCCAGCTGGGCTTCTAATTAAATGCTAAGTAATAATAATTTAGCATGAATGAACAACTTAAGGTTCCAAAGTAGGGAACCAATCAAATTAAGTTACCACAAAGGTCAACCAATGCAAACAGCACATCAAAGATGAACTACATTACCAAAACGGTACTTAAATACATTTCACATCATATTTATTCACAAAGGAATCAAATCCACACAATAAAGTGTTCCACGGTGTTATCTTAAGTTAATTAGAAGGATTAAACCTAAACTAGTTAAGCCTTAAGTCTTAAACCAAGCAAAAAGGTCAAATTCCTGAAACAGGGGCGGGCGGGCGCCTGGAATGAGGCAGGCGGGCGCTTGCGAGTGGCAGAAACTTATGGTCATGAAATTCTCCAGTGGGCGGGCGCCTAAGGGCTTAAGGGCGGGCGCTCGGAAGTAATCTGGGTCGGAAAATCAGAGCTGGGTTCACCATTTTCGAGCCAAAACACAAATCTTCAATAAATGCTCAAAATCAAAGCTTTCAACTAGTTTCCAAGGTACCAAAACTACATCTAAACATCTAGGGAACCTAAACAACAACATCTAACAACCCAAAACCAAGAATCACACCCAACATTTCAAAATCACCATTTTCTTCCCAAGAACTCAATATAAATTCAAAATAAATTCAAAACTCAATCAAACTTCGAAAATAACACATCAAACATCACATGAACATGATATGAACATTTTAGCATCAAAATGGGGGAAAAGTAACTTGCTTGGAAATAATGAAAGTTGACGGAATTCGATTCTTTTTGGCTCTACGCGATCCTATCGACGATCTAAACAAGGTTTCCGTTTTAAGAAATGAGAGAAGATGGGAGAAAGAGGAAGTAAATGAAGAGAGAAGATAAAGAAGAGAAAACTTACCCAATTTCTAGAGAGAGATGGAGAGTTGCTGGGAAGGGAAGAATGGGGGTGGAGTGTGAGGGTGAAAGAGGAGGAGTAGGGAGGGAGTAGGGGGAATTATTTCAAAATATTACACTCGGGCCCCTCCCCCATCTACTAGCACATTTATTTACACTCCCTACTAACTATTAAGACCCAACACTTCCACACTAGCCCAAATAACTCAATACAAAGCTAGGCATAAATATTATAACACATAAAATGAACACATAAATATTTAAATAAATAATAATTTAAATAAACGAACAAGCAAATAATTAAATAATAATCATTTAATTATTAATAAAATAGAGCCTATATTTCGGGTCGTGACATTCACTCCCCCTTAAAGAAAATTCGACCCGAATTTTAACGAGACTTACCTTAAACAAAAAGCCACGGAAATTTCCTCTCGGTCTCATCTCGGAGCTCCCACGTCGACTCCTCGATGTTATGATTCCTCCAAAGGACTCGAACCAAAGAAATACTTTTGCTCCTCAACTCTTGGACTTTGGAATCAAGAATCCGAACCGGTCGTTCCTCATAAGTCATATCGGGCTCAATTTCCTCCGGTACACTCGGTAACACGTGAGACGGATCATGAACATACTTCCGAAGCATAGAAACGTGAAAGACGTTATGCAACCGGTCCAAAGATGACGGTAACGCGAGACGATACGCTAGAAGTCCAACCTTTCCGAAAACCTCAAACGGACCAATAAACCTCGGAGCCAATTTGCCTTTCTTCCCAAATCTACGAATACCCACCTTTGGAGACACTTTCAAGAATACCAAATCACCAATCTAAAAACTAAGATCTCGCCTTCGGTTGTCTGCGTAGCTCTTATGTCGACTCTGGGCTGTCTTCAATCTATCCCGGATAACTTTGACTTTCTCAACCGAATCCCGAAGCAAATCAATACCCACAATCTTCGCTTCACCAACCTCATCCCAACAAATAGGCGATCTACACTTCCTTCCATACAAGGCCTCATACGGTGCCATCTCGATACTAGCCTGATAAATGTTGTTGTAAGAGAATTCCACTAACGGTAGGTGCGAATCTCAAGAATCAGAAAAGTCTATCGAACACGCTCGCAACATATCCTCCAAAATCTGAATAGTCCTCTCGGATTGACCATCGGTCTGGGGATGAAAAGCCGTACTGAATCGCAAATCTGTACCCAAAGCTTCCTGAAATGCCTTCCAGAATCTAAAAGTAAACCTCGGGTCTCGATCTGACACGATACTAACCGGAACCCCATGCAATCTAACGATCTCATCAATGTAAAGGGTCGCAAGCTTCTCCATCGAATATCTGATATCAATAGGCAAGAAATGGGCGCTCTTGGTCAATCTATCCACTATTACCCAAACACTGTCATACTTCCTACGGGTACGAGGCAGTCCCGTAACGAAATCCATAGTCACATGCTCCCATTTCCACTCGGGAATCTCTAACGGCTGAAGTAATCCCGCGGGTCTCTGATGCTCGGCTTTGACCTGCTGACACGTTAAACACTTCGAAACATACTCGGCTATTTCCCTCTTCATATTAATCCACCAAAATTGTTGCTTCAAATCCTGATACATCTTCGTACTACCCGGATGAATAGTATACCTCGATTTGTGACCCTCATCAAGAACTCTCTGTTTAATTCCATCAACATCCGGAACACACAAACGACCACGGAAAGTCAAAACTCCACTCGAACTCATAGAAAAATCCTCGAAGTTCTTTTCCTTCAATTTACCCATTACCTTCACCAACTCGGGATCCTCTTTCTGAGCTTCCTTTATCCTCTGAACTAGGGTCGGAGATACCCTAATATTCGCAAAAATAGCCCCATGTCTCGATTCACGAGGAGACCAATCTCGAACATCCTCAAGCATTTTCCACTCTCGAACCATCATCGAAGCCACATAAGATTTTCTACTAATCGCATCGGCTACCACATTCGCCTTTCCCGGATGATAAGAAATCGTACAATCATAATCCTTCAATAATTCCATCCATCGGCGCTGTCGGTTGTTCAATTCCTTCTGAGAGAATAGGTACTTCAAACTTTTGTGATCGGTAAAAATCTCGAACTTCGCCCCGTAAAGATAGTGCTTCCACTTGTGCAACGCAAAGACAATAGCCGCTAACTCCATATCATGAGTCGGGTAATTCTGTTCGCTCGGGGTCAACTTCCTCGAAGCATACGCAATTACTTTCCCATTCTGCATCAACACACAACCCAAACCCTCTTTCGAAGCATCACTATAAATCACTAGGCCATCGCTCCCATTAGGCAAAGTCAAGATCGGTGCGGTAGTCAACCTCTTCTTCAACTCCTCGAAACTCTTGTCACATTTCTCGGTCCACACAAACGGAACATTCTTCCGGGTCAACTGAGTCATCGGAGTAGCAATCCTCGAAAACCCTTCAATAAATCTTCGGTAATACCCGGCTAAACCAGGAAAGCTTCTAATCTCTGTCACTGATTCGGGCCTCTTCCAATCCACTATTGCCTCTATCTTCGAAGGATCCACAGAAATCCCATCTTTAGAAATCACATGACCCAGAAATGACACCTTCTCGAGCCAAAATTCGCATTTACTGAACTTCGCAAATAATTTCTCCCTCGCAAGAACGGATAAAACTGTCCTCAAGTGCTGCTCGTGCTCCTCTCGGGATTTAGAGTAGACGAGTATATCATCAATAAAGACCACCACGAACGAATCAAGATAAGGATGGAAAACTCGGTTCATCAAATCCATAAATACTGCCGGCGCGTTCGTCAACCCAAACGGCATAACCAAGAACTCATAATGACCATAACGAGTGCGAAAAGCAGTCTTCGGGATATCCTCCGATCGAACCTTCAACTGATGGTACCCACTCCTCAAATCAAGCTTAGAGAAAACCACGGACCCTTGTAGCTGATCAAATAAATCATCAATATGCGGTAGAGGATACTTATTCTTCACCGTAACCTGATTCAACTTCCGGTAATCGATACACAATCTCAAGGAACCGTCTTTCTTCCGCACAAACAAAACCGGTGCTCCCCACGGGGAAACACTAGGGCGGATAAACCCTCGATCAAGCAACTCTTGCAACTGAACCTTCAGTTCCTTCAATTCTGCGGGAGCTAACCTATAAGGTGCTTTCGAAATTGGAGCCGTACCCGGCGAAAGATCTATACAAAACTCAGTTTCACGATCGGGAGGTATATCATACTCGGTAGAGAAAACATCGGGAAATTCCCGGACTACCCGAACACTATCAAAACTAGGGGATTCTTTCCTAGTATCAAGAAAACTAGCCAAATACCCCTCACAACCACTATGCAATAATTTTCTCGCTTTCAAATAAGAAATTAAGCGAACCCTTCTACTCAGAGGACTAGCCTCAAACACAAACTTAGGCACATCGGGAATAGAAAAAGTAACAGTTTTCTTACGGCAATCAACAGAAGCATGAAACTTGCTCAACCAATCCATACCCAAAATGACATCAAAGTCTTGGATAGGAAGAACTACCAAATCCGCACAAAGGACTCGACCACAAATAACCACATCACAAGCACGAAAGACTCGATCAGAAATCAAGCATTCTCCTATAGGGGTCGACACCTCTAGCACGTACGGTAAAGACTCGAATGCAACATTAATCATGGAAGCAAATTGCACAGAAATGTATGAATGAGATGATCCTGGATCTACTAACGCTCGTGCGCTCACATTAGACACAGAAACAATACCTCCAATAACGGATGGATCATCAGTAGCTTGTTGTTGATTCATGGCATAAACTTTCCCTTGAACCTTGGGCTTCCCCGCGGCATCCCTTTTCTGACCCTGATTAGTACCAACTCCTGACCCGGATGCTTGACCTCGATGCCTCGTGCATTCTCTCGCAAAGTGCCCCATTTCACCACAATTGGTGCACCTTCCTTGCTTTTTCCAACACTTATCCTCCGCATGGCCTACCTTCTGACAAAAGGTACAAGGCTTCCTAATTAGGCTCCCTTGGTTCCCGGAAGTGGTACCCGGGTTCCTTGGGATCGGTTGCCCTCGGAACTGAGATTGTCCCCCAAAGTTACCTCGGTTATCGGAACGGTGTTGTGGCTTGCCTTGAGCTCCTTGCTTACTCGGGTTAGCTACCTCGGTCTTCCTTTTATGCTCCCCAATATCTTGCTCTATCAAATAGGCTCGGTCCACCGCATCTTGGAAAGTCATAATCCGTTGAGCAATAAGTTGAGTACGGATGGAGGTCTTCAATCCCCGAATAAATCTCATAGCCTTTTGTTCCTCGGTCCTCACCAAATAGTCGCAATACCGGGCTAATTCTATGAACTTAGCCGAGTATTGTGCTATAGACAACACACCTTGCTCCAAGTTGAGTAGCTCGATCTCCTTTCGGTTTTGATCAACAACCGGAATAAAATGCTCCTTGAACTTGCGCACGAACAACTCCCACGCATACACCGTGTGAGTATCATCCCAAGTAGCTTTAATACCTTTCCACCAATGCTCGGCGGCTCCCACAAGCTTGTAAGCCGCAAACCGGACCTTGTCCTCATCCGTACACCCAAATACATCGTAAATCTTCTCCATAGACTCAATCCACAACTCAGCTTTCCTTACATCGGGTTCCCCATTGAATTCAACCGGTTTCAACTTCAGAAATTGCTCCAATCCATAGCGGGGTGGTGCTTGTTCTACCCTCGGACCTTGATCATGTATGGCCTTCATGGCCGCCACAAACATGCCTTGAAACATGGCACGTGCTTCATCCCTTGTATCATTCTGATTCTGTGCCCCACTAGTACCTCCTCTGTTTCTTCTTCCAGACATTGAGAACAATTACCTGCATAAAACATCAACCGTTAATCACTCCGCATACTACTACCCACCTAGGTCATACTAATCCACCTAGACTTATACATAGAGCTAATGCCATAGCTCTGATACCAACTGTCGCGACCCCGGACCCCGCGGGCCCGAGACCGCGATCTGGACGTCGACTCTAAAACCAAAACTCAGAAATACTGAAGTTAAAAATTTCATTTGATACCAAAAGGTAATGATCCAAAGTTTACAAAACCAAGTTTAATAAAACCAAATACAACTATCATAAACTTCCACAAGTTTATGCCCAACAAAATACAAATATACAAATCTTAGTGACGTCATTGTTTGGTACAACTATCCCAAAATGGTTACACATTTACATAATGTAAACCAACCTATAATAACCTTCCCCAAAAGAACGGATCCACACTCGACGTCCTCGCTCTCGTGATCAGCGAGACTAATCCTTAGCACCTGGGGGGGGGTTAAGGAAAAACAAAGATAAAAGAAAAGGGGGTGAGATAAATCTCAATAAGTTACTAATGCAACTACATGACATGCTATGATGCAACAAGCAATAAACCAATATAATTATCACATAGAACATAGCAAATAACATGTATCAGATAGCAGCGGAAATAAACACATAACAAAGGATATAGCCAAGGTTTTCCAAACCGGAACATCCAAATAAAGGATCGCTGCGCAGCTTCAATAATCAACAAATCATCATCTTCATAATAGCATGAAAGCCGAAGAGAAACCCCGGTACCGGAACCAATAACATAAAAGTGTCACAAGGGACAAGGACCATGACACAAAGTCACGCCCGCTAGCCAGATACATTCACAAAGGAACGCTGACTTATCCTTTCCAAGGCCAATCTGGAGAAGGGGTAAAGTAAGGGCAAAACAATGGTCAACATTATAATGGACTTGGCTTTGCCATTATAATCCTTCCCATCGCCCGATGCAACAAATATGCCAGCTGGGCTTCTAATTAAATGCTAAGTAATAATAATTTAGCATGAATGAACAACTTAAGGTTCCAAAGTAGGGAACCAATCAAATTAAGTTACCACAAAGGTCAACCAATGCAAACAGCACATCAAAGATGAACTACATTACCAAAACGGTACTTAAATACATTTCACATCATATTTATTCACAAAGGAATCAAATCCACACAATAAAGTGTTCCACGGTGTTATCTTAAGTTAATTAGAAGGATTAAACCTAAACTAGTGAAGCCTTAAGTCTTAAACCAAGCAAAAAGGTCAAATTCCTGAAACAGGGGCGGGCGGGCGCCTGGAATGAGGCAGGCGGGCGCTTGCGAGTGGCAGAAACTTATGGTCATGAAATTCTCCAGTGGGCGGGCGCCTAAGGGCTTAAGGGCGGGCGCTCAGAAGTAATCTGGGTCGGAAAATCAGAGCTGGGTTCACCATTTTCGAGCCAAAACACAAATCTTCAATAAATGCTCAAAATCAAAGCTTTCAACTAGTTTCCAAGGTACCAAAACTACATCTAAACATCTAGGGAACCTAAACAACAACATCTAACAACCCAAAACCAAGAATCACACCCAACATTTCAAAATCACCATTTTCTTCCCAAGAACTCAAATAAATTCAAAATAAATTCAAAACTCAATCAAACTTCGAAAATAACACATCAAACATCACATGAACATGATATGAACATTTTAGCATCAAAATGGGGGAAAAGTAACTTACTTGGAAATAATGAAAGTTGACGGAATTCGATTCTTTTTGGCTCTACGCGATCCTATCGACGATCTAAACAAGGTTTCCGTTTTAAGAAATGAGAGAAGATGGGAGGAAGATGAAGTAAATGAAGAGAGAAGATAAAGAAGAGAAAACTTACCCAATTTCTAGAGAGAGATGGAGAGTTGCTGGGAAGGGAAGAATGGGGGTGGAGTGTGAGGGTGAAAGAGGAGGAGTAGGGAGGGAGTAGGGGGGAATTATTTCAAAATATTACACTCGGGCCCCTCCCCCATCTACTAGCACATTTATTTACACTCCCTACTAACTATTAAGACCCAACACTTCCACACTAGCCCAAATAACTCAATACAAAGCTAGGCATAAATATTATAACACATAAAATGAACACATAAATATTTAAATAAATAATAATTTAAATAAACGAACAAGCAAATAATTAAATAATAATCATTTAATTATTAATAAAATAGAGCCTATATTTCGGGTCGTGACACCATGTCCGTAGCTAATAATGACGAAATATTCCGTGGATACTAGGAATTTCCGTGGGTAATTTTTTTTAAATGAACTTTTGAAGTTCCCGCCTTGACAAATGTCTATTTCAGTCAGTAAGATATATAATTCCGACACTATTACCGACGGAAAGCATCCGTGGGTAAAATTCCATGGGTAATGGGCGCTTTTCTAGTAGTGAGTATTTAGTTTAATGCCCCTCCATCTTCTTCTATTTACATTTGATGCCCTGGTTTATTTAAACCACATGTAGGGTTTTTCCACTTCAACCTTTCAACTAAAACTTTTCAGCGGCGCCGCTTCTCCACGCTGGTCCTCTTTTTTTCTCTGACCCCTGCAACGAGTCTTCAATGGTAGACTAACGAGAACAACACCGATTAAGCACAAAGTCTTCCTCATCATCGGCATCTCTTATGAAATTTCATTGCCATTCAGTGAATCCAATTTCACTCATCAATTTGGGGCTCATCTCTTATTAAGGTTCGAATGAACTAGGGTTATTCTTAGGTTAGGGTTCTTAGAAATGGGTTTGAGTATCTTTTGTGAGGTAACAGAATATAGAAGAATCAATAGTGATAGTGTTGCTTGTGGTTAATAGTGTTGCTAGAGATTTAGATGTTGAAAGTCGGTGGTAAGTTTGATTTAAAGGTTGATTTTCTATAAATTTTTCTTCTTGTTGTAAGGAATTGTTGGTGGGTTTGCAAGATGACTTGTGATTTTTTATTTTTTTTTAATTTGTTTTTTCATTCATCAAGAATTGCTTCTTTAAAGAAAATTAAAATCCTCAGAATCACTCTTTTACGTTCATCTCAGTATGTAACAGAGGTTGACCTCAAAAAAACAAAAAATTGTGTGCAGACCGAGCGGGTCCGGGCCACTCACGAGTCTGATACCCCTCGGGCCGGGTCCGTTATGAATGATTAATATTTCGGGTCGGACTCGGGTTTGGGCAAACCCTGCCCGTACCCGACCCGTTGCTATCCCTAACTGGGATGGTTCAAGATGGTTACATGGCTGCGCAAATCGAGATGGTCAAGGTTTGACTAAAGTACATTGCCAAGCGGTGCCAAGACACCAAAAAGGTAAAGGGATTAATTCCACAAGAACCCTAGACTCAGATCAAAAAGATATAAAAACCCATCCCACTTGCTTAAGTCCACCTATACCCTAAGCTCAGATTAAAATTCCATCAAAACCCAACCTCTCATTGACTCAGTCAAAGTTAATTTCTAAATACCAATTTTATCATTCCTCAAATAAAACCCCCTTTTTCCTCTCTCTCCTCATTTTTGACCTCTTCACTCTCTCCCTCTCTCTATCTCTACACACACACACAGCCCCCACACTCTCTCTCCCCCTCCATTTCCGGCGATCCTCCGGACATCGCCTCCAGCGCCTCTCTCTACACACACAAATCTCTCTCTGGAGCCGTCTCCGGCGACGGTTCTTCCCCTCACTCACCACTTTGAGCTCTGCTCTCTCCAGCAGTCCTTCGCCAAGCTTTCTGTCCTCTCCGGCTCCCTCATTTTAAGGCAAATGTAGATTCAAGTCAACACCTCTGGCGTCGTACCTAGTTAACAGCTTTGTATAGATCCCCGGCAACTGAAGCATCGATCACCAGATCTGAGTAGATTTCCCCTCCCATTCCTCTCTTGGCTCCCCCACCCCGTTCACAGTCATTTTTCATCAACCACGTTCCAGATCTGCGCTCTCTTCGCCGTTCTTTCCATTTAGGTCATCTCATCTCCGACGATTGACCAGTGACTTCAAAATCAGCACCTTTGCCAACTACCTTCGGCGTCGCCTTGGATCCTGAAGGAGATGACTGTTCGTTTCATGAATTTGGTACATTCTTGTTACACAATTTCATTTTCAGCTCAGATTAGGTTATTGGACGATTGTGCGAGTTCTTGTTTTTCACCACCTTGTGTGTGTACATGTAGTGCAGTTGACCTTCCAGTTTATCATGTATACCTGGTTAGAAAACAAACTGAGAGCAAAATCTATTTAATGTCTAGTAGCTGACTCAAGAATTTGATGGGAGTTTTATTTGTGTTTTCATAAATAAGATATTGTGTTGCACATATTTGTGTTGCATTTCCTAGTGTCATTCTCTAATTGACTAATTGAGATGCCAAAATCTTGGGTAAAACGTGTTTTACATAACTCTCAAGAAAAACGTGTTTTTAAAATAAACAAAGTGATTTTTTTTTACTCTTATACTCTAATTATATGAGAAGAACTTGTCTTATACATCAGTTATAAGAGTTTGACTAGATTTGACCAGATTATTTATTTTTTATTAAAAAATAAAAAAAATGAAAAATGACTCTTATACTTTAATTATAAACTGGTCTTATACACCAGTTATAAGTATTTGACCATATTTGACCAAATAAAAAAAATAAAAATCTTGGAATCTCTGATATACTTAAATTTCTCTTATCGGATTCTTCCAGAGATTACTACACTTTGACTTTTGTAATAGAAAAATGATTCCATTTTTGCAAACTAAAAAATAAAACAAAATTATATTTCTAGAGCCCAAATCTTCTGTACTACTTTATGTATCACTCTCTGTACCACTAATGATTCAACGAGTCACAATCAATAACTTTAAAATTATATTAACATCACACAGGCATACTCCATCCGTTCCAAAAAAGTTGCAACATTTTGCCATTTAGAGTATTTCATAAAAGTTGCAACAATCCAAAAATGAAAGCTTTTTATTACTTTTATAATCATCTACTCATTCTCTCCCTTCCTCGCAACCACTCATTATTCTCCGCTCATTCTCTTTCCACCCCCACTAATTCTCTCTCTTTCCCTCTACTTTTCATTCTTAATATAATATTATATTCTTAATTTTCTAACTCTCTAAAGTAAATGTTTCAACTTTTCTAAAATGGAGGGAGTATAAACTATTGAATTGCTTGTAGTAGGGAGTGGTATATGATCTGAATTCATATTTCCAACCCTCACCTTCTTGGATCTCAACAACTCTTGGTCCCTGATTCTCTGACACCTTAATCCAAACATAGCCTATAACAAACTCTGACATTGAAAAGGTGTTAAAGTACGTGGATTCTGACATCAAGCATAACCAATAAACCTAATTTTGACTAACACTCCAATTAGAGATCAAGACATCTAATCTAATCTATGTTTTAGGGTAATTGACAATCCTGGATAATTGATCGAATTGTGATTAAATCACTTTCCGAATAAAGTATTTCGCCCCTTAATGCCTAGGTTACACGAAATCTTTATATGGGATAAGACAATCAAACAATCTGATTCTAGGCAAAGAAAGCAGATTAAAACTCAGAGAATTGTTAGGGTTTTTCGTAAGTTTAACTGAGGCCAATGATCTGTTTATAAACAGATTACATTTAGTAGCAGTCATGACTGTTGGTTTCTAACAGTCTCAATTGTTAGCCAACAGTCATGTTTATTAACAGACTGTGTGTCTATTCCTTTTGGCGGGACCCTAACAAGGGGCGCTGCCTCTTGACCCCGCAAGGGGGCGCAGCCCCCTTGACCCCTGCTTCTTTATCGTGGTCGAAAACATATTTGACTCAAAATGAGTGTGTACTCCACACTTTCCCTTACTCATATCCGAGCCTAATATGAGATCGCATTGGTCTCTAGTAAATCCAATTACATAAAATCGTTGATGACACTAAAATCACCAACAATCTAGGCATCCAGACACTTCTTATTCATAAAATAAACTTCAATTTGTCCGTTAATTGCTGCAATTTTTAAATCCATTCCTTCATAAATGAATATTTATTTTTTTAAAAAATATTTTGTAATGCATTACTTTTTATACAATTTAATGATAAAAAATTATATATATTCATGTAATTTTCTATTTAAATATTTAGTTTTTCAAATATAATGAGACAAGTGAAAATTTTCATTTTTCTAAAATGACAACTATAAATTACTTCTTTTATTAAGGGTTTTTCTAACTTGTGCCCATGAGCACATGATAAGATTTGAAAGATTCTTTAGTAAATTGTGTATAGTTAATTTTAGTTAATGAGTATTAATCATGCAAATTTTTCCTTTGAAATAAACCAGACTTCTTTAATGCAAACCACTCTCATTAATACTAAGTTTCCTCCAATTTTTCCTTCTCCCTCTATTTTCACAGTCAGTTAATAGAAAACCCTACGCCTTCTATACTATGCATTGTCACCCATTTACATTTGAAAACTTTAACACAATCTCTCTCACATTAGAATAGCAATCTTTAGTCAACCTAGCAAGACTTCTTTGTAACCCCTGCGTTTCATAAGAGGACAAGTTGGCTAGGTACAAGAAAGTTGTAAATCTTCCAACAACAAAAGGCAAAATTGTCTTCCGACATTTAGTTTATTGTACAAACTTGGTAGTCATCCATATCTATAACTATATAAAATGATGAAAGTCATGCCATTTTTTAAATGAGGCCCTATGCACCTCTAAATAGGATAGTTGGGTAAATAAGTTCAAATATGTTATTATTTTTAACTAGTGTTACACCCGTGCCTTAAAGGCACGGGAAACTGACTTTGACAAATAAAGGAAAAATGAATAGCTATAAATGTAATTAAAAATTGGTAAACATTAAATTAACAGTATAATTACAAATTTTAAAAAGTTTCTTTATAAACAACATTTGTTGTTTCATCGACAGTTTTCTTTCTTTATCACAGATTCATTTGGGTTTCCAATGGCAGATATATCTTGAAAAGACATCAAGTTAAACAATGTCTTTATAGAAAAGTTTTTGTCCTTTACTCCAAAGATAACTGTAGAGTCTAAAAACTCGAGTTTGTATCGATGAGCCACAATATTGAATCCCCGACCAGCATCGGTAACAATAAGATTAGAGATTATATTCAGTTGTCCCTCATGCAGTTTGTTTTTAAACTTGCTTATCAATTTGGTAGGAATTGTTGCTTGTATTCGTTCTCTCTAGAAAAAAATAGTTTTCATTTAGCAAAAGTAGACATATAAAAAACTTCACCTTAAAAAATAAATCAAAACAGTAATAACTATTTAGTGTTTACCTCTGAATCCACAACAATAAACTCAAAAGTATTGGGTACCTTCAAAATGTCATCATATTCTACTTCTCACTTGCGTGCAACAAATACCTTCACACTTCAATCAGATCGACTCTTCTTTAGTTCACGAAAAAGACTTATTTCATTTCCATTTTCTGTTCTTACTTGAAAAAGAATCGATGTTTACAAAGTGAACATGCATTGAATGAAAACCAATTACTTTTATACTAAATAAAATAACCTTTCATATACCAGCAAGTAAGAACTAAATGTGTATTATTTTAGATTACATTTTTATTGAACCAATGTGTATCATTACCAATGTAACATTAAATATAGAATATGAAAAGTTATGAAATCATAATTACATATACATGAATTTATTATAAGCATGCACACACATTTTTTTATTGTAGTTTGCTTTCAATGTTTGTGTTTGAATTTGCCTAATAAATGGGATGTATAATGAGAACATTAATTTGGTTACATGTTTCGAGGTTATTTTTTTATTCAAGTTTATCTTGATTCAAAACAACTCTGTAAAAAAAATGTATAACTTAATTTTCTTTAACTTATTTTTTTTAAAATTTTTGTTATAGTTTATTCCAAATTTATTTTGCATGCGTAATTGATGTTCATTTTTATTAAATACTGTATAAAATATGAAACGTTATGTAATCATAATTACAGATACATGAATTTATTATAAGCATGCACACATATTTTCTTGATTGTAGTTTTCTTTCAATGTTTGTTTTTTAATTTGCTTAATAAATGGGATGTATAATGAGAACATTAATTTGGTTACATGTTTTCGAGGTAATTTTTTTTTAATTCAAGTTTATCTCTTAATTCTTAAATTCTGATTGTACTCTCTGAATGAAATTAAATCTATCTATGTACTCTCCAAATTTTGAACTTACATTTAAATTCACTAACATGTCTTCAATAAAACAACAACTTGATATCAAATTTAAACTGATTAACACATCTAAAATTCTAAATAAACCATAGAACTATTTCCACCCTAGTACACAAGTAAAAGATGGTATCAATTACAATCTCTTAATGACTATTTCCACCCTAGACACCTTCTCTTTGAACCAATTGCAATCCATTCTTTCAGTTGACTTCATCTTTGTATCTTCCATTGGAGTGGTTGATGTAATTCTTCTGCCAAAAATTAAAGTGACAAAATAATTTTAGAAAAAGAAAATGCTAATACATAAACTATAATAAATAATGGAATGACATAACATATTTAATATTTGTTGCATTACCTTTCTTGAAAATCTGTAATCTTAGACACCTTGTCTTTGATTAGAATTTTTGATACTTGAAATGTGTTGAAAATAGTTATTTCACCTTTGTACAGTTTACATGATAACATCTTCCCTATACATAAAATATCAATAAAATTAAGAAAAAAAAAGTAAAAAAAATATGCGATGAAAATATATTAACCGGATGTTTTCTAAACTTATTTCCAACATCTTAGCCTCCCTTCCATTGAATTCGTCATTCTGTGTAGTGTATGTACTTGCAACCCTCCCTATGACATCTATTAGAAAAGTAGTGTATTTAAAAGATATGCCAAGAAGAAATTGAAAGAATAGTAAAATTTTATATCAAAATTTAAATAACATTGAATGAAAATATGTTTACCAGTTAAAATGCATTCATCAACAACATCAACATTATAAAGATCATGATAGCTTTCGAAGGCTCGAGTTCACGGATGTAGGATAATGATGAAGGCATTTTCGTTCAAAGTGTTGTTTTATGTAAGTTTAATTGAGTGAGTTTGTTTGGGGATAACTATATTTGTAGTGCATTCATGGTTGTTCAAAGAACAAAGCTAGATGAATGTATCTAAGAAGAAAGGGGCGTCCTTTCATTTTTCCTTTATTTTTGTTAAGTGATTTTTCATATGTCTTCCCAACTGTTATCCATTATATTCCATCGGTAATCAGAATTGAAGATCATTAAATGCACATATTCCTCACTCTCTTTGGTTGATGAAGGGGATTTTTGGTTAATTATACATGAAGGCGCCCTTTCATTTTTTCTTTATTCTTGTTAAGTGATTTTTCTTATGCCTTCCCAGCCATTATTCATTATATTGCATCGGTAATCATAAATAGAATTGAAGATCATTAATTGCACATATTCTCCACTTTCTTTGGTTAATGAAGAGGCTCTTTGGTTAATTATAAATGAAGGGGCTCTTTGCTTAATTATAAATGTTGTTTCCAAAAAGCTGCTATTAAATAGACATAATAAATGTTATTAATTAACACTTGAGCAGGTGCATGAAGGGTCTCTTTGGTGTATTATAAATGTTGTATCACAATAATTAATACATAGGTATTATGATGATAATTGTTATTTAAAGTAGTGTATTGTAAATTTTGAGACCTTATTTAATAGTTAAGCATGTGTCAAACATACATTTAATGATAATTTTTTTTAAGTCAAATTTTGCTTTAATTATGCTTTAATGATGTTTCATTAAAAGTTACTATTTATAGATATGAAGTTTAGGCGCCAAAATTCCATGTATAGTAAGTGTGTTAAGTGAACTTCTTCCATTATAAAGATATAGATTTGGCACAGGTAGTTAACTTTACATGTGAATTGATTTTTATATAATATTTTTTATTTTTTTTATTTAGTGAACAAAATGATTATGATCAATATTTAATGAAAAATTACTTACTGGTGCGGACGGAAAACGTTGAAGTTTTTGGAGTCATTTGAGCACGTGCGCGTAAACGGTCGTAACTTTTGACTCCGGATCAGCCACGGAACGCACCGCATATCAAATCGAACGTCAGAGCGAGATGAACAAAAAGTCATTACCGTTAATTTGGTAGAAGTAGTCAACATAGCATGTAAATTTATTTTGTATATGATAGTTTTTACTTTTTTTAATTAAGTGAAAAATTTAAGTTTGATATATATCTACTACTATATATAAAGCGCGTGGATTATAAAATCCCGCCCAAGCTCGCAAGGGTAATATTGGAAATTGCCACAAAGACCCCGTCAATCAAAATCGTCTAGACTTCTCCCCCCTTCTCACTTTTCCTCATCTCCCTCTCTCTCTCTCTAAAAACTACACGCACAATCTCTCTCTCTCTCTCACATATTCTCCGACTACCCTTTCATGGCCATCGTCTCCAGTGATCGTATATCTGTCTCTATCACCGGCCCTCACCTTTTTTGGAGTATCCACCTACTACATCTTCTCCGGCGAACCTTTGTCTCCGGCGAAACTTCCTCTACCCAGGTCTGTAATCCAAAACCATATCTATCTTCAGATTCGTCTATCTATCTCAAGTCTTACTGCCACCATTGATAGCCGATAGACCACCATGCACAAACCGCCGCCGCCATCATCAACAATATCTCTCACTTTCTAGTTTTACTAATAACATCTATATTCAAAAAACTCCTTTAGTTACAACTCATGTAACTAAATACTCAATTTTATTCGTAGAATAATTTAGGGTGTACTCCCTCCGTCCCACCTCACTTGAGACTTATTTCCATTTTGGTCCGTCCCACTTCACTTGAAACTCCCCAAAATGATAATCTTTTTATAATTTTATATTCAATCTACCCCACCCACTCATTCTCTCTCTTCATTTTCCACCACACAATTCATTCAACCAATCTACTATTAACCTCACTCATTCTCTCCCTTCATTTTCTATCACACATTTTCCTTATTTTATTCTTTTTCCTTAGTTATTGTGCCCACCTCCTAGGTCTCAAGTGAGGTAGGACGGAGGGAGTATTTGTTTGGAACTATTCCAACTAATAGCACTTACTTTAAATTTATTTTTATACTGCGATCTTTATTTATCCTTGTCGATGTGGAAGTATACATCTATGTAACTATTTACTAGATCATATTCCATTCCAACAAGCATCAAGAATACATCCTTATTTCTTCTCAAGTACACAAAGATATTCTTGATCACTATCTAGTGACTTTCAATATGATATGATTAGTTTGTACTCATCATACTCCAAGTATACGAGTTATCCCGTCTAAATACATAATATGACATACATGATAGATCCAATTGCCAAAGCATATGAAATCCTAGTCATGTATTCTTGCTCATTAGTCTTCCAATAAGACTAAGTCTTGCCAAGAACATTGTCATTAGACAACTTTGCAAGTTCTTCTCCAAGAGTCTTGCATACTGAACAATTCAGTACTTTGTCTTTATAAGTACTTTGACACAAACCAATAATTTTCCTTGATTTATATCAATATATATTAATTCTAAGAATGTAAGCGGCTTCTTCCTAAGTCTTTCATTAAGAAACTCTTTCAAATGAACTATATGTCAACCACATATATAAGACTAGGAATTAGACTATGCTCCCACTAATTTCCTAGCAAACACAAGTCTCATCTTTGATGAATTTCAAACGATTTGAACACTTCATCAAAATGATTGTTTCAACTCCAAGTAGCTTGCTTCAATCCATCACATGGCTTTCCGCAACTTACATACTTTATTAGAATTTTCTGGATTATCAAAACCTTTAGGTTGTATCCAATACATCCTTATGTGAGTTCCCGTTGAGGAACGCTGTTTTGACATCCATTTATCAAATTTTATATTCCAAATATGAAGATATGACAATGAGAATTCTAATATCTTAAAGCATGACTACGAGTGAGAATGTTTCATCATAGTCAAAATATGAGTCAACCTTTTCACATTTTGTCTTGCTTAATTAGTATGTTCCTTGCTACCCATGTTAGTTTTCTAAAAAAAAAACTCAATTCTATCCTTTGGTTTTTACACTTTAGGTTAGAATGATCAACTTCCAAACTTGATTATTATACATGGATTGCCTTTTAGATTTTATGACTCCAAATCGTTAATCTAAATATGGAGCGGACATTGCATTTTGATAGGTGGTAAATATGTCATTCTCAATGAACTTTACCTCAATACTTTATATTATGAGAAATTCAATATTTCTTGTTATAGATTGTATCCTATAATATATGCAAGTAACTTGTGTAACTTGAACGAATTTTCACAACTCCTTGTGAAAGTTTGATCAACTTCCATCTAAGGTTCTATGTTATTTTGTAGGTCTCGAATCATTCGAGATA
This sequence comes from Campanula takesimana, assembly GCA_026119855.1. Taxonomy (NCBI): domain Eukaryota; kingdom Viridiplantae; phylum Streptophyta; class Magnoliopsida; order Asterales; family Campanulaceae; genus Campanula; species Campanula takesimana. The sequence goes on along the minus strand of JAOWBW010000316.1, from coordinate 841,402 downwards.
AATTTTACTCCCACTGGTTCTTTTAAAGGTAAACAATTTATCTAGAAAAGTACCATCATAAGCAACAAACAATTTGTTTCTTAGAAGTAAAATATTATCCTTAAGTTTCCTTAGGATATCCTATGAAAATACATTTATTAGATTTAAGTATGATCTTGTTCTAAACAAGTCCTTTCCAAAAGGTCTCACCATCTTAAATCTTCATGAAAGACAAACCAAGTTTTCTTTCATTCAATATCACATATGGTACCATTGAACTTATTTTGATGGAACTCAAATTAGTGTAATTATAGCGGTTTTCAATGTATAACCCCAAAGTAAATAATGGAAGATCAATTTGACTTTATCATCTTATGAACCATATCCAATAAGGTTCTATACCTCCATGTAGACATATCATTCCAAAATGGTGTTCTTGGTGGAGTTAATTTGTGAAACAATTTCACAACCTTAAAGATGATTGTCAAATACTTGGTTTAAGTATTCATCATCTCGATCAAATCGGAGTCTTTGAATAGTTTTACCAAGTAATACCAAAAAAAAACTTTTATAGCATTGCTACTTAATGTACGACATACATCAACATGTATTAGGTCTAATAAGTCACTAGCCCTTTTACTACTCCTAGTAAAAGATGTCTTGGTCCAAGTAAATAAGATTTGCATATATCATATGATTCAAAATCGTATGATTTTAAAACTCCGTCCCATGAAATTTTAGATATGCGTTTCTCATTTATTTGATCAAAACAATAATGCCTTAAGAATTTAATTATTTATATTATAGCCTTATTTATTATTTTGTTCTTCAAGATTTAGTATATAAGATTTATTTATATGATTTAACAGTACGATAAAGCAAATCATAATAAATAAAGCACATTCTTATTCTCGATAAGAAATAAATATCCTTCATTATCTTATAACAAAATAATATTTTCTACTTAATGAGTAAAGTCACTTCATAAGTGTTCTACGAACAATGTTGCAATTCTTGCATCATTACCATTCGCAGATTAACTTTACATTTCATAAGTAGTCTTTTCAATTTACTAATTATTGCACATTATACAAATGTGGGATCCATATCCGGTATATAATACCCAATAATTAAAAGTAGAAAGAACAATTTTATAGCATAAATATCCCAAGTGGTAGTCTCACTACCATTCACTTTCTTTGATAATCCAGAATTTTGATTGCAATTTTAAATGGTCATCTAATTTCCATATTACCAAATTGCATTATTTAGAGTTATAATTTTAGCCACAATTATTTCCTTTTAGGGTTGACAACATTTGTCTTACCTTTATCTTTTAATCCTTTTCCCTTTTAGAATTTCATGAAGTCAAAAATCAAATTTTTTACTTAGATTATCATCTTTCCTTACTAATGTTCAGAAATCTAGAGCACAAACTGTACGGCCGAACTAAACCATAAGACAACCACATTTCCGTATATCATTCAGAAACTTAGAGAAAAGTACATACGGCCGAAACTAAGCCAAAAAGGCATCCACATTTCCGTTTGGATCTACAGTCTGTTTCTAAATTTTATGTCTCATCAATTTTACTGATTTCAGCATTCCAGAACAATTCAGGATTCTAATTTCAGTTATTTTGAATTTTGAATCGACATCACTTTTCAGGATAAACGGTTTCGAAAACCAGCCATCTGAAACTAGATTCAATCCCAGATTCAATTCTGAACATCACTTGCTCGCCCGGGTCTTAGGACCTGCTCTGCCGTGCATCATGAAAAGTAGATTTTAAATTTCCAAAATTTATCCTAGAATTGCTTTCCTTGATTCAATTAGGATTTAGTGTTCATGGTGATCCAATCATCATGATCATCAAAACTAAGAATAAACAGTTTATTCATGAATCTAAGATCATCAACAAGTTAATCAAAGTAAATTTTGATGATCCTACGGAACATATTAATCAAATTAATATTGCAATTTAGGTTACATAGGATTATTAAGAATGTATAATTTTCATTCTTGCTTTAGAAAAATTCTTAAGCTCATGATCCAATCAAAGAAAATTAATTCCATTCTCTTTTATTACTTTATCCTTTCAAAGAACACATCGCACTAACAAACATAATTAAAGTCTAATATGACATTCTACACAAATATGCAAATAAATATACACCTATATTTCATACCAATCATTTAAGAGATAAATTATTTGTATTTCATAAATACTCCCACTAAATTATATAACCTTCATTTACAACAATTGTATAATATAATTTATGTGGGCCAAGATCCATATTTCACCCAATTTTGAGTAGGCTAGGGCACGACTGCCCAAAACCAAGTTATTTAAGTAGATAACTCTTATCAATCATATCATATATGACTCTTAGATCTTTTATGAGATTGTTAGATATCTTATGTCAAACATGTTTTAATCTCATCTTGTGCCTTAGGCCCAAAACTGTTTTGATATCCTAATTAAGTCAAACCACGTTAAACATATAGGAAACTCTCATTTACTCATCTTGCTCATACACTGATAGAATCAATGCACCTCGCTAGGGCGTAGCCTGCACAAAACTACCTGGTGTACTCACAAGTGTTTTAATAATGGATTTACACATGACTTAGATTTTTAAGAAGGTTCTTTCATATAGCAACGCGCATAACAAATGTATAATTAATCTAATTAATTAATGAACAGATACTATGTAAATATAATTATGAATTTTAGATTTTCATAGAGTCCTACTCTAGGTATAATACATATTGAATAATGAATTCTTTCATAGAGTCCAACTCTATTAACAATACATTACTACATATAATCCAATTCCATGAACAATACGTATTCTACAATGCATCTCCAAGTCTGAAAATCACGAATTCAGAAATCTGCACTGCACACGAACTGCATGAAAAATCTGCACGAATTCGTGCATTGCACACGAACTGCACGAAAATTCTGCATAAAATTTTGGACTGCACGTTCGCTGCACGTAATCTGAACGAAAATTCTGGACAAAAATTCTGCACAAAAACGTGTGTTGCACGCGAACCGCACGAACGCAATTTATCAAATCTTGATCCTTTAAGGATTCAACTATTTATGATAATCAAATTAACATAAATATCAAACCCTAAGAACAAACAATTTGTTCTTCAAGATCAAGAATCATCAATTCAATAATCATATTAAAGAGACTGATGATGTGATAAATAGATTAATCATATTAATCACGCAACTTGAAAACCTTGTTCATAATTATACTATATCATATATACTCCCTCCGTCCCGGAGTAAGAGTCCTACCCCCTCATTTGCACGCTTATTAATAAATATTGGAAGTGATGTAAATATTGTGAGTGTAAAAGTAAAGTAGGAGAGAGAATAAGTGCAAGAGGATAGTGAATAGATTGGTGTTGTGAGTATAAAAGTAAAATATGAGAGAGAATGAGTGGGGTGAATAGTAAAGATTCTTTGCCATTTTAGGAATAGGACTCTTACTCTGGGATGTACAAAAATAGAAAGTAGGACTCTTACTCTGGGACGGAGAGAGTAATTGTTTCTCCAAACAACTCCCATAAATCCCTTATTCTAAATTCACATCATACTAGATCATATAATTGAATCATATATTTAACATGATAATATTAAAATAATCATACATGAACGGGGCTCTGATACCACTGTTGGGTTTTGAGGGTCCTTACGCAGCGGAAAACAACAATAAAATCAACAAAACCCTAAGCCCCAAGATCCATTCATGATGATTAAATTAATAGGAAGATGAATTTAGAATACTAACCGTAGTTGTGCGTTTAAAATGTTTGGATCATCAAATCTTCAAGCTTTAGATTTGATCTCCTCGTTCTTCGCGTTCTTCGGATCACGATCACAGGAACACGAACTTGAGATGCTAAAGCTAGCATCCTCTATGTGTATCCACACGCGAACGAATATCTAGAACAATTCTAGAATCGGTCTGCTAGATCCAATCATTAGAAAACACATTTTTCTAATCTTCAAAGGCTATATAAATTTTGGTGTTCTTGAGCTTTTGATTCTCAATCTAGGATCAAGAATCTGTTTCTCAACCATATGTATTACCCATAAATAAGGACCCTTGAGACCTAATCCCGTCATCCTAATTATTCTGCTGTAAATCTGGCCCTGACACTCTGGCACGGTCGTGCTCACAAACTGGCACGGTCATGCCAAAGGGTGCGTTTGTTCATAACATTTTGGCACGGTCGTGCTCACAAATCGGCACGATCGTTCTCACAAATTGGCAAGGTCGTGCCCGCCAGAAATTCAGCCTTTTGCCTTTTTAACAATTCGTTCTTTTGTGTGTGACCCTATAGGAATATATTAAGTTGGTAATGAGTCGAAACAAAGTCAAACTCATAAATCATGAGTGGACTCTAGCAAGCCATCCTGATTACCCAATTAATATAACTTAACAAAGTTCGTTTATCCTCATAGAACATATCACAATCCTTTTGTCACGCGATATCATATTGAACATAAGTCATGGTCCACGTCAACTTATATTGTTCAATTCTTTCTCGATCCCCAGTAGATTGATATGAGCAAATGACATTGAACACATCAATTCATTTGGGTATGACCATAAACTATCATCGATCTTACCCTTCGAGTGGCCTAAGCAGATATCTCTCTTGAGGGAGGGATAAATTCCATCTTGACTTATCATTCTTCCCTACAAGAATCTGATTATGCCAATCACAGCCTTTATGACTACCTGGTTAAGGGTAGCGGTTGACTATGTCAAACATAACGTTCATCATGTGGAAGACCACGATAATCTCAGGTCTAAGGATATCAAATGATATAACTATATGAGATTTAATTATAACATTTGACCATGACATAAATCTCATAGGTGGGTCAAGTCCAGTACTCGTTCACCAACAAGTACCCATAAGTTTAATTTGTATCACATACACATGATCATCACATGATCATTAATTAAACTTATACTAGTTCTTCATAAGTACTAGGGATGGAGATTATTATAATAAACATGTAAAACATATAATAATCCAAGGTTAATATCTCCATAACAAATGAGAACATGATATAACGCAAGGCCTTTCTCAAGGGCCTTGGGCATAATCTCCAACATGGGATACAAGTTAAACTTATGGCTATGTGTTGGGGAACATATACTGGACATGACCCAACTATGAGGTTTATGTCATGGTCAAAATGTCATAATTAAACCTCTAAATAGTTATATCATTAGAATCCTAAGACCTGAGATTATTGCAATCTTCCACATAATGGAGATCATGTTTAACATATTTAAACGTTACTCTTAACCAAGTAATTATAAAGGATATGATTGGCATGATCGAATCTATGTAGGGAAGTGTAATAAGTTAAGATGAAATTTGTCCATCTTCATGAGAGATTTCAAGCTTGGGCCCCTCGATGAATAGTGTTGATGAAATGCATGGCCATGCTCAAATGAATTGATATGATCAATGTCATTTGTATTATCAAACTATTTGGAATCGAGAAAAGTATTGAGCATTGTAAGTTGACCATTGACCATGGCTTACGCTCAATGACATCGTGGACAAAAGGATTGTGATATGATCTATAAAGGATAAACGAACTTTGATAAAGTTGTATCATTTGGGTAGTCATGATGGCCTGCTGGGGTCCACTCATGATTTATGAGGAAAAAATGTGTTTGGACTCTTTGCCAACTTGATATAATCTTATGGGGTCACACACAATGGAACGAATTGTTAAAAAGGCAAAAAGACAGTTTTTTTAGTCTGGCACGACCGTGCCAGATATAAAGCACGGCCGTGCCAATTATAAAGCACGACCGTGCCAATATTCATCAGCCGGGGAAGGCAGGTGCGGATCGATTGGCACGACCGTGCCGGTTTTAGGGCACGACCGTGCCAATGCTGTCTGGGCCGAAAACTACACTGTTTAATTGGATGACGGGATTTAGGTTTCCTAGGTCCTTAAGGGTTAAGGACTAGGACCTATATAAACATCTTTTTACCAGCCATTAAGCATATGAAAGATAGTTTCTTGGAGAAACAATATTCTTGATCAAAGATTGAGAATCAAAGATCAAGAACCCTAATTTCATATAGCCTAATTTGGATCTAGCAGTCCGGATCAAGAAGGAGTTCTTGATATTCGTTCGCGTGTGGATATCCATAGAGGGTGATTGCTTAATCATCTTCTAGTTCTTGTTCCTGCGGATCAAGATTTGAAGAAAAGCTTGGAGAAGATCAAATCTTGAACAACGAAGTTTTCAAGATCCGAAATTTTAAAGCTCCATTACGGTTAGTATTCTAAATTCACTTTGTATTAATTTAATCATCTTGAACGGATCTAGGCTTTTGGGTTTTATTCCACTGCGCATGATTGTGCAAAACCCAACATTATATGTTTGGATAATATCAATATAATATCAATTCTAATGAATGTGAACTGTTGAATCATTTATGGCATAAGAAGTGGCACACGGAGTATTACAAGAGATCTGGCCTCATAATAACAAAGGTATATGAATTCAAGATTAAAATATTGGGATTTCGGCTTCAGAAGGCGAGGGGATAGCTGATGTAGCTTGTGGTAAAAGTTAAGATGAGGTTGTATTTGAACAATAGTAGTAGATTGGCCATCAAAGCGTGAGTGTTTGTGAGAGTGGGTTACTGTGCGTGTATGTAGTTACTTGTTTGTTAAGTAAAAAAGAAACTAACTTATCTAAAATCTAAAAGCTTACATTACTACATATTATTTACAATGTAAGTATATTTTGCTCATATTGATATTTCCTCTCACATGTATTCATGGATTTAGTAAAAGAGGTGTAATCGGGCCAATACGTACCGTTCATTATTATTTTTAGGAAAAATGCAAGCGGGAATATTCAAACCATGACCCTAGCCAAACATAGAGTTTTGATACTATGTTAAGTAACCAACTCATCAAAAAACATAAGCCGTTAGGGAGACCACCAAATACAGTATGTTATATCATGCTCGTATTAACATTACTCTTCCGTTACGTTTTTAAGGATTGTACTTACTTGTTAGTCTTGCTTGTACAATGATAGAATTGCGCTAAGATGATGACCTTATTTAGAAACACAACATTTACTTTTGGGCAGACTAAAAATGAGGCGTGACAGTTATTATAAGACCGGGGAGTATGTAACTCCTACTACAGATACAAATAACATTATAATAAAAAACAAGAGCAGTAAAAATAAAACATAAAAACTTCAAACACAACTGAAATCCATGTAAACAGAACTAGGGTTAGAGATCAGGATGTCTATCACGACATCCATTTTAGGTGATTCATAGTTCATTACGAGGACTTTCTGAAACTTACTCGTAGACATGTAGTCGTTAAACTGGAGACCACGGGGTTGGCACAGCGCGCAAGTTATTCTTCAGTCTAATTGTAGCTCCAAATGTGTCAGTCATGTCAAGATCTTCGGGCTTCAATCCGTCGGGGAGTTTCCAATCAAAATTAAAGAGGAGTTGCGCAAGCGTATACTCCACATTAGTTAGTCCATACAAAACCCCCGGGCACATCCTCCGTCCCGCCCCAAATGGTATATACTCATAGCTGCTCGCTTTGAAATTGCACGAAGTTCCCTCAAATCTCTCCGGTACGAAACACTCAGCATCGTGCCAATATACGGGATCCCGTGCCGTTCCCCATGCATTCACAATTAGTTGTGTTTTTTTAGGTATAGTGTATCCGCCAACCTCGCATTCCTCCCTGCACATTCTCGGGACTAAAAACCCTAAGGGGACGTGCAAACGCATAGTTTCTTTGAGGACAAGCTTTATGTAACTACATTTTTGAAGATCCGTCTCGCTTATTGTTTTCTTTCCGTTTGCAGCTTGTCTGAGCTCGGCTTGTGCGTTTTTCATAATTCTCGGGTTCTTCATCAGTTCTGCCATTGCCCATTCAACTACGGTTGAAGATGTATCAGTTCCCGCCATGAACATGTCCTGTACACACATATATGCAACAAAAATAATTAAAAGTTAACGAGTTCTATAGTTAGATACGAGTGGAAGATCAGAAAAAAAATAGAAGCAAATATACACTACAAGAAAAATGGCTTTTACTGTAACGCCCATCCTTAATCTCGTTAAATATTTGACTTATTTGTTAAATTTTTGACTTGCTTGTTAAATTCTTGACTAGCATATTTATATGCTATTTTAATTGAGTTAATTATTTAACTACGTTAGAAAGTTAAGGTGGTTAAATGTCAAAGTTAGAACTTGAGGGGCCTTTTTGTCAAAGTTGAAACTTGAGGGGCCAAAGTGCAATTTTTGAAAGTTCAAAAGATAAAACTTAGTGTTGCCTTCTCTGAGGCATTTGATTCTAAAAGGTTCTCGTACTTTCTCTCTGTCTCAGAGAGAAAGTTAAAGATTTACCCTATTCTCGACTCCTCGAGCTTAATTATCCATCTGTTCGTGATTCTGTCCCGGATAAATATTCGTGGCGTTGAATAGAGCGTTCCAGACCGATCAGAAATTAATTTGGGTCAACTTGATTTTGACTAGGTAAGTTATTGACTCCCCCTTACTTGTAATAACATGTATATATGTTATTCCCGCTACTTGTTCTTGTTAAAATTGTGTTTTGAGCAATTTTGTGATACTTGTAATTTTGGGACGAAGGGAGTATAGCGTATGAATGAAAGAAACTTAAAAGTGCTTAAACTTGGTTAACCTCCTGGGTGTGTAAAAGTGTTGATAAAAATTACTCCTATTCGTGAGACGGTAAAATAGTAACTTGATTTAAATATTATTAGAAAATTGTACCATTATTTGTGGTACGGGGAAATGAATGGAAGTATCTCTAAATGGATATAGTAGTATAATATAAAATTGTACTTATACTTTTGGGGACGGTGAAATATTAAATTGGAATAAAGGAAATTGTCCTATTATTTATGGGACGGTAAAAGAAATGAATTGAGCCTGAAATAATGTTTTGGGTATTGCCTAAGAGTTAATAAAAGTTACTCCTACGCTTGGGACGGAAAATTATTAACCTGGGAAAGAATTCGGATTTTGGCATTTTTGGGCCTTGGGCGACCGCCCATTTTGGGCTGGACGACCGCCCATCTATCTGAAGTATTTTGTTCTTGGAAAGCCTGATTTTGGGCGACCGCCCACACCATTTTCTGCGGCCGCCCATATGTCCTGAAAAATTGTAAAACTTGTTTAATGATGTATAAGTTGGAAATAACCCTTGTTAAGGCATATAGCCTTAGGATAAGATGTCCTAGTAAGTATTGTGATACCTTAGGGGTATCAGAAGTGAGTCTTGAACATGATTACTCATTAAATTAAAAATGAGAACTTGAGTATAAAAGGAAAAACTCTTTTATATGTCTTGAAAGTGCTATGAACAAGCACTTATGTGTTATGCTTGTCTTGAAGTTAATGATTGTGCACCTTAGGGGCATTAAAACAAGACTAGAGATTGAATATCCTATGTAGGGGATTATGAACTTGTAAGTATGAGTGGTATAGCTCATTTACTTAATTTGAACTTGAAGTATTCTTGGTCTAGGTTTAAGGTACTACCCTAGATGGCTTAGATGAGTGTTGTAGAACACTTTAGTACTGAAAATAGTCCCTTTGTGAACAAATGAAATGTGGACTTGAATCATAATTAAATGATAACTTGAATATAAGAGTAGTAACTCTTTTATGTGTCTTGAAGTTAATGTTTGTGTACTTTAGGGGCACCAACTAATGTCGTGAATGTCCTAAGAAAAGGATTGGAAAATAATATGTGAAAGATGTATAGTTCATCTTTTTAGCTTGAACTTGAAGTATAAGATAATTAACTCTTGTACATGTTTAACCATCCAAAGAAATGGATTGAGAACTTGGATATGAGATGATAAGATCTTGTATATGTATTGAATGTCCTGAATGTCTTGAATGTCCTGAATGTCCTGAATGTCTTGAATGTCTTAAGATGAGACAGTAACTTGAAGTATAAGACAATAAAATCTCGTACATGACTTGAACATCCAAATAATTGGATTAAGACTTGAATATAAGATTACAAAATCTTGTACGTGCCTTGACACCAATATAGGTGTATGGTAATAAACTTGAAAGAGTCTTGATGTGTATATGCAAATCTTGCATATATTTACTTGATAGAATGTGGCTTCTTGATTTATTGGTACATGGTATGAATAACCAAAAAATGGGTTATGGAACTAGATAGAGAATGATTAACTCTACTAAATACTGAACTTGATACGTGTATATTGGAAGTGCTATAAATAAGCACTAAAGTGTAATTGATTTAGTTTTTAATCGTGTATATACTCAATGAAGTATATAAAATATAAAGAAGATATCTTGTCTTGAAATGGTTCCTGAAGAAAATAGGGACTAGTGTAATATGAAGATAATTCATATAATCGTGAATATTACGATTTATGTAATAAGAATAACTACAGGACACAATATGTGTTAGAAAATGTATTCGATTAATAACGATACATATACGTGAGATATGACTGTGATTAGGTATGATGTGACCTATTCTACTACATGTTTAGAGTCTAAGGTATTGGGCTCTATTTGATAGTAAGGGTATCGTGATAGACACTTTAATGTGTTAAACGTGATATGAATATGTACGTGCAAACTTGGCATGTGACAAAGTGATATAGAATGATATACCCTACTACTTATTTGAGGTCTGTTATAATAGACTCTAACATGGATTGATCGTGTTATATGGACACTTACGTGCCATAGTTGAACTTGATTGGTATTCGCAATAATTGAGTACGTGTACTTATATTCTCGTGAGCACATGATACATAATTACATGGTGCATATTCTCGTGAGCACATGATACATGATTACATGGTGCATAAAGAACAGTCCACTAATAAGGGACTGAGTTCTGTTCCCGTAGTTCAAGTAAACATCTACTTGTGCATTATTGTGTGAGTCCAGCTGGTTCTCCTTGCTTGTTCGAAAATATATAGGTTCACGCTTGTCGCGAGAGCTGGGGTTTAAGTGACAATCGGGTCCCTATGTATTTCCGCCCGACCCCTTACTACCGGCCATAGTAAGGGCATAGCTTCACTGGTTAGAGCAATAAGCCTGACCTAAGTGAATGCGACTGTACTGAACACCACGTGGATCTTGTTATTGTGGATGACACTGGTTACCAGGTCTTCTTATATACTGCACAGCAGTCTCTTGTTCCTGTTCTTGGTTGTCCTCAGCTAGAAAAGCATCGACAACAAATGGTATTCTTGGGAGAAATAAGGAAGGATTCAGGTACAATGCGTGATAGGCCTATGTGCATCTTGGTGAGCTGGTTTAGCTCTCACTCTACTTGACTACTTGTTACCTGAACTTTTCTTGAGCTTGATTACTTGTTGAGTTGGCTTAGCCTCTCCTATACTTGTTACTTATGATACTTGATATATGATTACTTGAGTATCTACTTGTATTGGATGATAACATGACATATAATTGCATGTTAATAGCTTACTGAGATTTATCTCACCCTTTATTTGTTTAATTGTTTCCCCCCCCAGGAAAGCAGGGGATAGTACGCAGTGAGGCTCGACTTAGCTGGGAACTTACCCAGCAGGATATTCTTGTTCGAAGTTAGTGTCCTTTTATATTTTGGTAAGGACGATCTTGTATGAGTTAATTAAACTCTGGGCTTGTATTGGGGTAGTATTTGTTGTCCCTAGACAGTTCTTGATGCCAGCTTATTTGCTAGGCATGTCTTCCGCTGTATATAACCTTGTTTGGTTTTAATTTTCTTGGTCTAGAAACTCGTGTGAGCTATCTTAGCTCCCTACTCTTGAGTATATATATCATGTCAGTTTTGTTTTTAACGGGTATTGTTCCTGTTTCCCGTTAGATTCTTGTTTCTTGTTAGTTACGCGCACCAGGTTCGAGGTTCTATTAGGGAATCCCGGGGCTTGGGGCGT